>JAAIXI010000234.1:6332113-6717698 GCA_013403645.1 Heliconius nattereri | reverse complement strand
CCATAAACGTTAACACTCAAATTATTCAACTTTTCGATTTTATGAATGTCTGTTAACTTCACAGGAAAAGGAACACCAACAAAATTTAACTTGTTTTCATATTTTGAATATGAAGTGACTCGATCTGAACTTTTATTTGCTGGGTACAATGCTGAGAGTAAAGCCCACTTAAAGCACTGAACGTCGCTATTTTTTACATTTATTACTGCCTTTTTGTTTCGTATGTCATGAGGCAAATTAATGTATGAAGATCCGCGAAGTGGATTGAATTTATTCACATTCATATCCAAACTAAATATTTTCTGAATAGACCAACCGCTGTCTTTCTTTTCAAACTCAGTTATTTTGTTTGCAAATGTTTCATTTAAAGAATCGAGAAATACATTTAGATTAACAGATTCATTAATGACGACATACGGAGTTTGAAAATCAAAAATATTTGTCAATTCTTTACATTGTTGAATAAAATTAGCTTGGAGTATAAGATTAACTTTGAAGGTTTTCAAAGCTACTATACTCTCACTAACTAAAGTAAAAAGAGTATCTTTACAAGAGTATGGAATTTAAAAACAAATTAAAATCCAAAAGCTCATCACTAACGGAGAGTGGACTTATTCTGTAAGTATAAACCCGTTTCCAAATGCTTTTTCGATTAATGTTACATTAGGAAAACTGTAATGAATGCGTAATGCATTATTTTTATGAATATTGCTTCGATAATAATTTGCTAAATATCTCCTTTTAAGAAGTATTTTGCATACCTCACATTTGATCATGTCAATGTTTAATGGTTGAACTGATGGTTCTGAATCCCTCGAAGTTGAAGGTTCGCTTGGACGTCTCATTTTCACAACTTTTTTATTGTTATCTTGAGCTACGCGATTCAAGCCTCTGCTAACTTGTAAGCTGGTTAACAAAGAAAAAAATTAGTTTTAAATTCAACATCTCATAAATTTAAACAGAAAAAAAAGACATAAATAAAAAAACATTAATAATCATTATTACTTACTGCTTTTCCACACTTTCACTTATGTTGAACAAAGCTTCATCAAATTGTGAATCAAAAGTCTTTGACTCAATACTTGTGAATTTATCGTTGAAAACTTCCATAGCACATTCTGCTGATTCAACAATCTAGCAAATTTCGTCCCATTCCTTGTCAGTCCAGCAATCAATTACTTTCAATCTCCTGTTCTTTAGTAAATAACACACTAGTAACATGATCACAGTTCGACATTTTCAACTACTATTTAACCCAACACGAATGAATGTAACGCAAGACAGTTTGAATGTTAGCATGCTAGAAACGTTTTTGGCTTTTATAGATTCTTTGTAAAGAAACAAACCTATTAAAATACCGCCAATGATAACGATAATATTAAAACTATATGCTAGTAAAAATATCTTAAACTTTTGTATATAAGGAATATTTTATTAAAATATTATACAGTTTTATTATTAAAACTAGTTCTTAACTATAAGAGTGCTGGTAGAGGAATCGCCTTATTCCTAAGATTGGTCGGCTTTAATACAAATTCGGCTCTTCTCTCACGATGCTTTGTTTCTCGTGGAGTTATTATATGAAATTCCCTCGAAGTCGTAAATCTATCAGCCTATTGACATCGACATCCAAATGTTCATGTGCCCCAACATGTGCGGCTGGGTTCTCATAATACTTTTAAAGGACTTTCTCTCGGAGTCATAAATCTACCAAGGGCCCACATGCCGTCGGGTACTTGTTTTATATTTATTATCTTTTATTTAAACCATGTGTTACAACAATGTTACACTAGGTTGATTTGCTTATGACTTATGAGTAATAAAGGAACAATGGCATTAGTTATAATGGCAAATCTGTTACAAGTTTGAGCAGGTTTAAAATTCCACAATAACAATTAAAAAATAAATCAAAAATATATATTAAATCGAGAACTATTTAATAAAAAAATATTGTTTCGCCGGCGCACCGTTATTTGAAACATTATATAATAAAAAATACAGTAGATGTATTTAGACTAAATAAATTCATAAAGATTGTAATAAGAAAATCATTTTGTGGAAAGCGATTTAATATTGTGGGTTCTAGCATACAGCCCTGTATCGTGGTTTCTGGCGCTTTGATTAAAATGAGAGAAATTGCATTAAGTATTTATTAGTCAACATAGGAAAAAGAGACGGGCACTATAGCGTCGTTAGGTGATGAGTAATGCAAGAAAGAGACAACAACACTGCACTGTGACATAGGTTCGTCGTTAGCAATTCGGGGAAGTGAGCGATAAGGCCGGGCGGGTGCTTAATGACTGATAAGCGAATCGACTAGTGGGATTTAATTAATCGAAAAGCTATCTTTGGAACGGTTAGAGATACAGCTCTGGGACTCAGCGCAATCGATTCAAATGGGGGGCTAAACCTTTCTTTTTTTTTTCAGTAGCGACGCATCGACGAGTCGACTCGCGGGGTCTGGCACACTTCCGAAGAAACATATTCTTTGGTTCTGGCGCCAGAACCAACGAATACATACTACTTATTTTACTTCACCTAATAAACAGTTTAATATCAGTACAAAATTGTAAAATGAGTTTTATTTTTGTTTTCGTTATGTAATTTTGTAGAATGTGTATTCTTTCTTGAAAGTAAGCATTTTCTTTTAAATCCCCTGCCGCATTCGTAGTGTGGAGCGCTTTTGTTTTTTGCTTTTTACGTTCTTTTGTTTACCCACATACGAGTATTAAGCCACAGCATACTTATGCTACGCTAGGGCATTCATGTCAACTGCTATTTTTAACATATTATGCATTTTGGAAAACATCTATATTATTATTACTTGGCGGAAAAGGCACATTAAACAAAATTATATATGTCCCTGATGCTAGTTTTTGATTATAAATAAGTAATTATGTGAGGTATACCTAAATAAGCTCCAAGAGCGTCGCCTGAGACGGTTTGGCCACGATACGAGCCGGCCTTAGAACTATGTCGGATGCAGGTGCCTTGCTATACCAGTTCCTGGAGCGCGACCACCCGGATGCCCAAGGAAGCGCTGGTTGGATGTCGTAATGCAGGACATGAGAGCCAATTGTCTAACGCCCGAGGATGCAAAAGACCGTGCAAAGTGGAGTAGGTTGAGTAGGAAGGCAGACCCTGGTTATAGCCGGGATTAATGCCAGGAAGAAGAAGAAGAAGAAGTGAGGTATACCTAAATTTGCTTATTATAAACAATTCAAGAATAAATTCGCGTTACAACAGTTAAGAAAATAAACGTAACTATCTATAAATTACATACATCCTCACCTATTAAGAAACCATGTATAAATTTTTGAGAATAATTGGGAATCGTTTTGTTTAAATACATGTAAGTTCAAATTACTATCGATGTAAAAATTAGGTTGAAAATTTATTTTTATGTTACGCCAGTGGATATAATCCCTATTCCCTCGTTTCGTTCGCTGTAATAATTTTTAAAAACATGTACAGACATACACACACACGCACGCAGATACACACACTCACACATTGTATACACACACCACTAAGCAAATAAAAAGGAGATAACTATGTAAGAATATTGGAAATAAGTATGTAAGTTAGTCTCCTAAATTAGAAGTAGTAGTAGTGTAGCTAGGTCTCTGAAGCTCTTGAAACAAAACACGTCTCTTAGCATAAATTAACTGGCTTCTCTCTTAAACGCTCGTAGAGCTGAAGTTTCACCTCAGGTTTACCTTTATTAATGTGCCGACAACTTCATATGATACTTCAACGCTAACTAAATTCATTAGAATAGATGTCGTTTGCATTCCTCTTAACCTATTTTCTGGCGGCGATATTAATAATAGAGCATAAGAATAAATTAAGATACGTAAGTTTATTATGTAGGTTTAAGCTTCAAAAAATATAAAATTGCAGAAGCCGGAGAAAGAGGAAATAAGATGTTTATAATATTTTCATTTCTTCGCTCTGGATCGATGTAAATGGCGGCGTTGAGTTCCAACATCAATGGAACATTAATGCCTCCAGAAATCATAACGCCAGCCAGACATAACGTTGAACCCGCACCTTTTGGCGCGGATTGAACGTACGGCTTGGTGGTCAGTGGTTGGAAAGTTTCCAAGAAGTGCAGGTTCAAATCCCGCTACGTTTAGTTTTTATACTTTTTCTTATTAAGTTTTAATTATTGACTGCTTTTAAACTTATAGTCAAAAACTAGTTGCGTCATTCAGCTCCACCCGCTGCTGTCACCGCCCTAGTATATATATAAACGTACATATACCTATAACTATAACTAACTTAAACCGAAATGAAATTTGCACATATAAATGAAAATCAAAATTTATTTAACATTTATGAATTTATCACATATTTCATTGAATTACACACATTCAATACAATTATAATATATTTGCTTATTTAAGAAAATATATATAATAAACTAAAAACTAAACTGATATCTCGAATCTTCACTTAGCATTATAGATACAGACAGTAATTTGTTTTTATCAACAATATTTTATTATACATTTATACTTACAATAAACTGATAAAAATTACGCTATGGCTATCATGTTAATGATTCATATATTACGATCAGAGTATTAAATAGTAAAGCTGGTACATAAGATTTTTAAAAGCTGATATACCTTCAGTTTCACGCTGTATCCCGCACTCAGCAAGGTAGACAGAGGGAACCTAGTGTTAGGACACTCCGTTGTTCATAATGGGGGAAAATGGGGAACGGAGTCTCCGATAGTATAGTATAGTTATAGTTAATTTAAAAATATTTCCGTGTAACTTTTAGATTTTAAATTATTGTAACGTAAATAAAATAAGACTATTGTGCTTTAAGTTCTTATAGTGATATATCGTAGTATCTTCTCTCTTCTAATGTTTTTAATTGTCGGTTTGATTTTTTTTTTGTAAATATACTTACAATATATCTAGGGATTTTATTTTTATTATATTTAAAAACTGAAAAAATATTTTTTAAATTTAAATATTATTATACAACTCATATGCTCCATAAGTTAACAATTTTCTTTTTTCTTCTTTATGCATTCCTAAAAGGCTTAGATAAAAATTAAAATTCAATCAAATAGATTTGATTTTAAATTTCATACACTTATTTCTACTTATTAGAATCCTTTTACATAATCATTCATTACATACCACTTTCTTGGAAATATATTGAAAAAAAACGAAGAGTTTTCTCACACATTCAAAATATGTGAAATTTGATTTTTATCTAGCTGTATAATTACTTTTAGATGCTTACATTTTAGCTTATAATTCGTATAAAAATAATAATTAAATACATATTTGTCATGTAACCGAACATAATAAAAAAGTAATAGACTAAAATATTTGCCCTCTTTAAGGAACGAGTGAATAGATACTACCTAGGCAAGCATGCTCCACCTTCGTTTGCATCGTCACTTACCACCAGGTGAGATAGCGGACAAATGCTTGCCTATCAACAATAAAAACAAAAAAAAAAAATTACAAATCGAGATAAGTAATTTTGGTAGCTGTAAAGGCGGCGGCGCTCGCCAACGTGGCGGCCACCGCAACCACGGCTGCCGTAGAGCCAGTCACCTTGACAGCGAAGCCCATAATCACTGAAATGAGGAGTTGTGCTACGAATACACAGCTGCTGACCACTGCCACATCTGTTCCTATGCCGCGCTCCTGTTCGCTTCCTCCGCCTTCACTGTCCCACTGGAATAATAAAGTTAAAATGATATCATTACATTTCTCATATAATACTTTTTTTTGCAGATTTACGCTTTATACCGTTACTGTTCCCTGCTTCCCGCCGCATTCTCAACACCAGAGCGAAGTAATTAAAATATTAATTATTCCTTTAGTGGGAATCGACTTTGACTCGTTTGTGCCATGACTGGTTTCAATGGTATAATACATTAAACTAGTTATTTTAACTTCAGCTGTATCTTACGATTCTCACTTTCTGCCTTATTTTCGGGACATTTAGAGTGGTAGAATTAAACGCCACGGTTTGTCGTATTATCAGATATAAGAAATGAAAATAATTAATTCCTCTGAGTAGGAATCGAGCCCACAGCCGTTTACAAAAAGACTCTACCGCTGCGCCACAACGGCGTTAATAATATTTATTCAAATAAAATATATGGAAACCCAAATTAGAGAAACATTTAGCAATTTAAAGGAGAGTGACTTATATACGTTTTCTCCGCTTATTCCGACGCAGTGCAAGTGATAGGTGAAGATAAAAAATACGACGACGACGACATAATTTAAATAATTTAATCGTCACCACCCGTTCAGAATATGTCTTGTGAATTCAATTATTCTTATAAACATTGAACGCAACTGATGTATTTTTATATAGTTGTGAAGTCACTATTGTTATCTCTAGTAATATGTTGTGACCAGAACAAAATTCGATATTTCAGTTTTCCAAATTATTATACAATAGGTAATTCAATATTTCTTTGATTTCAATGGTAATAAATAGGGAAGGAACATTCTATATACAAAGATAGTGTATTATCAAAAAAATCCAGCACACAGCAGGGTAGGCAGAGGAAGCATAGTGTTAAGATACGTTCCATTTGAGTTTAAAGAACACTAATGGCGCTGGGGTAGAAGTGTGTGATTGTAAACGCGACGGGAGTTCGATGTCCACTCCAGGAAATGAAATATTTAAATTTATATTTTCATTTTACCGCTCCAGTGTCAGGGCAAAGCGCGGCGTTGAGAATGTATTATCAAATCAGTTTAAAAATCAACATTATGACAAGTATATACATATACGATCAATACAACCATTTTTATTACTCGAAATAGTTCAACAAAATGTAAACTTACCATGCCAGTGGCATGATAGTGCGCGACCAGCAAATATGGCATGGTGAAGAGGGTGGAGTACATGATGCCGGCAGTCCAGCTAAATAGTATGACGGCTGCACGAGCTCGTAGCAGACACAGCATCAGCATACCGCAGCTGTAAGTGCATAGTCCACCCACGTACACCTTTTTAGCTCTGGAATTAAAGAAAAGTATGTTTTAGTTATAGTATATGTAATAGATTTATTAGGTTAAGAAACTAATCTCACTTCATTTTAGAATAAACGTGAAAAGATAGAATTTAAATATGAAACACGTTTTAAAGTTAGATCTAGAATATTAAGAAAAAAATAAGAAATATTGTCATATAAAATGTGACGAAGAAAATATTTGTCCAAATTAGTTTATTGTCAACTATTCGATAATTGCGACTTCATGTACAAATAAATAAGACAAACAAACATCTCTTACTCGTACATGGACTTGATCTTCATTGTAACAAAGAGCATTAAATTCTGAAGGCGTCTTTAAATCTAGAAACCTCTCAAGTACCAGAGTTGAAAGTCAAGGGCTGTCTGATCTCATTACTAGGAAGTAACATCCAGTCAAGTTGAAGGGTAAATGCTTTGCGTTTGCTTAACTTAATAAATTTGAAGAAAACAAGTTTTATTCATATAAGTACTTACTGACAACATTTAAAACTATAAAAATAATTGTTCATAATTTTATATGGAAAGAAGGGGAATACGAAATTCCACGTAAAGAGACATTAGATAATAAACATCGATATTTGAAATACAGTTTTGGTCAGCTGTAATTATAATTACTTATGTCAATCCTTTCATTGAAAAAAAATATGCGGCAAAAACAAGTAAGGACATATAAATATATTCATTAGTTCATACAGTTCCTATACATTCATTTATTGATATTATTCATTTAATACTTCAAATGTTACTACTTAACGAATTGAACTGAAGCCTTATGTAGTAAAAATCCAATAATGCGTAAGTTACATTTTATTTATTTCGCTTGTGTGTAGAACGAACGACAGGAAAAATATATGTATGGCTTACCCAAGCATTTTTATAAGTTTTTCAATAACTGTGGAATAACAAGCACAAGATAATGAGTACATTGCCATCCCCCAGCATCCAAAACGAACTCCAGCTTCATAGTTAACGCGGCTCTCGCTGCCAACAGGTGCCTGCAATTAATTAATTGCTATTTCAAAGGCTTGTAAATTGCAATATTATTTTGGCAGGCGCTTTAAATTAGAATAAAACAAGCTTATTAAAATAATTATGTAGTTAAATTAAACTGGTAATTATTAGACTATTTGTAATTAATTAATAAGTTTTGTTATTATTTGAAAATGCGAGACGAGGTGCTGTGGAATAGTTTCTAACTATAAATGCAAACGTTGTGGGTTCTACTCCCTCTCGAGGCAATAACTAAATAACTGTTTTAGATTCTTTTCCCTTTCTAGTAAAACAAATGCTGACGTTGCGTTGGGTAGTATATTGCAACCCAGAATACCATAGATTAGAAATTGGGCGGATGGAAACGTTGTGCATTTACTCTACTTTTTCCCAGCTTTATGCAGGCCCAACTGTAAAATTACATATAATTTATAATAATACAACAAACATTGCTATTATTTTAAAATTTATTTACTGCAAGCCTACATTATCACTTGTTATACTTAACAAATGTGAAAATGGTGAGCTTTAAGAAAAAAATATACATAACATTATTTAGAATTCTCATATAGCATTATAACATTCAAAATATTAAAAAAATACATTTATTATCATTCTCATTTTCAAAAACGCAACAATATATCTTAATAAAAAGATTCTATATATTTAAATATCTATTTCCTATGACCCATTTCCAAAAACGGTGAGTCACCTAATATAGATAATCCAAAAACAACAACACCTGTGAAGCCATTCCTCACTCGCTAATCTCTTCTAGCTAATATAATTATAAATGGAGTTTGTTTACATCTGAATCATTAAACTGAATGAAACGTTTACACACCATAAAAACGTTATAAATGTAAGTATGAATGTTGGGAAGCATTTTAAGAAATTGATTTTTATATTCCCTTTAATATATTTCCTTCCTCGCCATCGTTGAGTTCCGCCATTGAACACGCTGTCTTGTAAAATTGGCAGAAAGTAGAGATTGGAGTGTCTTAAAAGTGGGTGTGTGTGCTGGCTTAACCTTTGCTTTACACAGCTTTATACGGAATGCAACGTGAAGCTGAAAAAATATATCAAATTTAAAACTTACTGCAGGATTACCACCAAATACTGATTCACCGACAAAATCAGTGAAGTAAAGGGAGTAGCAGACGTGGGCCATCCAGCAGAACAAGTTGGTGAGACACACGACGCGGAGAGACTTCGGCATCATTACAATGGATTTTAGGTAATGGTTAAGAGATAGAGGCTCTCCGGGAACCTCTGGGACTTTCAAAGTAATCCCTCCGTTCTGTAATTTCATAATTAGAAATATTATTTTGCAATATCTAGTTAATAGCACACAGTGTATAATGAGTGCCAATAACGTTTTTGTTATCAGCATAATATATAAAAAATAAATGGCTCGAAAAAAAAAATATATTTTTTGTTTCTTATGTTCAAGAATCGAAGTCGTAACTGTCGCGTTGTGACGGAATATTTAAGCTATTTACTTTTAAACGTAAAAATTTATTGCGTTTACTTTATAAAAAGTATATGACATACATTGTTGAACTTTCAATTAGTACTACGCGCTGGTGGAATCACTAATTAATCTACTAAAAGTAGAAAATGATAATAATAATCTGAAAATTTATCCATATTATAAGAAATAGAAACAGTTTCATAAATCATGGGAACCAGTTAAAATTAAAAATCTAAATAAATTAAATAATTATTCAGCGCACATAAAACCGCAGTTCTAAGAACGTTCATATTCTTAAGTACCCGCCAGTTTGCCTTAGAGATCTTATTTGAGTTAAAAAATTAAGAAATCCATTTCCAGAGCATTTGCATTAAATATTTCATCTCGTAAAAATGACCGACAATTTAAGTTAAGTAATGAAGTCGAAGACGAAGTAGCGTTCCTAGCGTAATGTTTTATTTTTATCTTGCGTTAACCTATAAATAATTTTGTAACATTTTACCTAAATCTATTGTAAAAAAGTACAAGGTAGGCAGATGGTACATAGTGTTAAGACACTCCATTCCCCATTTTCCGTCAAATTTTTCGTATAGAGTGGCAGAACTGAACGCCTTAAATGATGATTTTAAAAATATTATAATAAATTAACATCGATATTAAATAGTATGTTTTAAACTTACATTAGATCCATCTTCTGGTGGCTGATGTGGAGGTACCGTTTCATCTGGTTGGTTTAAAGAACCATACGAAGTGTTCTCTTTCTTTAATCCGTTCGTTTCTACGTCGGCGTCTTCTTTAAAATGTTCTTCGAATTGATTGTCTAGCTTCGAGTAATCGTCGCTCTCACTAACTTCATTCAAAGGAATCTCTTTAAAACTTGTTATGGTCGCTGATACACATATTATGAATATTATAGTTATTAAGAAAAATACTGCTCTTACATGTCCTCCAAACAATGCTCCTGAGAAAAAAAAATCAGTATTTATTATATACTAGCGGCCCGCTCGCGGTTTCACCCACGTGAACTATGTTATTATTAATTTCTGTCTCCATGACAACGTCCTAGTGACGTCTCTGCAAAATTTGAGACTCCTAGCATTTGTAGTAACGTAGTTTCATACAAACTTTCGACCCCAAAAACAACCCCTTAGAAATCGAATACTGCAAATTCCCGTCTTAGCGAGCGCCTACGTCCTATAAGTAACTCCTATGCAAAATGCAGATTCCTAGCACTAGTTGTTTCTGAGATTTCGTGTTGAGTGAGTGACCTTTCGATTTTATATTTATAGATAAAATAATTATTATTGAAAAGAAATTAAAAAAAATGCGTATTACCTAATGAAGTTTCATCCCAGTTAATTCCTCCTAAAGCATAACCCATAAATCCACCAAGTCCAGCCATTACAGTAAATGTACTCAAGCCTTTTGCATGGTCCTCTAAACAAAGAAAATGTAAAGTTTTTTAAAATCTGTTTTTGAAACATATAAATACTTCACGGTGGATCCCGCATATTGAGTGAGGCAGAGGGAGCCTAGTGTTAAGACACTTCGCTCTCCACTTTCCGCCGAATTCTGAAGGCATTTCGCGTTAAGTGGCGGAATTGAACGCCTCGCCTTGCCACCAGAGCGTAGAAATGAAAATATTAAATATTTCATTTCCTTGAGTGAGAATCGAACCCAAAATCTGCCGCGTTTCTAACCACAAAATTCACTTCAACACAAGCAAAGTCAAGACAACATCTCCGCATGAATACAATGAGGATGACCTACAATTAAATGAACGTTTAAATTGTTGTAAAATATTTTCAGTCCAAATGTAAATGTTTGAATACGTCAAATATTTACATACAGCCTACAATATAGACATTGCCGAAATTTTACCGCAAGTAAACAGTTGTAAAAAAATAATTTCTCTTATCACTGCCTGTGACAGCCGCTTCTTCATTTTCATGATGATATGCGTTAAATTAAATTATTTATTATACCTAAAGCAAATAAAAGAAAGAAAGCAGCTTAATTTTTTCCCCTGGCATGGCAAGGAAGATAGGAAGGAAAAATTAAGGAAAATTAGGCGGAAGTCAAGGAACTTGCCGTCAATTTTTTCGAGATATTGCGGGTTGAGTAGCGGAATTCAACGCTGCGTTTCCTCGAGCGACGAAACAAATTTTAACTAAAAACATAATTTAAAATATTACTCATTCAGGGAATCATTCTTTAACATTCTGGGAAATTGGCATTGAATTCGAACCCCTAACTATCTATCGCTTTTAAACGCTCTCCCAATCCGCCACGATGCTCAGCCCAAATATTTTAACTAAAACTTTACGCAAGCTTTTCCCGTCTTTATTGTTAAATAATATATTCTGAGTGTAGAGGTATAATATTGTGATTTACAAATTATAATGAAATCACAATTATTTTATTTTTCATATTAAAAAACATCAAAAAGTCTCTGCGCATAGAACATAGTGAATTGAATAGCTTGCTATTGCACTTAAATGGTGAAAAAACGCTGTATTTTAACCAATCTGGATGAGAATCGAATTCACAACATGTTGCGTTAACAGTCGCACGCTTGTGCCTAACCGGCCTCGGCTTTAAAAATCTTTTTTTACTAGTCCCTACTTAGTCCCTACTTTTAACTACTTAACATTCCCTAGGAACTAACTTGTTAGTTAATAAAATATTAATCTAATTTTAAAAGTACATATATTTGTACGGATTCGTAATACAATGAAATGAGATACTTTACCAACTTATTGCTTTTAATGGACGGAGAAAATCAATGAATCTAATTAAATTGGTACTTTATATAAATAAATAGAATGATACATTATATTATAATCTGTATAAACAAACAAATTTAGTGTATAATTTTAATAAAACTTGCGTTACACAAACACTACTAATGTTTTTGAACTTAATTTCAGTGGGTAAATACCAAAACAAATACGTTTAGTTAAGATAAAATCAATCACAATGAGAGGATTTGATAAAAAAACGTCCACTTTTAGGAACATTTCATTTGTAGTGTATATATGGCCCGCGGCGTGATTACCGAAGCAATTGTCACATGGCCTGACGTTTCACCAAACAAATATTTAATTATATCGTTCATATCTATCAAAGTAGGTGAAGAACATTCAATTTAAATAGTACAAAATAATCTATTGCGATGCATTTAAATGGGTTATGAAAAATTAGCTGAGACATATACTTATAATATATGTGTATGTACATTCGTATGTATATATATCAAGATATCAAGAGATGCTCTGTTGTTTTATCATTTACTCAGCAAATAAGAATTAAAGCGTCAAGCTTTGTTTATATTGTACTTTTTTATTATAGCAAATAGTTAGAATAGAATAGAATATACTTTATTGCACACATAAAAGAAATATATAGAAAGAACAACACAAATTAAAATGGAAAGTATGCAAAGGCGGTCTTATTGCTTTAAGCAATCTCTACCAGACAACCTTTGAAACATTACGGATAAATTGTAACGAGGAGAAAGGGGACAACGTCTCAGTGCAAATTTTATGAAATATAATTAAATAATATATAATAAAATAAGTCAATAATATAAAATAAACTAATATAATAATATATATTGAAAAACAATATAGTTGTATTTTTTCCTTGAGATATTTTTTATTAAATCAAAATCGCTTACCTTTAGATTTTTAAATAAAAATAACAAACACTTATAAAATTAGGTAATTCGAAAGTATTAAGTTAATTTCTTTACTATTTTTTAGTTTACGCTGCATCCCGCATATAGCAAGGTAGGCAGAGGGAACTTGGAAACCTCGTCTTAAGTCACTTTTTCTCCAATTTCCGGCAATTTCTGGAGGGATTGCGTGTTAAGTGGTGGAACTCAACGCCGCAATACTTTCATAACCTTTTTTACTCAAGAAGTTTAAGTATTATATTTAAGTAATTCTTATTACACAACTAGGACAAATTTTCATAGGTAATCTGCAAATTATATCCGTGATATAATCACCAAACGAACGATTTCTTGGTAAATTATAAGTGGTCTATTTTGGTACACGGACTAGTAACAATTATTATTGCTAATATGTAGATAATAATGTTATTATATTTGAAGATATATATGTGTATATAAGATTTATTAAACCAGTAGGTTAGTAGGTATATAATAAAAGTAGGCTATCGCAGAATCTCCAACATTCATACAAGCTAAAAGGTAAAATATATGACTGACCTGGAACCGTCACATCAAGGAGATACGCTCTAGCAGGACTCTGACAGGCATCAGCATCAAAATCTAATAATACTGTGCCCAATACAGTGAAAAACACCCCCCACGGATGATGGTTGTTTCCCTGAACGTCCAGTGCTGAACTCCTAGGACCTAAAGCGGATGGAACCGTGGTTCTGTTAACAGTCCCAACATCGCCCATTGCATATCCTAAGTCTTCCCCATTCGGAACTAGTATTAATCCTGAAAACATAGATTAGTAAATAAGTTTATTTTATAAGAATAAAAGCAAGATAATTATATTTTTTGCCAGAAACTTACCCAAAAATACACCAATCGACATCAGCACGATAAATGGCCTTCGTCTTCCATATTTAGAGGGACATCGGTCGCTCAAAGAACCTAGTAACGGGGTCATGAAGAATCCTATAAGTGGAGAGAGAGCCCACACAAGGGTCATCTGTTGGTGAGGAACTCCAATTTGAAGAAGAGTCGGAGAAACAAAAGCGGTTTCTCCAGCATATGAAAACTCAATACCCATTACAGCTGCTGAGATTCTCATCAATTCGAGTCGATTTTTTCTCCTGTTTAGAAAAATATAGAACATTTTTTTATAAGTATTTTATATATTTTTGATATATGAAAATAATGCAAAAAATCCTCCTAAAAAAATAATTACTTATTACTTACCTAAATAGATCGCTATACTGGCCCTCGCGAACAACGCGTTCAGGTGCATCATCAGACGAAGGTATGGCGAAGAGGGCTTCCCTCACAGCTTCTCGTACTCCTTGAGGATGCTCTTCTTTCCATTGAGCCCATCTCTCCTTGCACTTATCCCTCGTAGAGTGCAATCTACCAGTTACGCCTTGATATTCATTTAACTTGTCAGCCATTTCAATGAAACGAAATTGTCACAATTACCTATACACTTAACATTATAGCTATTTTAAATAAATTTGACGATACACGGACTATATTTTTATTTAATTAGTTATTATTATTTCTTAGTATTTAATAACATAACGATCACATTTATTAATTAATTTAATTTAAAACAATGAATTCTAACGCAATTTAAAAAGTTAACAAAACTTAATCGTATCTCGTTAACAAAACACTTATAATATACTCTACTGGAACTTTACAATTTTTTCTCATATTATCGGGAGGAAGTGTGTAATGAGAGAAGTTGTTAGTCCACTAGTAAACAGTTAGACTGTTCTGGTTCGCATGGCGGAAGGAGACTGAAGCGCGCGCGCCGCCCTCCGTCACGGCCGCCCGCCCTGCCGCCCATACATTTTATAAAGCAAACTAGAAATGCCACTTATAATATTTTTTAACATTTCAAAAGTGTTATTCCACTCTCGCGCCTCTTGGAAATCGTCTAAGAGGAAAGTCCGATACGTTCATTTTTTTTAAATGTTTCCTAAATAAGTAAGTAAGAACTTGTATTTTCTTGCAGATTCAGATCTTGCTTAAGGGAATCTTTATGCTTATTAAATAAGTCTGGCGTTGAGTTCTACCATGCAGCACAAATTATAATAAGTAAGGTAGAATACAAAATAATATTTTTGTTAAATATTTTTTTTATGAAAATGCATGTATACATTGAAATTCATGAAACGTGAAGTGAAGATTATATGAGTTTAAAAGATCAATAATACATGTAATCTTAAGAGCTCAAACTAGTCTAAGGGACAAATGATCAGAAAATAATCTTTCACAAGTGCAATTCATTTAATCTAATCCACACCGTATTGTTTTCTTTATCGTGGTGACTGTATTCTAAGTATAATGTTTATTTACCATGTTTTGTTTTTTTTTATTTACACTTTATTAGCACGGCGTTAAGTTTCGCCACTTAACACGCAATGCTCCAAGAATTCGGCGGAAAATAAGGAATGGAGTGTCTTAACACTACGTTCCTTCTGCCTACCCTGCTGTGTTTGGGATACAGGGTGAAGCTGATTTAATTTAATTTACTAAGTAAAATAGTATACGATAAAACAAAAATAAAACAAAACGTCCGGTGGGACGACCGCTAGATGGACTGAAGACCTAAAGAGGTTGGCGGGAAGCGGATGGGTCCGAAGAGCTGAGGATCGAGTGTGGTGGCGATAAATGGGAAAGGCCTATGCCCTACAGTGGACAATCGAGGGCTGTCGATGATGATGACGACGAGGATAAAACAAAATAAACAAACAAACAAAACAATCACCAAGCGTTGTTTCAAGAACTCCATTGTCTTTTATCTCACCGCTGAAGTACATTTTGGATATGGGTGTGGCTTATGTGTCAATCATCTATTAAATTGTAAAAACATCGCGTATCGTGCATTACGTATTTACGTATTACTCACACTGTTATATAATATTGAAAAAGAAATCGTGCTACTCGTATGAAAAAAACTGGTTAAGTGCGAGTCGGACACTCCCATTGAGGCTTCCATACCAATTTCGGGATTCTATGTCTGCGGGTACAACTTATAAAAGTTGACAAATTTAAGTCTGCTGGCATATGAACTCATTTTCTATGAAGAGAACTACAAATGCAAGTTTGTAGTGCTTTTTTGGTGATCATAAATGGTCTTAGCTTGAGGGACCGACGGACAACAAAGGAACCTTATAAGGGTTCAGTTATTATCTTTTGATATACGGAACCCTCAAAATACTATTTAAATAATTTCTTTTTGCTTTTGTAAAAATAAATTAAAAAAAAAACCATATTTCTATTATATAAATAGTTCTTCACTAATATTACTTACTTTATAAACAATCTATAGACGCTTCAAGTAATGACAACGTCTTTGGTCTCGCGGATTACACTTATTACATCCCAGGGGGTGAGAGATTGTTTTCTCCTATATAAACAATCAGTTTATTTCAGTTATTGCCTTCTTTGTTATATGCCTTGCCCTGCCCACGCGTACTGTAAAGGAAAGCTAAATGAAGACATACTGAAACTGTTTATTGGCGTTTTACTCGTGTTTTATATTCTATTGTCGATTCTTTTTGCTTATGTTAATTCTTTAGGAAAACAAATAAGATTTCTTTCTTTACATAATTAAAAGATAATACCGTCGTCGTATGCATAATATATGTTTGGGTTCGAATCGTTTATATATTATTACAACTTACAAAATTGCATATCATAAACTCGTCATTTGTGCACATAAGTAGGGTATTGACAGTTATTTAGGCCTTAAAAGGTAAGAGAAGAGTAAAGCTTAGATGTAATGATCTGAAATTCATATTAAATATCTAAGTCTACAGTGCTTTTGGGACACAAGATTCCCAGTAAACGCAATGAAAATATACAAGCCGCGTAATCAAAACCTTTAAAATGTAAAAAATTATAAATCATAGATATTTTATATAAAAAACTCATTATAAACTTATAATTGAATTTAATTTAATACATTTTCATAATATCGTACAAATTCAAGTTTGTGAATTTCAAATTGTACTTCCCGTTAACATACAATGCTGACATGCGAGTCCGAGTAGTTTGACCGGGTTATTTAAGTATAAATTCACCCGGAAAATTATAAGCCACGCGTATATTTATACTTATCTTAAGTTTCTATTTTTATGTATATGAAATCATATCCGGTACAGCCTCTGCGAGACTTCAAATCCCTACAAGTAAAGTTACATATCGAGATTTAATCAATTTTGACAGACAGATATACTTGTACATATCAGCGTATTTGAATAATCTTGTTATTTTGTTACAAATAACGTGATGTTAGATTACTGTCTTTTTACAATTTAATAATAAAAGCGAATACAGATTTCAGAAAACCTTATTATTAAATAAAATTAATTTAAATGTATTTCATTGTTTATTATTATTGATAGCTATTGCATATCACCTACAAATCAAATATAACCGCCCAAATTATGGTTCAATTTAAGACAAGAAGGTTTTTATCGATTGTCAACATTTTGTAGTCATAGAGAAACCTTATCTATATGTCAGTTCATGTGTATTGTTTTATATTTTTCCTTATTTTATTTAATACAATGATTTGTACTTTTTTAATAAACATAATTAAACATCTAAAATAGTGTAAGATGTGTTATCTTCGAACTTATGGACGCTGTTATGTTTATATTAAGTTATATCAACGGATTGCTACACAGATTAATACGTAAGTATTTAATTAATTATTACAAGTACACGCGTCCTCTTAAGGCTCACCTCTGGCCTGTTAAATGAAAATATTGAAAACATAATTATTAATAACTTAATCTAGAAGAAACGCGTGTACGGACAAACAATAAAGTCTTACAGAAAGCCTTCTTGCTACTACCGCTTTTCAGTGTTACTCATGTTATTTACCATTTATAAATTATACGGCGCTATTTGCATGGAGATGTATTGTTTAACTTTGAATTGTATTAATAATAATAGTTGATAGTCTACAAGGCTGCATTCGACACGAATCAAATACCTACAGCCACCCCTCGTGACAAGACAAAAACACTGTCTCCGTAGACTCATTTAAATGCCTTTGTCTCGTTATATAATTAAGACGTGAAAAGGAATACTTACTCCTGATTGATTAGGAAACATAAAATTCAAATGCGCATTTCAAAAGATATTTGTCTCAAATGGATAATTAGTTTACCCAAATGTTATTTTTGGTGCATTTTTTTTTGTTCTACGTTATATTTAAATTTATTATCTAAATATAATCTACCTATAAGCGTACCACGTATCTACGAAAATAAAAAAAAGGTAAAGGTATCTGAAAGTTAAAGTCAACCTTAGTACAGAATCTTTAATTTCGCTATTACACCGCAAACTCATCCATTCATCAATTTCAAATTTCATCACACATTATTATATCTCTGACGGTGGACTTTTTTCCATATAGACTAAATAAAGAAAAGGGTAAGTAAGATATTTTTACATATTGGTAAGCGTGACGTCCATTAGAAATGGCAATAGAGCCACTCTATATAGCGCTATGTTTAAAATTAACCATATATTCTTTCTAAATTGTAAGTTAAAACTTCAGAAGTACTGATTTAAAATATTAATAATTTCCTTATAGATTAAGCTATCTTGAACTCTTAATTTGATATTTTCACGGTCTCCGTAACCTTGGTCTCGAATGTGAACAATTCCATAGCTCCTCGGAGGCGGCCTCGCCAATCAATCAACCGCTGTCAGGCGACATCTCGACTACAGTGATAACAGAGAGAGTTCTTATCAGCCGCTTTATAAGTTCCTCAATATTTAGATTATGTATTGTTTATTCTTAAAAAAATATCTGAAAATTTTCATAGTACAATCAGTGCCTGGATACATAGATTTGAAAGACGTCGTCAATGTATTCGTCATCTTTCAAATCATCTAAAATTACTGAAACGATCTCACTCTATTTAGTTTCTCTTGTTCATTTGAGTCATTTTTATCCAACTGCCTGACGCAAAGGAAGGTAATGTATTTATGACTGGAATTATTCTGTACGATAAGCTTGTCTACCTGTCTGTTCTGTGTTAGCTCGTTCCAGGTATATCTTATTTGGAAAATCCGCGTAGCATTCTCACTAATATTTTTTAGGAAATGCTTATTTATGTCATATCAACTATATATTTAATTATTCATCTTATATATAATGATTCGGAATTATAATGGCAGATTACGAACTTGTTATTAAAACGTAAATGATGATTCACTTATATAATAAAAAGATTATAATAGTATCTAATAAAATACCATCAGTACCACCTTTGACGTAAAACGATGCATAAAGACCGGATACGTCTAGATACATGTCGCCTTTAATAAACATAATAGCTTCACAAACAGCTTCTCGATGCACTATCGCACCTTGTGAAATCCAATAACATTCGCTATTTATAACTGCTTCAAAACATAGTTATAAAATCTGTAAATAAAGTTCTAAGACGCCGTCGCAGTGTTGGTTCTCTGGTAACGTGGTTGTTTTCGAATTTCATTTGTTCGTGCTAAATGAAACAAACAAGATTTCATCCATGTGAGAACAATTAAACATTGTTTAATATGAGATGTAAAATATGGAATGATAATGTGTTTCCTGTTTTGTATGGATTCTTATCAAAATTTGATTGTTTTAGTAACTTTAATATAAGCGTGCCTATAGCTGCCAAAAAACTTAACTGAAGTCATATAATTATTAAGATGATGAAGTCAGTTTCCCATTCCTACACTCAGTTTCTCATTTTCCGCCGATTTCTAGATGCATTGCGGGTTGAGTGGCTGCCCAGCTCAAGCTCAAAGCCGTGCTTTTAAATTCAAAATTCAAATTCAAAATATTATTTATTCAAATAGACTTATAATAAGCACTTTTGAATCGTTGCATGAACATATGAACAAAAAGCTACCACCGGTTCGGAAGGCAGTTCTGCTGAGAAGAGCCGGCAAGAAACTCAACAGTTGCTCTTTTCAAAATCAATGGTACAATCTATTACATTAGTTGGCAGCTATCCTGCATTACATTCAATAGACATTAATTCCATGCATGTTTGTCCTCTAAATATTCATGAACAGTGTAATAAGCTTTACTTGACAGATTTTTTTTACTGATATTGTAAATTTTGGAAGTGGCAAACCTAGAATACACTGCGGAATTTTATTATATACACGTATGCTCAGACCCATAAAAGATTTATTAACTTTTTGGAATTGGAAAAATTTGAAAATATTACATATTTATAATATTACATATGAAAATATTTCATGTCATACTTACATCTATTTTTATATTTATATTGTTCTATTGATAGACGACTTTAAAAGTAGCTAAGCGTGTGTTAATAGGATCGATAGGTCGCGGGGCTTCATCAGATACGGCTAAACTATAACATGTGCCTACGTCACACACCTTCAACTCGTTTACGTAATGAATATATATATGTAAGTAAGTACAAGACAAGGACCGATAATGATAATAAAAAACGGTATTAGGTACATTACACCTTACCTTCAAAGGTAATACATTGAGTTATAAGAAAAGACAAAATTATTAAATAACAATTATATTTGTTTAATGTATCGTGAATCTAACTATATAAATAAAATGTTATTAATTATTATAAAACTATATGAAAAGAAGTTGGTCAATAATCACACTCTTTATCTCTTGTATAATAGTTGGAACTTTTTTTTTTATAAAATCTTAAAATTTTAATATTTTTTTGTAAATTTTAATATAAACTTAATATTTTAATAGTTAATATTCTTAATATTTTAATAGTAAGAAATTTGTTTATCAAGTCTTTGTTATTAATAGCTTATACTTTTTGTCTGGAACCCAGAAAAATAATAGGAAGAAGCTCATATATTTTACTGCCAAGTCCAAGCCATCCTTGACTCAGCGAATTCTTTAATATTTTTTTCCTATACAATCTTCAATATTGTTTGACAAAGTGCAACTCGTAACATATGCGACTATAAAGGAAGTACAAACGAATATGGGATAGAATACGAAAATATCAATGTATTTTATTTCCGTACACTTTCCTCTTAGTTTCAATGCCAATTTCATTTTGAATTTTGAATTCCACCTGGTTAATAAATTTTAGATACACAGGAACGAAGAAATATATAATCGAGATTTAGTAATAGTATGTAATAATATGTAAATAGAAATAAAAATCTGTCGTGACGCGGGAACAACTGCTGTAAAGGCGGCGGTTGTGGGTTCAATACCCACTCGGTGGAATTAATTATTATTCATTAATATTTTCACTTCTTCGTTCCGGTACTAAGGCAAAGCTCGGTGCAAAAATTCGGTGGAAAGTGGAAAGGATCGGACGATCTTAACTCTAGGTTCCCTTTGTCTACTCTACTATATGCGGGACACAGCATGGAGCAGAAAAGAATCCATATAGCTAAATACTCAAAGACCTTGTCATTTGAAGAAGTAAAACTTATTAAGTTTAACTGGAAGATTGATGAACTTTAAGATTGCTCATTAAGCAATAAGGCCGTCTATTGTACTATCATATCAATAATTATGAACATCTTTGTAATTGTTATAACTGGTGTACAATAAAGAGTATTTTACATTTTTTTTTTACATTTTGACTTATGTATTTTATTTATATATATATATCATAACATCATAAATAGAATACGGAAACACTTTCTTCCCAAAGGAAGTATAACAAGCTACTTGAAAATATGTATTAAACCACCATTTACGTGGAATGTTCGTCGATGTTGTTCTTGATATCCTTCCGTATACGACGCGAGTGTCGCATTACCGACAGTGTAGAAATTATTAAGTAATTAGTATTAACACGCCAGCTGGCTTTAATCTGGATACAAATGTCTATATAAAAATGTTTATATGTCTTTATATTGTGGCATAAGCGTGTGACTGTTAACGCGACGTATGAATTATTATTTATTAATAATTTTATGTGTAACAACGCTAATCGCGGCGTTGAGTTCCACCACTCAGCACTTAATGTCTCGAATATTCGGCAAGAAGTTTTAATAGCAAATATTTAATTATATTTCATAATTTTCCGATATAGAAGAAAAAGAACCAATTAGTCTATACTCTCCTTCCCCTTAGGGTATTAACACGTTCACTGCGTTAGGCAAACTTGACGACTTTTCGTAAATGCGGTGGGTGGCAAAATTAATAAAATTTAAGCTTGCGGGCGTTTTCGTTGATTTTTGTAACTACAAATATAAGGTTGTAATTTGGATTTTTACTTTTGTATTTGTATTGTAAATGCTCAATTTATGCCTAATTTACATACAGAGGATGTCCTGACTGCATCCAGAGGATGTCCTGACTAATATCTGTCCGATATTTGTTTGTGGGCATACGGGTATGCGACCCCGGATCCTCGAGCCGCCACTCTTATATCCTCATCCATCCGTAAGAATGGTCCCCCCCCTTCCCCTCCTCCTTTCCATAGCTCCCACCTTCTTTTACCTATCCTACCCCTTCTATTTTCCTCTCCCCTCGGTCTTTCCCCACAAAATGGTTTTGGAGGTCCGACGGCAGTCGCTCCAATTAAAAACCGCCAACCGCCACTTAAATGGACCGACAACATAAGAGACTGGGGAAGAAGAAGAAGAATTTATGCCTAATTTAATAACTTTATATCTACAGGAAGTATTATTTGATTTGACTTAGAAACATATTTGATATTAATTTCAGCTTTCCGTGGTACGCACCACCACGTGATCTCGAAATAAATGGACTTGTCAGTTGGACAAACAGACACAGAGTGATCATAGGATCATAGGAAACCCTGATAGCAGGGGTTGGCATTTTTTCTTGAGGTTGCCTTAAAAAATTACTATAATATTAGAGTACCCTTAAAAATTTACTATAATATTAGAAGTGTGATTTTGTTTATAGTACTTCAATCAATTTTCAGTTATCTTTTATTGTTCGTGTTCAGTTCTTAGTTTTTAATTTGATGCATATTGATTTCTTACAATGGATCTTGAGGGTATTGATAATCTAACTTCTCAGTTGAAAAATTTATTGTCTGTTGTGGGGACTTGTAACATTTTTTTGCTTCAGTCGGTATGGGGTCGTAAGGACCCGATATATTTTTTTGCATGTATATTATCTATTTGATAAGGTAATAACAAAGCACTTATTATATCATTCTCATTTATAAGAAGTCCAAAGATATCTGTCCCGTACCAGCGGCTAGATCAGTTAATTTCTCTCCGCACCAAGTTGACCAACGGATGTAATCTACCCGATATCGCAGTGAACGTGTTAAGTACATTAAATGAATTAAAAGTTTTTCATTTTTCAAATCAAAACACAGCACTAAGCAATGTTAACAAAAAAATCCGTTGTTCATATACCTGCTGTTTCTTTAGGAAGAAAAAACCATACAAATTACTTTAAATTAAACATGAAAAGCAGAAAAATGAAATTATTTTCAGATACTATATTTTAATTATATTGAGATATAAAAAAAACTATTTTAATTTTCTAGACTCCTCTTGAATTAAAAAAAAAAAAAGGAAAATATGTTATTACCTGATGTATGAATAAAAATCTCATGTGTTATTGTATTAAATACAAGTAAAGCAACAAACAAACGGTAGTTAATCTGTAACGTTGTGGAAGTTAATAGAGACAATAAGCAATTATTCTTTACAAGGCCAATTATGGTCTTGATGGGTTCGCACCAAACCTAAATTTAAAAGCATCGCAGTTTCGATATCACATTGAACCACACAAGGCCTTGGATGTTATATGGTAACTGTTATTCCTTATATTATACAATATAAATTTATAAAATAAGAAAATAAAATAAATATAAACCAGCCTTTTATTTCTTCCAAAAATGCAACTTTTTAAGTTTTTTAGTTACAATTGGAATAATTATAACAAATTTTATTTTTCTCTACATACTCTCATTTATTTATTTCTTTACGATTCAAACAAATAAATTAATACTAATTGTTATAGCTAAATATCAAACTAAACTAAATGTATAAATAATTTAATTTACATTTTCCCCGTAAATATTAACAAAATGTATTATGAAAAGCCTAAATTAAAATACTTAAGCCACCGCCATTATTATCATGTGGAAGAATTTTATGTTGTAATCTGCAAAGAGGTCGAGGTCCTCACTGTTTGTTTCCTTTAAGGTTTTATTATTCCGGTCGTGGCGACAGCGACCCTCCGATTACGTGGCATATTTATTACCAATTTCTTTACACCTTTATATAAAGTAACAGGTAATATTGACAGCAATGGTGTAATGATTGAGGTAACTTGATTGGATAATCGGTCTATGGATTTCTATTTGCCTATTTGATTTAATTGTTATAAGAATTTATAGAAATACAAAAAGTTATAGTTAAACAAAGACACAATTTCTAAATTAGTTCGTTTCTTAATCTACTACAATAGTTTTTTATTTATGTTTTGTTTTAAATATTTGAAAAATGTGCGGGATACAGCGCGAAGCTAATGAAATATGAGAAGGAAATATATACACAAATATAAAATTCATAATTGTCTTATATAAAAAATATGTCATAATGTTTATAAATGTACAATATAAATTGCTTTGCAATTTTAGTATGTGAATCAACAAACAACTTACTTGACCTCCTCATCATAGCATGTCTCAGTAAAAATAATAAAAAAAGCTTCTAAATATTGCAGACAGACGGAGCATAGTGTTAAGACACTCCGTTTCCCACTTTCCAATGAATTATTCGACTCATTTCATTTTAAGTGGCGGAACTCAACGCCAGGCTTTTACCTGGTTCTAGAACTAAAAAGTGAAAATGTTTTTAAATAATAATTCGTTGCCCCGAGTGGGGATCGAACCCACAATCGTCGCGATACATTTACAACCATGTACTCCTGCGCTACAGTGTCCTGACTCAGTAAAAATAAGCTAGAGTTAAGCGCATACTTAGCGACGCGTGTATTTGGAATGATTTATTTACATTTCGCGCGACTTGAGGACGTTGATTGTTGAATTCAGTGTATGTCGAAACCGATCTCAAAGGACGCGCCAGCAGTTGTTTTGCATACAAATGCAAATGTCGTCTAATGAGAGTCGAAATTTATTGCACTGTTATATGTTTTAATGTTGTATACGAAGCGTGAATTTCTTATTTGTTATTATATGATTCTTGGGGAAATGGGGAACGGAGTGTCTTAATACCCAGGTTTCCTCGGCCAACTTACTACTGCTTATAATTCTTAGAAGGTAATATAGATAAGATGGTATTACATATTGATTGAAGGTAAGAAACATATTGGTGCTTTCATAGGCACTTTCAGCGCTGATTTCCATTAAACGGTCTAACAATATCGACGTTTACTTAGATAGATTGAAATCTGGTATTTTGAGTAATTGTAACTGTAGTAATTTTGTTAGACAAATTAAAAAAGATCAAAAATTATATATATAAAAAATGTTATTAGGTTGCAAACACAAATAATAATTCCTAAAATAGTTTAATTATGCTTATGCTTATTATAAAAGTTAAATCAATTATTTTAGGTTAAAAATTTTTGTGTGTAAGGCATTAAACAGATTTTCAACATTTACTTTTTATCTATTATCGTCTAGACTTATTCTGTGTTATCCACAGCATCTATCATGATAAAATTTAAGATTTATTATGACGTTAACTGTACATTGGTTCTGGTATCGATTTTTTCAAATAGATATAGGTACTTCTATTTTCTGGTCCCTTTTTCTGCTGAATATTTTAATTAGCAAATCACTATTTGCTTACTTGGCAATTTTCCTTTAACCGAAACATGTAAAAGAGATTAAGAATTAAATGAGATTTAAATAAGTTTCTTACTTTCATTAAAGCTTCTACAAAAAGTTACATAACAAATTATAAAGTACATTGTTTATTGGAATATAAAATCGATACCTTTATACTTGATAAGGCGCTAATGTTTTTCCTGTAGACTAACTACCTATATCTCTAAACAAGGCAGGTAGACGCACTTGACCGACGAGAAGCCTTGCGCGGCCCTGAGCCGTGTCGTAGCCGTACTACGCATTTTCAATTATACCTCTCTTCTGTTACCTAAATATTGTTTATGTTGAATTATTACTTATTATTGCTATTAATAGTAATAATCAATTGTTTTTGGGTAATTTAATATTGCAATTGATATGTATTTAAATAAACTATCATATAAATGGTGTTCAAAAACCGGAAGTTATTATGAGCTAGTTGAACAAAGGATGTATAGATAGATAGGAAGTCATGTTTGTATACATTTTTTTTATTATTTATATATTGTTCTCAATGTAATATGTTTTACAGGTTAAAAAATACTAATCAATCAGCTTCACGCTGTATCCCGCACACAGCAGGGTAGGCAGAGGGAACATAGTGTTAACACACTTCGTTCCTTACTTTCCGTCGAATTCTGGACGCATTGCCTATTGAGTGGCGAAACTCTACGCTGCGCTTTTGCCTCGATACCAGTGCAAAGAAACGGAAATATAAATTTAAGTAAATATTTAGTTTCCTCAAGTGAGAATCGAAACTATAACCATCGCGTTTCATAAAATAGCTTCGCTGTTTTGATGACATTTTTTTATAATTTTATTGCTTTCATACAGTACCATATAATAGTACTTAGTACAACAAAATATTTCAAATGAAAACCAAAACCCGTCAGGCACATACCACAGTTAAATTCGCACTTACGAGTAATATTCGCATAACTGTACATATTAGGAATAATTCATAAGCCCCTATAATTATGAACGCTTCTAATTCTACATAGCTATTTTTATTATTAAAAATGTCCATGACAAAAGGTCGGCTGGGTTTGTGTTGGTTAATTCCGAGGCTAGCGCTGATAGGGGTAAGAGCGTTACTAAATATGCTGCGTGGATAGTAATTGTTCGTTTCTTAGTACTCGGGTTACTTGCTATTGAGTTCAACGAAACGATAAAATATGTATTATCTTTCTATAAACATTTAGGTACTAATTAGTAATACTATTAATTTGTTTTAAAGTGCTGTATGAAACTTTTTTTCATTTCTTTTAAAGTATTGAAATGAAATAATTCTACAAAAACAATTAATATGTATTAATTAATATGTGTTACATTGCAAAGGCATATTTTGTCAATAGTTTTATTTCTAATTATCACAATTTTCATTTTCAATATTGTTATCAGATCCTCTTATTTATAAATAAAAAAAGTTTAATTTTAAACGTCATTGTACACGCAAATAAGATTCTAAATTACTAAACAGTATACTCCTAAGGGGGCAAATCGTCTTATACCGATGTTCATTAGACTTTGTTTGCGGCTTTACAGCCCAATCCTCGGGGTCGCCTTGGGACGAAATAACTTTGCTTGATTAAAACCGAGACATTTTAAATTGATTGTGAAGCAAGAAACTTATCAAGAAATATGGTTCATTGAAGAATACTTTTTGATGTGTATTTAAAATCGTATTCTTTTTTTTGTATTTTACTTTATGTAATTTATGAAAAATAAAATAGTATAGCAATTTCTTAGTAAGCTCGAGCGCCTGCGACACCTGATAATAAGATTCATCATTTATTGGATTAAAACAACATGACCATGTGCCGTAATCAACTTAAGGACCGTCCGTAACTAAACGTCCGTTTTTTTAATAGTGTCAAATTTGCAAATAGTTGTCNCCGTAACTAAACGTCCGTTTTTTAAATAGTCTCAAATTTGCAAATAGTTGTATAATAAACTAAGAGCCCCCCAAAGCGGCATAATGGCTTGGACGCAAAACCAGTGTATTGATGATGATGTTGAGAGGTGATTTTGTTTTAATTATAGATACCATCGATAGTATAATTATTGCGAAATACCTGGTAAATTACACACTAATGATTTAATTGGTTTATTTATTTCACATAATTTTAATAATGATGCTTAACTTAGCTTTATGTACCATATCGCAACGGAGAACTAAACACTACAGTAGCGTTGAGGTATGTGCTGTTTCTGGCTACCCCGTTACAGGTTATATATGCATTCAATGAAAATCTAGTATCCCAATATGAACAGTTCAGAGCTGCTTCGGTAGCTTTTAATGTCCTATCAAAAAACAGTGTCCTAACGTTCAAAAGCCATTGTCCAAACAAAGCACACAAAATCAATTAGATACAAAGCCCAGTTTACGTCGATGTTACATAACTGTAAGGAAGGCTGGAAGTCACGTAAGGAGATTGATCGCGGCCACCGTCTAGATAACGCGAGATGAGCGATCGGGCGACCTTATCGTTATCAGCATGGAAGGAATCCTCAGTAGGAGCCGGTAGTGAGTCGACATTCGCATAGAAGCCGCTGTGGCCGACACGCGACATCCTTGCGCACGAGCCTTTGCGTACGAGCGCTCCAGCCCATGCGCATACGCTGCACTCAGGTGACGATGCAACGCCGCCGGTAGGCCCATATAGCGTGATCTCGACTGGACGTTATTTTTATTTATTTTTTAATTGTGAAGTGATTTATTATTCTGTTTAAAGATGGGTGAGTTGATTTTGTATTTTTTTTGTTTTTTTTTTTTTTTTTGAGGGATGATGACTTTATTTAATTTGTATTGTATAGTTTATTTATTTAATTTATATTAATACAATATCTGTAAATATAATATACTTATATTTTTTTACATTTTTATATCTTGAAATGCAATTATTTATAGATATTTTCGGCCATTATAACTATAGTCCTTATAATGTTTATGCTAATTTAGCAACTTAGTGACGTAAGCACTAAATATACATATACCTGGAGTTACAAGATTCATTACCATTTTTATGCATTTTGATTGTTGTTGAAAAGTCAAGTTCAGCAGGTTTGCCCGTGCACAAAGACAAACACACAATGACAGCGAAACATTTACTTATTACAAAAATCGGAAGCAACACGCCTGTCACTCACACTTTATAACAATATCTGTTTAAATTATTTAAGACAAAATCTTCATGTATTGTTCTCGCGAAAATAGAGACAGCCGTCGCGATGACTAAGAATGATTTAAAGAATTGACTGACATGGAATAAACTAAATAAGTCTAATGAATCTTAAATTTGCTAAAATTTTTGTTCGCCAATCTTTACTTTTCATTGTTTTTGTACAAAAAAATACATCATAGATGTACAAGTTCTACTTTGCCAACTGCTGGGAGAAATGTATTTTTTTTTCGTTTATAAACATTTAATTATATTTCGTCTACGAGTAGATAAATAATAAACCATAATAATTATAATAATGAATAATTAATAACTGGTTAAAGAAAATATAATAACTTCCCTTAATAGAAAACTTTATATTTTCTTTCATTAAGCAAAGCAATAAGCAAAAAGGAAAAGTTTTTTTTTAATTTAAATTGTAGTGCGTTGGTATTTTTTGTAAATAATTAATTACCAATACTTATTTATTCACAAAATTATTGTCATTTTTAAAGTACCTACTATTGTAATTCTTAATATATATTTCTTTAAATTAACGCTATACGCGCTTGTTGCGAGGTAAGCAGTAGAAACTTAGTGCTAAAACACTCCGTTCCTCACATTCCTCTGGAATGCTAAAACTATTATATAATATTTTGATAAAAAAAATACTTCACTTCACAAAGATGCAATTGCATGTCCATTATATTTTTTACTATTAATAATATTTAAAAAAACATGATTTTGAGAAAGTAAGAAATAATATAGATAAATAAATTATCCATTAATTTAAAAAAGCATTGACTACTGTTTCATCATAAATGATTTTGTAAACCTAATTTTTGTACAACAACGTAATTGTACAAATTTTTATTTGATAATTCCCATAACTTGATATTTTTAAATAGGTCACTAAATTCTAAGGGTGCAATGTATTGAACATTAACATGTTTTGTACATAGTACGTTTTATAAGTGTAATATTTACATATCATTCTTAAATAAAAAAATGTGAACTCACTGGATATAATATTTTTATGAAACTAAAACATGAAATTAAAGTTCCATACCTCACAAGATAAAAGGGAACCCCTGAACCTTTTAGTCCACCCGTCCGTCCGTCAAGACCATTTATTTTATGATTACGTAGAGGTATCAAGGTGATATATGGGTAAAATATTCAAATCTATAGTCCCTTAAAGTACTGAAAAATCACGCAAACAAAAGATACAAACATTTATACATTTATATTTTGTTGCATTTTGTATGAAATTCGCCGCATAATCAAAACATATAAAGTACTTCCGATAGGTAGACCTCCAGTTATGAAATTTGACACGAAGTGAGAACCAACAATACATATAAACAAAATCTGAACTGAAAACTTATAGTTATTTTAATTTAAAAAAATCATTACAATTTTTTATTTGTAGTTCACTTCGTATAAAATGAGTGCATATGCCCGCAAATTTGGTACGGAAACCTCGGTGTGTGAATCCGACTCGCACTTAAACTTTTTTGTTATTAATAATATGCTTTTACTTTTTATTATGCTTATTCATATATTTTGTAAATGTATATCGTTAAAAATCTATTATCTCATCTACTTATCTTATATAAGAGGATTCGATGAATAACATAGAATAATGTCTAAAAAATAAAACCTGAAAACCTATAATAAAAAACTACAATGGTTATTTCCATTTCTGTAATCTCTAATAATTTTATCTCTGAACTATCAAGTGTTAGTCAAAACTAGATAAGCCGGATGAGATGAAGATGAGATCCATTGTAGGCATTATGAAATATTTTTAATAAAAAGCATCATCAGGAACTCCGTTCGCCGAATATTTGGAGGCCGACGTGAGCCAGTGGTACAAGAGTGTACTGGAACGCGACGGTTGTAATTTCGATTCCCATTCGAGGGAGTTAATTATTAGTCATTGTGGAGACCGCGCTTAGGTAAGTGTAGTGTAGGACGCCCTGCAGCACGATGGACAGACGTTTTAAAGAAGGTTGCTGGCACCGGGTGGATGCGAGAATCCCAATACCGGGTTGGTTGGCGCAGCAGTGGACGGCGATAGGCTGATGAAAAAATATTTTCATTACTGTAACCAAAAGCCAAAAAATGAAACATTTTTGTATAAACTTTAATACATATTTAAACATGTTTCATTAAAACACCTTGGCGTACTTACAATGCCGTGAAGTGACCGTGCCACTGCCGCTCATATTTGCCGCTCTAGAGCAAGCAAATGATAACGCGAATGTTTAGATATGTCACAAATGATTTATTTACTGTTGTATTGTGGTAAAACCCTCATCTCATTTTGTAAAATTGATTCAGATGCTACTAGTGTCATTAGATAAGATAACGTCGTATGTAAGTAAGTAAGGCTTCATTTTAAGGTATCGTTTTAATAAATAAATAGTGTTTGCATTTATTTTCAATTTTTTGTGTATTTCATGTCCTCATCGGTGTCCTGTCCTTTTAAGGACATTTATTGAACACTAAATTTATATAAACGTCGATTTTAAACTAAGGACGTAAGTGCTTAACAAAAATTTTAGCAAATGACGGCTTAAAAATTATCACGGCTCGCGGAAGCTTAAAATTATTACAGAACTATATCGATGTATTTTTATGGTTCCCCTAACTCAAAAGAAATGGCTAATGCCTATATTTAATAAATTTACTATAAAACTTGAAATTGCATACTGTCAACTTATACCTATAAATTGTATTTTTTTTTGACCTAACATCCAGAAGTTGTTACGGAACTCTTGGTAAACGAGTCTGACCCACACTTACTCAGTACTCGTTTAATTTTATAAGAATGACTTGTATTTCATGATCTTCAGAACTAATACCCTAACGGCTAGTTCAATTAAATCGTGACTGTGTCCACAATTTCAATTGCTTGGCTTAGATAAGCTTTAGTAAACATACTTGAATTTGATATCTTTAATAGTAATTAAATTCATTTTTCGCCTTTTGCATTCGTTTTGGTCTAGGCATTAGGTCCGCTATGGCACAGTTGGAAAGCATATGATAGTATCCGTCACCGTTGTAGATTTGATTTCCACATAAAAAAAATATTTATATTAAAAAATCCTCTTCGCTTACTATCACGAAGGTAATTTCAAAAATATTTGCCTTTTACATAATAGTGCTAGGCCACATTATTTTTGTACACGGTTTCTAAATTGTAATCTTAAACGCAGATAGATATCGATAAGATGAATACGCTGAGTGCTTTTGATAAAAAAACATATTTTATCAACATTTAATGTTAAGATATCTCCGCCGCTTCCGAACTTGAAGTAAACTTTTGTTAGTTTAACTATTCAATGACTTATACTGAAAAGGAGTCCGAACTTTTAACAATATTTTATTTAGTATTATATATGTTTTGGAAACTTTTCCTATGCTTTGCAGTACTCCGTGGTCACGGATGATACATCCGTTCAATAAACAGTCTCATCTAAAATGTGTAATAATCGCGAAAATTCAATATAATTAAAATCTTATAATACTAACAAGATCGGATACATATCTTTATGTATTTGAATCATTATGTGTCTTCTTTATTATTATTATTTTTAATTTCTTATTTATTTTTCTATTCTTTCTTATTTCTTTCTCTGTTTTAAAAACTGCACTGTAATCTCTTCCCGCTGTTGGACAGTTATATCCACTTCCTTTGATTGGCTGGAAGAGATTTCTTTTAGAAATAAGCCCACCATTGTTAACGAATCTTTCAATTTTGTTTTACTTATATGTTATTTTTTAAAGTGCAATAAAGTATATAAGATATAGATAACGTAATGTTAAACATAATTTGACTATTTAATTCCAGTATTTGAAGGGTCTTATTTTAGTATACGAGTATTTACAAATATTTTGTGACATTTTTTATAAATAATGGTGGGTAGTCAAATATATTTTTCGAAGTCTTTTTAGCTAATGAAATTCTTCTTACATCCCGTGGTTGGTTCGACTAGGCAAATACTTCTAATAAATATATTAAATTATGATTTTAACATAACTATCAGTTAATAATGACTCTCGAAGCCCATATTACAGTGACGAGGTGCATTAGACCTGTGTTATCAGTTAAGTTTAAGCAGATAATTCTATTTCTAGATTAGGTAATAGCTAGATTTGTGATGTTTGTGTTGTATTTATATTTTTATTTCTTTATTACAGGTTTAGACTTTTTAGAGCATGGAGCTGACTTCGAAGCCGCGATCTCGGCGACCGGTAAGTTAGTTTTGTGATACTTCTAAAAAATATGAGCATTATATATAGATATAGCTATATATAGTAAATACATATGTACAATTTACATATTTATTTCATATAAATGATATGAAAAAATGCTAATGAAAGGTTTTGATATTTGGTTTTGTGATTACTATACAACTTATATAATTGTAATAATATTACGCGGCGTTCTTCACATTTCACGCATTCCCTTGAACCGAGTATGGTGAGTGAAAAATTTTCTAGAACGTAAGCCCTAGTCATAATTGTTGACTAAGAAGTATTTATCATGTGCATTATATGCCTTAAATGAATATCGGAATATGTTTGTAATTGATAACCTTATTGATGATTACGATTTTACGATTCATGAAATATTTAATATTTCCTCGCTTTGGTGAATCTAGGGATGAAAATAGGGAACGGAAGTGTCTTAAAGGGAACGGTGTGTGAACACTAGGTTCTCAACTTCCAAGCTACCTTTGTCTACTCTGGAACGTCTACGGCGGAATACGATGAGAAGCTTGAACCCATATGTAACTTTCATTTACAGTTTCTTTTTCTTTTTCTTTAGGTAAACAAGATAACACTTAACTTATAAGCTGTTCCTTTATTGATCATATGAATAAGTTATTAACGTCTAAATTTAACTTTACATTAATAATTTGTAGGTTTTGGCCGTTTCCACTTCTGTCTACTGGCGATCACGGGGCTGATCTACGCCAACACCGCCATCGGCATCACTATAGTGTCGTTTGTGTTGCCCGCCGCGACATGCGACTTCCGTATGACATCCGCTGATAAGGGTTGGCTGACTGCGGCCCCTATGTTAGGTAATAAGGCTTTATATATTATATTTATATGTACCTATTATATTTTTTACATTTTCATACCAAAGAATAAGTGTTAAATAATATTTTTTTTAAATATTGTGGGTTTTTTTTTAAATAAATATATGCGTAACTTCATCGCTTGAAAGTTCAGTTAATTCAAAATATTACCTAATATTTAGACAGTAGATAAATATATTTAAGTCTACATCTAATATTTTAATTTAAATGTTATATATATATGAAAAAAAAAAACTTAATTGATAGCCACAAAATTTTTCCAAAAAATGCTTTTAAATTAAAAAATAAACTTTTTCGTATAAACAGCAATTTTATTTTTACTTTTATAGATTACAAAAAAAGTTATATTTTTTTGCAGGCATGGTCCTCGGCTCATACTTCTGGGGTTGCTTGGCCGACACTAAAGGGCGTAAGGTTGTGTTGGTATCGACTCTGCTCCTCGACGGATTCGTGGGTATCATCTCCTCCTTTGTCCAAATCTTACCCGTATTCATGGCTTGCAGATTTGTCAACGGTTTCGCGTAAGTTTTAGTTATTCATTTAAAATATATTTATATTCACATTATAAAAATATTTAAATTATTAAAAATATTGTTAATATTATTAAAAAAAATACAGTCGAATTGATAACCTCCTTACAGAAGTCGGTTAAATATATATATGGAATATAAATATTACGATGCCATTGTTACACAATGGTCAGTATCTAGGCTATCGAGGAAAGATATTTTAATTTTCTAGTCATAAAAGACAGTTTTTTTATTAACTTATGCATTCTAAGCACAATGTCTTTAAAAAGTCAGTCAGCATAGATATATACGACGGCATGCCTTATAAAGAACCTAATACAAAAAAAAGAGCTTGAGGTTCTAAATGTGAACTCTGCTATGCGGGAAAAAATAAACGTTATTCGACTTTTTTATTCTTTTTGTAGAAATAAAATAATTTTAAATGTACTTTTTCTTCTAGTGTCGCAGGCGCAATGGGTATCTGTTTCCCTTACTTGGGAGAGTTCCAGCAAACCAAATACAGAGAAAAGATCCTGTGCTGGATGGAAATGTTCTGGACCCTCGGTGTTATTTTGCTGCCATGTAAGTTTTATTAAGAAATATTTACTTATAATTTACTATTAATTCTATTAGTTTAAATAAAATTAACAAAAATATACTAGTAAGGTTTTCAGTATATTTTGTAAATCTAAGCTAATTTGTAATTTCTTAGCTCAGAATAAAAAACAAAATGAAAATTGTAATTAAATTCCACAGTGATTGCGTGGGGCATCATCCCCATCCAGGGTATTCGTATCGAGAACGGAAGCTTCTCTTACGACTCGTGGAACTGGTTCGTAGCGGCGTGCGGTATTCCGTCCCTCTTGCTTGGTTTCTGGCTGTTCTCGTTCCCAGAGAGCCCCAAGTTCATGATGGAGTGCGGAGACTACGACGACGCCCTCGCCTGCCTCAAGAGCATCTACAGACAGAACACTGGCGATGATCCTGACAACTACCCGGTAATACATTTCTCATAAAATTACGTACTTTCATAGTATTTCATAGTATTTGCGATACATTTAGCTTATTATTTTATAATATATTTTCAATTTAACAATTTTTTTTTACTATTATGTCCAAAGTAAAGCTACCTAAATATAGGTTGTTTATGATTAGACTCAAACGCGGCTTCGCTCGCTTGACTAATTTTTATGTAACTGATAATATTTCAATATACACTAAACTAGTTATAAACATCATTTATAAACATAATTAGTTCATTGATCTTAAATCTTAATACATTTCTTTTCATTAGATCAAGAGCCTTAAAGAAAAAGTCCGTACAATTTCCGTGGCATCGCAGAGCTCACAAAAATCAGTGCGAAGCTTGAGCATGCGTAAGCCCAAGGATCTGAAACGACTCTTCAGCGAAATCTGGACTCAAACGAAGGCGCTTTGCAGAGCACCCTACCTGAAATACACAATACTCACTTGCCTTATCCAGTTTGGCTTAACTACCAGGTATAAAGAATTCAATTTTATATTTTTACAAAATAAAGATTTAAATAAGCAGCTTCAGCCGTATCCTGCACACAGCAGGGTAAGCAAAGGCCACCTAGTGTTAAGACACTCCATTCCTCATATAAAATATATAAATAAGTTACTTATGTATAAAATAAAAGTCGATATGTTGGATTTTATACTTAAATGAGATTTAGGTGTATATGAGTATAAACAACATATATATTTTTATTATTTTAAGCAAATAAAAGTTTACATTATTTATCAAACTTTAAAAACATTGATGTGAATCTTTGTCCATATAATTTATAATTAATTTACACATTGCATTAAATTTAACACAAATTATATTTCTATATTATAATAATTAGATAAGTATATATGCAATTATTTTAATTCCTCAGCTACTACACCCTTATGATCTGGTTCCCTGAATTGTTCAACCGTTACGAAGAGTTCGAGCACCGCTTCCCTAATACGTCTGCGTCTGTTTGCGACGTCTCCAGCATCGTGGTGAAGGACGATACGAACCTCGACCCATACGATTGTGAGAAAATTATAGACCAGAGTGTATATACTCATACTTTGATCGTTGGTCTCGCCTGTATCCCCACCTCTCTGTGGTTGCCACTCTGCGTACACAAACTTGGCGCTAAGTTCTTCCTCAGTAAGTTACTTTGAATATTTATTATCAAGTTAATATTTTTATTGTAGGTTGATTGTATAATTATATCGTTGCTATGCTTTGTTTGTAGTTAACTCTACATACTCGTATGTGAATCCGCTTTGCCGTCGAGGCTAGAGAGAATAAACGAATTGATAACTGATATTAATGATCCAAAGAATAAAAACAAGATTAATTCGCTTCTTAAAACTTATTGTTTATTAATTGTATCTTTTTCTTTTCTCAGTTTTCTCCCTCGGTTTCGCCGGCGTGGTCACCGTCGGTCTGTACTTTGTACAGAATTCCATTCAAAATTTAGTGCTATCGTGTATCTTCGAAGCCCTCACCTCGCTCGCCATCAGTCTTGTGTTCTGCGTGTTGGTCGACCTGTTCCCGACAAATCTTAGGTATAATTATTAAAAATATAAATACATTATGGTACAATCTTACAATAATTGAAAAATCGATTTGACCCAGTACGAGTTTTAACTTTTAAATGTTGTAACATCATGTTATAACAATCCGTTATCCACTTTCCGCAGAATTTTCGTGGCGCAACTCAACTCCGCGCTTTGTCTTGTTAGCAGGACAAAAAATTCAAAATCAAATAATTCTTTCCCCGAATGGGAATCCAACCCACAAACGTCGTGTATACAAACGCTGTACCACGACGCTACAACGACGGTCTCTTACATCGTACTCGGACATATGAGGATATACAATATAATATTTTAATAATTTCACAGGGTAATGGCAGCTGCGCTTTCACTGACTGCCGGTCGAGGTGGTGGCCTCATTGGCAACTTGTCCTTCGGTTACTTGATCGACATAAATTGTGTCATACCTATTGTAGTCTTCTCAGCATTCCTGTTTAGTAAGTTATAATAAGTTACTACATATATATTTATATAATTATTATTTGAAGCAAAATATATTTTACCTCCAGATATGTTTTGATAAATAAATGAGTAAAGAAAATAGAGAAATTCCAATGTCATGAAATATGACAATTATCAATTGTTAACTTTTAGCTTTTTAGCTTTTTTTAAAATAAACCTTAATAAATTTTTAATTACAATACATTGTACATACAGAAACGACTGAGGATCACAAACAAAACTAAATTAATAACTTATATCTGTATATTTAATTATAACATTTCATATTACAGTTGCTGGCATCCTCTGCTTCTTCTTGCCAAAGACAGGACAAGAGGCGCTCGACTAACAAGTGTTTACTCTGAGCTAGCTAGTACAATTTAGACTGTCAATGTAGAACAAAACAGAAGTGAGTGTACATAATAAGATGTAAATATGTGGACTAAGTATTATTATTTATTGTCCGTAGAATATTCGCGTGCGTTCCTTACATTTACCATTTACTGTGATTCAGTATTCCAATGTTTTGAAAGTAAGATGAACAGTATTTTAGAGTTGACTGTGTAATATAATGTTCTTAAATTATTATTATTATTGTTATTAAAGGTAATTCACCTTCCTTATTTGTTTGTTTTATTTTTTTTAACCCTGTTATTGATTATGATATTATTATATTAAAAGAATATAAACGAGACGAATGTAATCATTATTTCGATTAAAATTATATTTGATAAACAATAAACGATTTTCTAAAAAATAGCTAAAGGCAGTAAATTAAACGAAATATTTTTTTTTTTTAAGAAATATGAATACAATGACATACACTCCTGAAATTGGTACGGAAACCTCGGTATGGGAGTCCGAGTAGCATTTGAGCGGGTTTATGGTCTTTTAAGTAGTTCATTTTTTAAGTATAAATTCACCCGGGAAAGTATACAACATGTGTACATTTATACTTAAGTTTTTATTTTTATGTATATGAAATCATATCCGGTACAGCTTCTACGAGACTTCAAATCCCTTCACATCCCACAAATCGAGATTTAATCAATTTTGACAGAGGATATACTTGTACATATCAGGATATTTCAATAATCTTGTTATTTTGATACTTTACTTACTACGTTACTGTGTTTTTACAATTTAATGATAAAACCGAATTCAGATTTCAGAAAACTTTATTTAATTTTTAAATGTTTTTCATAGTTTAAAAATATTGATGACTATTGCATATCACCTACAAATCAAACATAACCGCCCAATTTATAGTTCAATTTAAGACAAGAAGGTTTTTATCGATTGTCAACATTTTGTAGTATATAAACCTCATCTATATGTCATTTTATATGTATTGTTTTATATTTTTCCTTATTTTATTTATTACAATGTTATATAACTTTTAATAGACAAAATTAAACATCTCAGTGTGTATTCCTTGCTTTACTCTAAAATTGTGTAAGACAATTGTTAATTTTCGAACTTATAGACGCTGTTATGTTTATGAGATGAATTATATCAGCAGACTGCTACACAGATTAAAACGTAAGTATTCTATTAATTATTACGCGTCCTCTTAAGACCCACCTCTGGCCTGTTAAATGAAAATATGGAAAACATAATTATTAATAACTAAATCTAGAAGAAACGCGTGTACGGACAAACAATAAAGTTTTACAGAAAGCCTTCTTGCAACTACCGCTTTTCAGTGTTACTCATGTTATTTACCATTTATAAATTATACGGCGCTATTTGCATGGAGATGTTTTGTTTAAATTTGAATTGTATTAATTACAATAGTTGATAGTCGACAAGGCTGCATTCGACACGAATTAACTACCAACAGCCACCCCTCGTGACAAGACAAAAACACTGTCTCCGTAGACTCATTTAAATGCCTTTGTCTCTTAAATAATTAAGACGTGAAAAGGAATACTTACTCCTGATTGATTAAAAAACATAAAATTCAAATTCGCATTTCAAAAGATATTTGCCTCAAATGATAATTAGTTTACCGAAACTTGTTCTACGTTATACTTAAAATTGTTATCCAAATATGATATACTTATCTTAAAACTGATTTTCTTAACAAAATATCTACCGGCACCTATATTGTTTGCAGACTTTAACTTAGTTGATACTTTTCATTTGCCTATTACACCGCAAACTCATCCATTCATCAATTTAAAAATTTATCTGAGATTAATATATATACCTCTGACGGTGAACTTTTTTTCTATATAAACTAAATAAAGAAAAGGATAAGATGTTTTTACTTGTTGGTAAGCGTGACGTTCATAAGAAATAGCAATAGTGCCACTCTATATAGCGCTATGTTTAAAATTAACCACATCCTTCTAAATTGTAACAAAAACATTCAACTTCAGAAGTACTGATGCAAAATATTTATAATTTCTTTACAGATTAAGTTATTTTAAACTATTACGAACTCTCCGATTTTTGCCAAGAAATATAGCTGTACTCAAATGAGTACGGTGACTTTTAATGGGTTAAGTTATGATTTTAACATGAACTGTTGAAATCCATATTACAGTGACGAGGTGCATTAGACCTGTGCTTGACTGATAGTTAAATTTAAGCAGATAATTTGTGTTGTGTATATACTTTTAATTCTTTGTTACAGGTTTAGACTTTTTACAATATGAAGCGGACTTCGAAGCCGCGATTTCGGCGGCCGGTAAGTTAGTTTTGTGATACTTGCAAAGAATATAAGCATTATGTACAGATATAGCTACTTATAATACAATTTATATCTTCTTCTTCTTCCTGGCATTAATCCCGGCTATTACCAGGGTCTGCCTTCCTACTCAACCTACTCCACTTTGCACGATCTTTTGCGTCCTCGGTGGTTAGACCATTGACTCTCATGTCCTGCATCACGACATCCAACCAGCGCTTCCTTGGGCGTCCGGGAGGTCGCGCCCCAGGAACTAGTATAGCAAGGCACTTGCGTCCGACATAGTTCTTAGGCCGGCGCGTAACGTGGCCAAACCATCTCAAGCGACGCTCTTGGAGCTTATCCGCTACGTCACGGACCCCAAGACTACCTCGAATGAATGTGTTGCGTATGCGGTCAGACCGCGTTACGCCGCACATCCACCTCAGCATCTTCATTTCCGTGACGTGAAGCTCCTGAGTGTGCCGAGATAGTGCTGGCCAACATTCGCTGCCGTATAAAAGAACCGGTCGGACGATGCTCTTGTATATCAGCCCCTTGAGCTTGGGCGGTATTCTGCGGTCGCAGACCACACCAGTGACCTCCCGCCATTTGGCCCAGGCAGCGCTTATCCGGCCATGGACATCGTGGTCGATGCCTCCAGACTCGTGCATAACGGATCCAAGGTACCTGAACTTCTCCGACTTAACGGCTGGTTCAGGACCTATAAGGATGGTGCTCGAGTCCCGGTTCCCGCAGGCCATGTACTCTGTCTTCGACACATTTAGTTTAAGGCCGCCGTTCTCAAGCGTACCCTTCCAGAGGTTCACTTTACGCTCCAGCGTCAGTCGGTTCTCGGCAATGAGTGCTATGTCGTCGGCATACATCATCAGCCATGGAGGCTGGTCCTGGATGTGAGCCGAGACAGTATCGAGCACTACATTGAACAAGAACGGACTAAGAGCCGAGCCCTGGTGAACCCCCACTGTAATCGGGAAGGGTCTAGTGTCGCCAACAGCAGTCCTAACCATAGAAGCGGAATCGTGGTACATGCCTCTGATAATCTCAATATAGGCCTCAGGGATCCCTTTGGATCGCAATGCCCACCAGATACACTGACGAGGCACACAGTCAAAGGCCTTCTGCAGATCTAAAAAGGCCACATGCAGAGCTCTCCTTTTTTCCCTGTATGCCTCCATCAAAGTTCTGAGGGCGAAAATGGCGTCCATGGTGCCCGATCCTGGCTGAAATCCATATTGAGACTCAGAGATAGCACACTCTCGGCGGAGCCTGAGGTCGATCATGCGCTCGAAGAGCTTCATGGTATGACTCATAAGCTTAATGCCCCTACAACTACCACAATCTTGAACACTGCCCCTTCCTTTGTAAATAGGGGTAATAAAGCTAAGCCACCACTGATGCGGCGTGTTACCAGTGTTCAAGATATGGTTAAAAAGGTCAATAAGCATGAGCACACCAAGAGAGCCCAACGATTTCCACACTTCGATCGGAATGTCGTCAGGTTCCACCGATTTTCGTCAAGTGTTATCGGGGCAATAAGTCCGAGGTTAGGCGGTGGGTCATGATGAAGGCTGCATGGGTGCTGAGTATTCAGTAACTCCTGGAAGTAGTTTCTCCACCTCTCCTTCATAGAGTCATGATTATAGAGCAGCGTACCCTGGGAATTTCTGACGCAAAGACAGACAAGAAGACGATGTTGGGCCGTTAGGCTTTCGCCTGGAATGACCTTACAGTTAGTTACCCTGCCCATATGACACCGTCTGGTCAATAAGTAGACAATTTGAGTTGAGTGGGTCCCGCTCTTATACGTGATAAGATGCTGAGGATTCTTTTGGAAGAACGTATTCACGATGGCCAGATCAGACGCAATACAGGTTCTCAGAATATTTTCTCCCTCTGCATTGCGAACACCGTGCCCAAAACCCCCGTGAACAGGTTCATACGGCTCAGCAGCCTTACCAACGTGACCGTCCAAGTCCCCCCCAACTGAGACCACTTCGGTAGACGGTACAGCAAGTAGAACCCCTTCATACTGCTCCCAAAATGTCTCCCTTTCGGCCGCGCTACATCCCGCCTGGGGAGCATAGGCACTGATTAAGTTTGTGGTAACGCCCTTAATCAGTACCCTCACCCGCATCAAGCGGTTAGAGTGACGGTCAACTTCAAGGAGCCCATTCTGAAGCTCCTCAGAAAGCACTACCGCCACACTGTTTCTACCTGAAGGTAGGACTTATTGCCCTTCCAGTGTGTTTCCTGGAGGAAAGCACACTAGACCCGACGTCTCATGAGAGACATCCGTGAGTGCCTGCATCGTCGGGTCAGAGAGCCAATATTCCACGTTGCAAAGCGGAGTTTCCGTCGTTTCCTTGCCCACTTGTCGCAGGTGTAGGGCGATGTGCCTGCGCGTCGTTTTGCGGCGACGCCCTAGCCGTACCCAGTCTTTTATGTTGTGGGTCCATTTAAGTGGCGGTAGGCATTTTTAATTGGAGCGACTGCCGCCGGACCTTCAAAACTCCTTTGTGGGGAAAAACCGAGGGGAGAGGAAAATAGAAGGAGTAGGATAGGTAAAAGAAGGAGGGAGCTAAGGAAAGGAGGAGGGGAAGGAGGGAGGACACCATTCTTACGGATGGATGAGGATATAAGAGTGGCGGCTTGAGGATCCGGGGTCGCGTACCCGTATGCCCACAAACAAATATCGGACAGATATTGGTCAGGACATGCTCTGGATCAACCTATAATACAATTTATATATTATATATATTTATGTAATATGTAAATTGTTACTTCATGTAAATGAATTAAATAATGCTAATGAAAGTTTTTGACATGTAATTAGTAGGTAAGTAAGGCTTTGTAATTTCTTCTATGGAACTCATTTAATTGTAATAATATAACGCGGCATTCTTTTCATTTCACGCATTCCCTTGAACCAAGTGTGGCATGTGAAGACCTTAGATGAAAATCGGAGTATATTTGTAACTGATATATTTGTATTTATATAGAACAATATTATTGACATTAATAATTTGTAGGTTTTGGCCGTTTCCACTATTGGCTTCTGGTGATCACGGGGCTGATCTACGCCAACACCGCCATTAGCATCACAACCATGTCGCTTGTGTTGCCCGCCGCGACGTGTGACTTCCGTATGAGAACGTTCCATAAGGGCTGGCTGTCTGCCGCCCCTATGTTAGGTAATTGGGGTTTATATATAATATTTATATGTAATTGTCATATTTCTTTATATTTTTATAGGAAATTAAATTCTGTAAATTCTCGCTAAAAGGGAAGTATACAGCGCTCTCTCACAGATGCTGTGCAACGTCTCTCCACAATAATACAAGTTTTATATTTGTGTAAAACTGGTACAATATTTTTCCAGGTATGGTTCTCGGTTCATACTTCTGGGGTTGTTTAGCCAACATTAAAGGACGTAAGGTTGTGTTGGTTTCGACTCTGCTCCTCGACGGATTTGTGGGTATCATCTCTTCCTATGTCCAAAAGTTTCCCATATTCATGGCTTGCAGATTTGTCAACGGTTTCGCGTAAGTTTTAAATTATTCATTTAAAATACTCGTATATACATATATTTTTGTATTGACATTATAAAAAATATTGTTATTATTATTAACGATATTTAAATGATAAATAAATATTACCATATTTAGTGTCTAGGTTGTCCGAGAAAGATATTACTCAGATTATTTTAATTTTCTAGTATTATTAAAAGGCATTATTTAATTGTTAAAAAATTCTCCTTTATTTACCAAGGGTTATCTGTAGATTGCCTGAAGCAATAAGACCGCCTTTGCATACATCTTATAAACTTATTGTTCTATTATTTGTATCTTTTTTCTGTGTGTAATAAAGAATTTTCTAAATAGTTCTATTCTATACAAAGTTTTGCATCCTAAAATGTCTTTAAGAAGTCAGCCTAATAGATGGGGAGGCGAAGATGCTAACTCGCCCTCACACTATTAAAAAGTCTCACTATAAAAAATAGAACTGTCAACCCTGCTACTCAAGAAAAAACATATACGTTATCTGACTTTCTGTTTTTTTTTTAGAAATAAAATATTTTAAATGTACTTTTTCTTGCAGTATCGCAGGCGCAAAGGATATCTGTTTCCCATACTTGGAAGAGTCCCAGCAAATCAAATACAGAGATAAGATCCTGTATTGGTTGGAAATGTTCTGGACCCTCGGTGTTATTTCAATGTCATGTGAGTTTTATTAAGGAATAATTATGAAAAATATACAATTATTTCTATTAACTTAAATAAAATCTATGGAAATATAAGTTAGGAAAGTGCAGGCAGAAGAAGGCACACTAATAATTTTGCCTATACAAGAATTTACAAACAGTTCAGTAATTTTTTTACAATATTTTGTAAATCTAAGCCAATTTTGAATAACTCTTAACCAAGCTGAGCTACCTCAGAGTAAATGACAAAATAAAAACTACATATATTTAAATTTCACAGTGATGGCGTGGGGCATCGTCTCCATCCGGGTCATTCGTTATAGCATCGGAAGCTTCTCTTACGACTCGTGGAACTGGTTCGTAGTGGCGTGCGGCGTTCCGTCCCTAATACTTGGTTTTTGGCTGTTCTCGTTCCCAGAGAGCCCCCAGTTCTTGATGGAGTGCGGGAACTACGACGATGCCCTCGCCTGCCTCAAGAGCATCTACGGACTGAACACCGGCGATGATCCTGATAATTACCCGGTAATACATTTTTTTCAAAAATGACATAGGTACTTGCAAATTATTCGCCATACATTGAACTTACTACATTAATATAATATTTTAAATTTTTTTTTGTTTGTATTTTTTATTATATTTTTAGTAAAGTATAGGCTAAATATAATATTGACTCGCATACCTATATTTATAGATATGTGAGTCAATATTATACCTAATACTAGAGACTCAAACTAAACTTCGGTCGCTTAAGTTATTTTTATATTATTGCTAAAGGATTTTTTTTATTATATGTATTTTTTTTACAAAAAATAACCTCCTTTCTAAATACCTTTAAGAATATGTGTACAGCTTCATAACAATCAGTTAAGTAGGACATGTACAGCTTGGGCGTGAAAGGATACCCAGCAAACTTACATCACACATCACATCACATATTAATATGATTATTAATTAGTTTTGTAATCTTAAATCTTAATACATATTTTTTTATTAGTACAAGAGCCTTAAAGGTAACATTAACATGCGTCAGCCCAAGGATCTGGAACTGCATTTCAGCGAAATCTGGACTCAAACGAAAGCGCTTTGCAGCGCACCCTACCGAAGATGCACAATACTCACTTGCTTTATCCAGTTTGGCTTAACTACCAGGTATAGAGAATTGAATTTTATGATGTTACAACCTAAAATAAATATAAAACATATAAGTATATGATATTTAATTGTGTATCAATTAGTAAAGTAAAGTATATGTCATAGTTAGATTGTGAAAACCGTCAGTTTATAAACAATCCGAAAATTGTGAACTCTTTAACGCTGGCCCTGATTGGTCGCCTTTACAACAAAATCGACTAATACGCGTTGTTGTTGTGACCTGAGAGCTAAGAATCAAAAAAAGTGTCAATAAAATTATTTTTTTATTATGTGATATAAAGTATGTTGTATTGAGAATATGTTTATAATATATTCGAAGATTAAAAAATAAACAATTAAGAATTAAGATTAAGAATACTGTGGTTTTGGTATTTACACTTCGGCATGTGTATGGATATTTAAGTGCAGGTTAGGCTAGGTTAGTTATTTTTAAATTTAAACGTTTCTAACGTAACCTAACCTGCAGTTAAAAATCGGCTAATATGTAGCTGCGGTGGCGTTAGTACATAAATGATATTTTACAAAATTATTTTATTATTTATTTAGCCTTATTATATTTATTGAGCCTGCTGTAATAGTTTTTGAATTCTATGGGAAATTTTTGCTTTTGACAATATCAGTTAACAATTATCGGATAGTTTATAAATTGACGAGTATTGTAAACTAACGGTGTTCATAATCTTACATATACTTATATGTACTTTAATAATTAAATATATGAATAATTAAAAAAAAAACATCGATATAGCGGCTTATATGCTTAAATTAAATTTAGATGCATACTAATATAAACAACTAGTGGACCCGGACGCGGCTACGCCTGCTTGAACTATTAAGCAAATAATTACATAAAATTAACAATAGTTCGAAAATGTATGAAAATTTATAAAACCGTCAACATCATCTGCCCGTTCGCGTAGGTCATACTTATGCTGTGCCGCCCGTAGGCTAGGTCATTTCGAATCAGTGACATCTCCTTAATTATTTATTAGAATGTTATACAGTAAACTATAATTTCAATATAGATAAAATGTTAAGAGTGACTATTATATTTATTTTCATAAGGATGAATATCAAAATGTCGCGGTAACGGTCGCGTAGCGACGACGGTTGTTATTAACATGGCAGAATAAATTGCATGTCAAATTAGAAATAAGTATTTTAATGTATTGGTATATATGTGTAATATTATGTTATATAGCCTATAGCACTTCTGAAGAATGCAGCTTTCATACAAAACAAAAACAAAGTAAATCGGACCAGTAGATCCAGAGATCTGAGCGTTCAAACAAACATACTCTTCCGCTTTATTATATTAGTAGTATAGATATACATTTTTTAACATTTATTTTGACAGAGGAAAGAAGTTTACATAAATTTTGGCAATACAATAAGCATTTATGTCTTCAATAATGATACCTAATTTATAATTAATTTACACATTGTATTAATTATAATCCAAGAGTATAATTCATACTTATTTGTAATTTATAGTAAGCATATTCCATATTCAATTTTTAATTAAGACTCTTAATTCCTCAGCTACTACACCCTTTTGACCTGGTTCCCTGAAGTGTTCAACCGTTTCGAAGATTTCGAGGAGCGCTTCCCTAATACGCATGCCTCCGTTTGCGACGTCTCCAGCATTGGCGAGAAGGACGGCAGACACCACGATCCCTTTGATTGTTACAACATTATAAACCCCAATGTATATAAGTATATATTGATCGTCAGTCTGTCTTGTATTCCTACCTCTTTGTTGTTGCCACTCTGCGTACACGCACTTGGCGCTAAGCTCTTCCTTAGTAAGTTATTTTTAATATTTTTAAGTTCATATGTTTACTAGAATGATTGCAAAAAATATAATTCTTATTTATGTTGTTTGTAGTTATTTTGTAAACGTACTAATCGTTGCTTCAAACGATTAATATATTTTTTCAGCTTCGCTCTGTATTCTGCATGTAACAGGGTAGGCAGAAGAAGCCTAGAATTAAGACACTCTCTACTTTTCAACGAATTTTGAAAGCATTGCTTGTTGAGTGTCGGATCAACGCGGCAGAGAGAAGAAATAAAGATATTAAATATTTAATTTCATCGAATGGGAATCGACCGCATCACCTTTCGCGTGACGTTTACAGTCACACACTGGTGCTGCTGCGCCACCACTGACCTCTAATACTTAATCTTGTTATTTAGGTATAAACGGGACTGATGTGAATCATCCAGAGAATAAAAACAAGATTAATTAGCTTCTTAAAACTTATTATTTATTAATTGTGATATTTTCTTTTCTAAGTGTTCTCCCTCGGTTTCGCCGGAGTGGTCACCATCGGTCTGTACTTTGTACAGAATTCCATTCAGAATTTAGTGCTTTCGTGTATCCTCGCAGCCCTCACCTCGCTCGCCATCAGTCTTGTGTTCTGCCTGTTGGTCGACCTGTTCCCGACAAATCTTAGGTAAAAATATTTAAGAATAATTAAGGATATAAAATCATTATGGAACAATCTCACAATAATTGAAAAATCCGTTTTAACAGAACGTTTTTTAATTGTTGTCATTTAATGTCTTATATTTTTTACGTTTCACACGGTAGGCAGAGGTAACATTATATTAAAACACTCTGTTCCCCACTCCGCCAAATTTTCGAGACGCTGCGCTGGCGCTTTTTCTTATTAGAAGGGAAACTGAGAAAATGAAAATATTAAATAATTAATTCCTCGAGTGGGCATCGAATCCACAACGATGGCCTGATATACGGCACATGAGGATAAACATATAATTTTATATTTTAACCATTTCACAGGGTAATGGCAGCCGCGCTTACACTGACTGCCGGCCGAGGTGGTGGTCTCATAGGCAACTTGATCTTTAGCTGCTGGATCGACTTCAATTGTGTCTTACCTATTGTGCTCTTCTCAGCATGCCTGTTTAGTGAGTTATAATTAGTTACTCAAGTACACATATGTAATCAATTTAAATTTATATAATTATTATTTGAAGCAAAATATATTTTACCTCTAAATATGTTTTAAAAAATAAATAAGGAAGGTGGAGGAAGTCCAGTATCATGAACTATGACAACGACGACGACGATGATGAAATCACTTACAAAATAAATAGAACTCATAATCACCAAAAGTATCGCGCTGCCTATCAATTTAAGCATATGCATATCTTCTAAACGATTAGCATTATGACTATATATTTAGTAATAACATTTATCATTACAGTTGCTGGCATCCTCTGCTACTACTTGCCAAAGACAGGCCAAGAGGAGCTCGACTAACAAGAGTTTACCCTAAGCTTTGTTTTTCTAAGCTTTAACAAGTGTTTGTACTAGCTACAATTTAGACTGTCAATGTAGAACAAAAGAGAAGTGAGTGTACATAATAAGATGTAAATATGTGGACTAAGTAATATTATTTATTGTCCGTAGAATATTTGCGTGCGTTCCTTACCTTTACCATTTACTGTGATTCAGTATTCCAATGTTTTGAAAGTATGATGAACAGTATTTTAGAGTTGACTGTGTAATATAATGTTCTTAAATTATCATTATTGTTATTAATTGGTTAATTTGCCTTCCTTATTTGATTTTTTTATCTCTATTATTGATCATAGTATTATTATAATTTTACAATTCAAAATAAAAATATACAAACAAGAAGAATGTGAACATATGTCGATTCAAACTATATTTAATAAACAACAAACGACTTTTTAAAAAATAACTGAAGACAATAAATTAAGCGAAATATTTTTTTATAAATTTTATTAGAAACATGAATAGATTACATTTACACGTGACAAACGTTAAAGCAACAATATTTTCAATATATATTTTCTATGAAACCATTTAACGTAAAACTCGACAACTTCCAAATATCATTTAACTATACGATAATATAATTAATTATGAAAGATACAATTTTTAAAGTGGTTCTTTCAATAATTTTAATACTTTGTTGTGCTGTAATAACATAATAAATATATGCTTAATTATTAAACCATTTAATAACATATATGATGCCCAGCAAATGTTATGATCTAAACAATAAGATATAAATTTACTTTCGGACTCATCCTTTTATATATTATATATATAAAGAGGCAAATTATTTTGAGAATTTTAATGCTAATGTAATGGCTGAAGCTACGACGAATAAATTTATTTCATAAATAAAAACTATTTTAAAAATTAATTATAAATTCAAGATGACACTTAAAATAAAATGGCGGCATATTGACAGCTGACAGACGTTAGCGTGACGTTTGCGCAGCATTCGGCACTTGAGGCAGGCCGAACTCGTCGACTGGGACGCCATCTTTATTCCTAACGCTGTCCGCGCCCGGCTCCTTGTCGGGCGCTGCGGGAGCTTTAACGACATCGTCTAAGTAAGACGTGTCATCGTCGAGGGCTATTTCATCACCTGTAAGAAAAAGTGGGCGCAATCTTTAATTTTTTTTTAAGTAGACAGAAAAAACCCTACTGTAAAAAAACGCCGTTACCCAATGGTAGATTCAAAAGCCACGCGCGCGCTTTGCCTACTTACCAGAGTGAAGAAATGAAAATAATTAATGTTCTCAAGTGACAATGGTCGCGTTTTCAGTACCGCTGCGCCACTACAGCGCAAGGTATGGTACAGTCATGTTCATGCTCCCCAGTTGTATTTCATAGATACAGGCTGGTTTAGGTATTAGTCAAGTTGTCTGTTCTTTCTTTTGAATATTTGGCTTACTTTGGCGTAAGCCTAGGCATATCGTTTCCCGCCCGCTTTCGCTAAACTTATTCAAAATATATTTTACAACATGGTCTGGATACTCAGGCTCACTCTAGGCAGACGCCTAGAGTCAGCCTGAGTATCCATCAATCATCAATCTCGTATCATCAATCTTAGATGAGTCAGACGACTCATCTAAGATTTGCCAATGATATAGCTCTCATTAGTGAAACCATCACAGAATGAGGAACATTACTTCAGAATCTTGTCAAAAAAAGTAAGGTATCAGGACTTCAAATGAATACTAAATAAACTAAGATAATGACCAACAACATCCAATTTCCTAAATAGAAGGAACCAAAATAGAGTAGTTACTCAATATGTTCGATTACTTGAAAACTACAAAAACAGAGCTGAAGTAAGAAGAAAGATAAACATAGCACAGAGAAAGTATTGTGCAAAAAGGAATTCTAAAAGGAAACTACAGTCTGTAACTGACAATGAATGTTATGGAATCATGTATCCTACCTTCCATGAAATATTTTAATCAAACATGGGCAAGTATTTTAAGAACAAAATATTTTTTTGTTGCTGACAAATGCAATGAAGAGCAGTATCTTAAAAGTAGAAAAAAATAAAGAAAAGATGGGTCAACAAAACCATGAAAATAGCTGGTAATAAATGGATTACCAAAGGTCAAGACTAAAAAATGGACGATGATGGAGGAAGAGGCTTTTGATGAATAGGGTCTAGAGTAAAAATCCTCTTCCTTACAGTAAACAATAAATCATAAGCACAAGAAAAATATTATGCATCTTAATATAAACTGCTTACTGTAAATATTAAAAAGAGGTGAATAATAATTTTAAAAAGCCTTATTACCAGCGTGAGTAAATTAAAATAATAATTTATTCACTTGTAAATTGAACCAAACACTAAAACTATGTCAAGTTATTTTAAACAAAATATAATTATCTGATATATACCTAAAGCATCAAGTTCAGCAGCCAGCTCGTCATCATCAATCTCTGGCATACCATATTGACGACCAAGTGCCTCTTGTACTTCATCAGCTTGTTCAAGCATGTCTGCTAATTCATCATTAACATCCTATAAAAATTACAGCATTAAAAATTATATAATATTGTTATCATTTAATTTCATTATTAAATAAAATATAGTAAAAGTTGAAGGCCTCTGGTACATAAAGTGTGACAGAACTCANTCATCAATCTCTGGCATACCATATTGACGACCAAGTGCCTCTTGTACTTCATCAGCTTGTTCAAGCATGTCTGCTAATTCATCATTAACATCCTATAAAAATTACAGCATTAAAAATTATATAATATTGTTATCATTTAATTTTTTTTAATTTTTTCTTTTTTTTTTAATCATTTAATTTAATTTTTTATTAAATAAAATATAGTAAAAGTTGAAGGCCATTGTAGCAAAATCGGGCAGCATCTGACTACAAATGCTATTATTAGGTATTTGACTCCAATTTAGGGGAATGAATTATTTTCAATTTCACTTTCTGGTACACTAAGTGTGACAGAACTCAATACAAGTTCTGTCACTCAACACATATCTCAAATTTAGAAAAAAGTAAAACTTTAGTATTAGTTTAGTTTAGCACTGTACTTTTAGGTTTTTTTTTTATTTTTGTGTGTGGCTATATCCTACATATAGCAGAAAGGCAGATAGGCAGAAATAACCTAGTGTAAAATTGAGTTTATTATTCTCTTTAAAAGTACAAATGATGCAAACCTCAATTTGATCTATATTTATCTTCTTAAATTCCTTTTTCATTGAAGCTACACCATCTTTCATGGCAGATACTGTAGCATGAGTATCCTTGAGAGTTTGTGTTGCATAATTTGCTTGTTCCATATTGAAAGATTGAGCTCGCAAGTTTTCAAGTTGTTGTTCATACCTGCATAGTAAGTTATACAAAATAGAAACTTAAAAACATAATCATGATAATAACATACAAAAGAAACAAGTTTGTGATGAATGTAAATAAATAAAGAAAAAATTCAAAAAGTGGAAATGTATAGAGATATTTTATGAAAAAAATTATAACAAACATTTAATTGTAATTTATTTCATACAATATGAGTGCAGATGCCCAAAAACTTAGGATACTTTTATAACTTGTACTTCTTGTTGAATTGCCAATTTTAATATGACAGTAATAAAACTGAGTAATAGTAAACTACTCTAATAATAGTTTTAGTCTCCTCCCATTATCTATCTAACAAATTGTCCAACCACACACAAGTGAGGAACCGGTTCATATATCTATTTTAGAAAGATTTTTGTTTATCCCTCCAAATATGTGATAAATAAGAAGAAACAGAGCAATAATCCTATTTTGAAAGACTTTAGTTTTACATACATTATTATTTAGCAAAGTGTAAATAATGAGATTACTTGGACCAGGCAAGCACAGAACATTCTGTGGAAAACTCTTGATGAAGCTTAAGTTGAATACTTGACATACTGGTGTCAAATATTAAATAAGTTATTTTTAACAAATATACTTATTACCTTATTTAAATATAAATTAGATAAAAATATAAATGTATAAAAAAAGTTTCGTACATTTTTTTTTGTTTCAAAACTCTCATTGCCTTTTGTTTTACAGAATTTTTAGCTGGTCCTTCCCTCATTTTAGCCATTTGCTCTTTATATTTTCTTAATTCTGTATCCAATTTTTGAACTTTCTGTTCTATATTATCTGCTCTGCTATCGACCTGAAATTATGTTTTTGCATTAAAGATGATTCACTCCCTATACTTCACTGCGATTGTTTAACAATGTTACATACATTGCTGATGCAATCTGTGATGCTTGGCCCAGGAGTTTTAGGCTTCCCTCTGCCAAATAATCTATTCATTGTAATATTCTTCTAGTAATTTCTATAATAAAGGTATTTGATAGAATTCTTGATCAGTTAATAATCATAAAACTGAAATATCAAATCACAAGTCAAAACAAATTTGACGTATTCAAAATGTTGCCATTGAAAGATGTGAATACTCATTGTAAAGATTATCTCTGAATATAAGTGAGTCAAATATTGAAATTGTATTTCGCCAAATTCGTAAATGCCAAATTTAAATTAAAATCTTACGGCGTAGTTGGCGTAGTCCCAGAGCCATGGAAGAGTGCTCTTATCTTCCCGAAGAAAGGCGATGGTTCCGCCAAATATAAATGAATAAATAAATAAAATATCATCCACACCACTTGAATACGTGGCAATCCACTACTGTGCGGTTTCGTAGAAACTTCCTTCCACGCAAGCGGAACTGTGCAATCGCGGCAGTTTTCCCGGTTGATATGACGTGGCTACCTACAAAAAGCGCAGACGACGCGCTTTTTGTAGGTAGCTCCTCCTAGTATCTCCTCCTTTTAGGCCGCCAACGCCCCTGTAGCTCCTCTAGTGTTGCACGGAGTCGTGAGCGGCGATGATCACTTACCATCAGGTGACCCGAACGCTCGTTTACCTTGTCCTTTTTCATAAAAAAACGAACGTTTCTACTTTAATGTAGGTGAGCGTATACGCTTAGTACGCGGTACTCATGAAACGGCCCCATTTTCAAATTAGTGTTAGTTAGCTAGTTACTTAGTTAGCAGCTAAAATACCGTTTTCCACAAAGAAAAGTTTGGATATTCATTATATATCACAAAATACAAAAATGTATGTCCATTCTATTCAGGATGTTTGTAGGGTCAATAGATAAGTCATATGGGGTGAATAGAAAATAAATGCTACGGTAACTGGTTCCTACCCTTTCAACAACATTCGTAAATAATAAGAATATTTGGTTTGTGTAATATAATTAGATATCATGAGTACCCCTTTGATTTATGGTATCTGACATCTTTAAGTATTTGTGACCTCCACACTGCTTCGGACGTCGGTTTCGAATCTAATGATGAAATATGTCAATTGTCGAAAACTCGAAACGTAATGACAATGTCACGAGGACAAGTGTGTGAACTGTGATCAGTGCTATATAATTTATTTTTTAATTTGTTCTTATTATTTTTTTCTGTACAAATATTTACTGTCTAAAATTAATAAAAAATATTTTTAGAACATAAATTTAATTAAACAATGTCCACCAACGGAATGTTAAATAAGGTTTGTAGTCAGCTCACTAGTATTTTAAGTATTTCATTTAAATTGCTTGATTTTACATATATAAAGTGAAAGTAAAAATACATGCTTCATAATATCGAAACTTATCATATTAATGCATATATTTTTAGATGCCCTTATTTTGTAATTAATTTTTGTAGTTAATAATTTTTTTTTTGTAGGTACATAAACTATTTAATATCTTCTATCTACAGCAGAGTCCTTGTCACACAAATAATGTGGTTAAATGTTGGAAATGGGATGTTTATGAGTTTATTCGGAACCAACTTGATACAAAATATGCTGTTCTTGTATTAAACAGAACCATTTCTCAGAACCAAGACTTTATTAGAGGCTTTTGGAATAATGGTAAGCTTATTAAGTGAATAAACATATTATTCATATGATTACTTTATTGTGCAATACTTTTACTGTACTTTACTATACATTAAGGAAAAAAGTTATTTAATTACAAACAGTATTCATACAAATTAATTTCTTATTTCCTTCATTATATATAAATTGTACATTTTTCAAATTTTAGCTGTATTCTACAATAAAGTAATATATAGTATATTTTGTTATACAAAATATACTATATATTATTGTAACAGAAGTAATTTAACAAAACCCCTGCTAGAATTAAAATTTTGAAATTGGTTTATGAGAGTTCAGTCCAACCAGAGTCTGAGTTGGAACCAGAAACAAAGTCAGAGTGAAAATGAGTAATATTCTCAATAACTTAACATGTAATACTTTTTGTAAATATATATTTTAACTATATATTTTGCAATATTTACACAAATTTTATAGAGAAATTTCCAAAAATACTTATTTTATAGTTCAATTCAAATAAACACCTCAAGAATCTAGTAAGACAAACATGGGAGACTTTTAGGAATGTAGAGAGAAATTTTACCACATTTTAACTTGTGGAAATGTTTATAATTGTTTGAACTCACTGACTTCAACAGCTATTATTTACACTATGTCCGATTGAATATTGTCAGATATGAAATCAGAAGTTCTTATATATCAGAACCGATACCCAAATTGCAAAACACCCCTATTATAAAATATGCCATGGTGATTTTGTTGTCCCATTAAATAGGAAATAAATTTCCTTTAAATTAAGAAAACTGAAATGACTTATTTAGTTATATACATTATATTTTTTTCATCATTTTAGCAACTGTTAGAATGACAGTTGATGGAGGAACAGTGCACTGGGATAAATTCTTAAATACTTTACCTGAAAACTTACAAAAAACAATGAAGCTACCAGACTATATTACGGGAGATTTTGATTCTATCACAGAGGAAGTCTTAGAAAAGTACAAAAAGAAAGGTTGTAAGGTGATACTTACTTAAGATATTTTACACTCAACAGATAAAATAGGTCTTTTCAAACTAATTTTTAACGCGGATTTTCATATCATTTTTATGATCTTCATTACAATTTAATACACCAATTTATTTATCAAGTAGTATTTTTTTTTACAGTATCATAAATATTTCTTTATAGGTTGGCAAAACATTCTATATGAAAATTTTGCCAACACTGCTGTCAATAACCTTCCTCCACTCATTACTAAGAGGTCACATTTATTTGTCATTGTTTTTTCAAAATAATTTGAATAAACTGAAATAATACTTAATGTCATTATGAAATTTGCAGAGACTTAAGAAAGTATATTAAACATAATTTTATCTATTGTAAATGTATATTTTTTTATAACAACAATAAATCTATCATCATTCTCAAATAGTTATAAAAATACCTTGATTAATATGCATGATTGTAGATTACTTTTTTATTTTGAAAAGTGATAATCATATGAATGCTTCATTTCTTTCTTTCCTGTTATATTTTTTGAACTATTTCCGAATAACAAAAAAAAACAACAATTGTTCAATTGATTTTTAATCATTTTTCCATCTTATTTATAAGCCTAACACCCTCCTTTAATTCTAATGTGGGAATAAAATCTACAAATATTTGTAGCTTTGGGCTCCATATATGATCCTTCTTAAAATATAAAAAAAAACCTAATTATCTTTTTTTGTAGGTCAGGGTCAAGAACTTAAGATAATATACATATGTAGGTTTTAAGTTTACGGAAATTATCGCTTACGCGTTTATATTATCAATTGTAATCGTATTTCACTCTAAAAAATATTAAAAGCTTATCATGTTATCTATATAAGCTTCAATTACATAATGATTATATTGGTTCTCAGGCTTGTATTTATAATTATGAACATTCTTAAATCTGAGATCTATTTGAGATAAATTATTATATATCTATTAATGTAATCTCAGGTTGGAACTCAGACTTGAAAGCGATTAATAAACGGGCCTAACAAAGTGTATTGAATGGTGGAAAGTAAATTATTGAAACTTTAAAATGATATCCGTATTAATATGATATTCATATTGTTACTACACAATTACAAAAGTTACAATATGAATATATTATTCCTGTATAACTTTTGTTATAGTATCTAAATATATTAAAACATACAATCAAACTACACCTACTTATACCTAGATAATTTAAGTATTATTAATATAAAAGTCTAAAAAGACAGTAATATTTTAAGTGATGGCTTTAAGCTTGTAATTAAAACATTAAGGCTCGTATTTATTAATCGCTTTCAAGTCTAAGATCGATCCGTTTTTTTTTTCATAACGAGATGCCGTTTTTATTCATAACTGAACTTGAGAGTGTTTTTTTTTATTTTTACCAGAATAAAAACCCGGCTCCGGCAAATTAAGCAATATATTATGTATCTTCATTCTGTTCGGAAATAAATATTTGTTTATTTAATTAATATTTACTTAGACAATAGTTTTCAGGAACATATGTTAATTATGTTATTAGAAAACAAAAGGAAACACCTGCCTGTTATTTAATATTGCTCAATAGTTGTTTGTCGTATTCAATAATTTAGTGTGTGCCATAGAGTGTCGTTCTTGCGTACTATAAATTACAGCCAATAAAGAGTTCATAAATCTCTTATATGAAAAATATTATATTCTTAATTTTTATCGGTGACGTGCACTTCACGCTTCATTTTGTTTTTGATTAGCCAATATTTTTTTGGAAAATTCAGACGTTAAGTTTAATAAATTTTAAGCGTTTTTAATAAAACTAGTTTTATGTAACTTTGTATTATAGAATAGAACAACATTATCTTTCTCAATATAATTTATTTGATATGTAATTGATTGAAGTTCCATATTTTCATTCAATACCACCAACGAATTATTTGAGAAAATTTATATAAATCAGCTTCACGCTGTATCCCGCACACAGCGGGGTAGGCAGAAGGAAGCTAGTGTTAAGACACTCCGTTGCCTAGTTTCTGCCGAATTCTGGAGGCATTGCGTGTTGAGTGGCAAAACTCGATGCCGCGCTTTGCCTCGACATCAGAGGGAAGAAATGGAAATGTAAACGTAAATAAATATTTCACTTCCTCGAGTGGGGATCGAACCCACAGCCGTTTACAGTCACACCCTTGTGCCCGCTGCACCACGACCGGCTCAAATAAATAAATATATCTATTTTATTTGAATAATTATTTGTGATGCCATTCATTATTCAGTGTTATATTTCCTGGTTCTTCATAAAGGTTATTTAAGTTCATAGTACATCTATGTTGTTCTGCGAATATTTATCAATATTGTAATAAACATCAAAAGACTCTTGATAGATATCGTACAACTCTATATTACAAGTACAATATTAGAAAATATTCGATTTCATAAAACAATAATTAGATATTACCCACAATATTTATACAAATGTATATAAATAATATTAAATAATTAAAAAATATATGTAAATAATGGTTTTATATTAGTCTCTTTGATACTAGAATTGAAAGTTTTTATGATGCTCAATAATTATTTAGCTTATCAGATTATCTTTGGAATCATAAAAAATATGGGCCTTGATAAAAGTATGTTTAATCTTATACAATCTTTATCCTAAAATTCCCTGATATATGTATGTACATTTATTATTTTATTAATATTTGCTAGTTAGATTTACTTTATTAATTATACAATTTTTATTTTATTTTATTAAAAATCTAATTACTAATAAAATATAATTACATTATTTTAATAAAATATACGTAAATTAGAGTTTGCTTGTATAAGTAGTCGAAGTTGAATATTTCTTTGTTATAGACATTTTGATTTCAAAACAACAGTTGATCTTATCTAGAGAAAGAGGCTTGATAGAGCTAGAAAATTATAAAGATAGTAATCAGGTATTTAGTCTTTTTATTCCACAAGGATACTTCCTTCGTTACATTAATTATTGAATATAGGGTGCTTAATAATGGGTAGACATTTTTTTCTGTATTCGTCCGTTAATTTATTTAATTTTCTGACTTAATTGCATGAACTTAAATGTAATTTACAAGCTAACATTCTTTTTTAAATACTTAAACTGTAGCATTCGTAGACAACTCATTATAGGTACTTATAGAACCATACTCTTTAAATTGAGATGATTTTTTAATACTTTTAAGGATTTTGTTTGATGGATGGAATATTGTTTGAATATATATTCATGTAAATTAATCCTTTATAAAATTTTATGTGGGTAGTCAAAGGGTTACTTTGGCATTTATACTATTTAGATGTAAGGGCGTATAAGCAGTGGCGTAGCTAGGGTATTTGCTGCCCGGTGCGGCTTGAGGGACTTGATGCCCCTTTCCTGTTGATGAGTTCTAAAAAAAAAAGGTAATCATCGACGATGACTTCTAAAAAAAACGTGATCGTGGACGTTAAGTTCTAAAAAAACAAAGTGAATGTCGATTTTGATGCCCGGTGCGGCTTAGAGGACTTGATGCCCTTTAAAATGGTATAAGGTCTAAAAAAACAAAGAAAAAACACACTAATCGTCGACTTTGATGCCCTTTTCCTGTTGATGCCCGGTGCGGCCGCCCCGCTCGCACCCCCCTAGCTACGCCACTGCGTATAAGGTCATGTTGCATGGTTTGTAAACGTGATTATTTTAAATATTTGTTATATTATAAGAAATATTGAATTTCAGGCAATACATACTCCAGATCAAAATCATACAGACTTCACGAAAGCGCTAATGCAGTTAAATAGCCACTGCAAGGAGACTGATATACAAGTAAGCGTTGTTGCTATTAACAATTAATTAACTGAAAGTGCCCCAATTTATTATTATTATTTTGGAATTCTTAACTTGCAAAAATACAAATTTATTCTAACAATTATTTTTTTAGCTTCAGGCTATATACCGCACATAGCAGGGTAGACAAAGGCAACATGGGACTGGGAAGGGTTAGACGCTCCGTTTTCATTTAGATATTTTCGTTCCCCCCTTTCCGCCGGATTCTTGATTTGAGCGAATTTGATTTTCACGTAGTATCTAACAGCTATTCCTCACCAATGAATATTTTAAATTACGGAAAGCGTCTTCGTTCCATTTTAACTAAACGACCGAATATTCTAAGAGGTGTACAATTGGATACTTGCAATTAATTCTTTTCGGATTAATTGTGTAGACCACGTGGGTGAAGCCCCGGGGGTATAAAGAGTGGGGTATGAAGTAGCAAAATTTTAATATCGTCATTTATTTATACACACCTACTTTTCCGGCCTCTCCTATTAGTTGCATTACTGATAACAATACATGATTATCTAAATTATAATCGCGCCATTATCATTTGGCTGTATATTGGCAGACCAAGGTCAGATTTGATACAAAAATTGTTTTATACAGAACTTACATTAATTTAACTTAGCTTCACGCTGTACCCTTAGCGGGGCAGCCAGAGACAACGGTCCGCCAAACGCTATGGTCTCCGCGTACCTCTACCGCCTCTGTCATCAATCTCTTCATATATACCCTCGGTGGGATCCTCATACTTTTTATATAAAAACATAATAAATGTGCAAAATACCATATTAATGAGATAAATGAGCTTTGATGATAGGAGGATACTGAGAAAAAAAGGGACAGTGAATTGTTTATTTCTCTGCAACGTCTATCGTAACATAATTATTTTTTTTTCGCTTAGTCATCGTTTGTTTTATTTTCAATTAATTTAATTATTATCAACTCAAACCATCTTATCCAGTATTTTTTCTTGTTAAATTAAATATATATTTTTTATTTTTCAGCTTGACAATGTAATCGCGATAGTCCAAAGTTCAGGAAGAATTGATCAAATTTTAGGCAATATTCAAACTTTGCATTTAGTAAAGGAGATGAATTTATTTCAACCGCATACTAAAATGTATATTCTCTCAGACGATTCAATATCCTGGCTTCTGGAGCCTGGAGACCATATTATAAATGTTCCAGAAGAAAGTCGAAGAGTGAAAAAAGCTTGGTGCGCATTGGTTCCTATAGGTGAAGCTTGCCAAAGTGTTACTACAAGTGGATTGAAATGGAATTTAGGTAACTTTTATTTTCAATTTAAAATACTTTATAAGTACTTAATTAATACACGAGTCTTAATCAATTTTTATTTATTTTTCTTCTTTGTCACGTTCGGCGCAATTTTTGGGACCGAATGTGTGAAGTTGCGGAAATCAATCCTATGTCGCTATGTCTTGTTATCAGAGACAAGAAATAAAAATAATTTATTTTTCCCAAGTGGAAATCGAACTCACAACCGTCGCGTTTACTGACGCTGTGCCAATTCTTTTTCGAGTATTTTTATTTAAAAATTTTTGAGGCAAAAGCTCGGCGTTGAGTTCCGCCATTCAACACGCAATACCTCCAAAATTCAGCAGAAAGTAGGGAAAAGGGGTGTCTTAACACTATGTTCCCTCTGCCTACCCTGCTATATGCGGGATACAGCGTGAGCTGATTTTTTTTAAATAGTACTCTATTCCCTTTTCAGATAAGCAGCAGTTAAAGTATGGCCGAATAGTCAGCACATCGAATGCGTTCGATGGTTCAGAACAAGTGAAGATCAAATGTAGCCACACATTATTATGGGCTATGAAAGTACCGGGCTTAGTGAGTGAGTAAAACTTGTTAAATAACAAGAATTGTTATTTCTGATATTATATAGCAAAAATATTTTTTTTACTAGCCACCCACCCACTCACGGCCTCGCCCCCTATAACACAGTTATTTATTTACTAATCTGAATTACTTGTGTTGTAATAACATTATCTATTTAAAACAATATACATTGAAAACCATATACATTATTTAATTTCATATTTAATATTTTTTAAACTCTATTCTAAGTACCATTTACTTCATTGCTATAGACAATTTGTAAGTATAAAAATAATATTTTTTCAAAGTGCTTTGTGGCCTTTACAGTGTATTGAACTTGTTGCAGTAAATGTGTATATTTTAAAAATATTAATTTAATTTATTTTTTTCTGTTTCAGATAAATAAAGTCACGCTACTACAATATCTTAGTGATTCCATTATAGTGTACGATTAATTTGGGTATTAGGTTAAATTTAGCTTTAATAGGAGAAATTGTTATTTCAATGCTATTTACATTAATTTATTTACGTGTCATTAAATATTTTTAGTTGTAATTTATATACGAGATCACCGTAATGATGTGGGTTCAATCCCACTTGGGAGAATGAATAATTTTTATTACCCCGCTCTAGTAAAAAAGATGAGGCGTTCGCTATTCAAATTTTATTGGAATTCAGACCGAGTGTCTTAACACAAACAACTCCCTGCCTACACAAGAAGGAAAAGCATATTTTTTTATTAGTTAATAGTTACGTTTCGAGCAAGCGGACCACAAACGATGAATTTTGATATAATAAATACGTAATTAGTTTTAATATAAATGTATTTTTTTTAATTGTTTTTAATATTTATTACTATACATTTTAAAACAGTTTCTTTTTTATTTTATTTTTGTATAACATTTTGTTTTGCTACGAAAATATTACATATTACATAATAAAAAAATATTCGTATGTATAAAATTGCCTATTTTTTATTAATATACATTTTAGTTTTTTTTAATTTATTTTATTTAATTTTTTGTACAATTTTGAAATGTCGAGCCATTACATTTATTGTGTTTTCCCAGTAAGAAACACTTCATTGTAAAATGTTGAATATCTGTAACTTTTGACGTGTGTCTTATGTGATGACTGTCAATGTAATTTCCTTTATGAAATTAAACATTTCGTTTTTTGTTATTTATAATTAAAATGTCTTATTTTATTCTCTTTTAATTTACATAGAACCTTATAAAATAATTTCCACGAAAAGTGAAAAGCTACTTTTCCTGCTTGAACGAGGTAACTATTTAATATTTCCCCCCTGCTCTGGTAACAAGGGAAAGTAAGATGATGAGTTCCGCCACAAAACACGTAAATACTCAATAACTTGGCGGAGAGTGGGGAACGAATTAGCTTACTTCTGCCTTCCCTACTGTCGAGGCAAAGCGCAGCGTTAACTTCCGCCACTCAACATGCAATGCCTCCAGAATTCCAGAATCACCAGTAGTTGCGGCTCCCAAGTCCCAACGCAATTAGAATCAAATAGAAATAACAGAGCTATGTGAAAGCACCTAAAGTTAACATCGAGACGATTAACGTAATGTGAGGTACATATCCCTATGAACCAACAGAGAATATGTGGGAATCGAGTGTCTGAACGCAAGGTTCCTTCTGTGTGTGCGGTGCCGACAGCGTGAAGTTGAATTATTTTTAATAAAGAATATATTTTATACTGATATGCTCTTCTACTGCATGCTTTCAATAGACAATAGATATATGTTATGTATATTAATTAAAATAATTGGTACTTATTGCTCTATGCGTTTTTAAAATATTCAATTCTTTGATGTAAGTGAAACAAAGAGATCTAAATTACCACAGGGACTTATAACTTGAATCAGTTGAGCGTTAAATTCCTAAAGTAATAATAACTAGTAGAGAATACTGATAATATTAAGATGTTTGATGATTCGTTCTAAGAACAACGCGATTATGTATCTATAATCAGTAGCCCGACAATTAAGGGCAAAAATACAATTACGTCATCAATAAAATGGTAACGTCACCCATTTTATATGATGTTATATCGTGAATTGGATATTAGCAGCAACTAGCAGTGTATGCCTTTGTTTACACACCGAGTCGAGGTCGCGGAGGCTGCGCGGGCGCAGTGCTACCAACGTTACGCCGCGATCACGAGATATATCTCATCTTCCTTATCGTCAGCTGATATTAGTTGACTTGCGCACGAGATCTTGTGTGCTTCAGGTTCATTTTAGTGGACACCTAAGGAGTATTTAAGTAAGTATATTTCTAAGGATATATTTTATTAAGTTTTTAGGTTGTGAAGTTCTATATAGATGTATGCATAATAGTATTATGTATCACGTGAAATTGACATTGCGTTCAAATTCCTTTTGCTGTTAAAACTCCTTTTCTTCTCTTATCTAATTAGTTATATGAAAAGGATCTAAAAGCTGAAACTTGTACCTATATTACAAATGCCATATGATTGAATGTGTTACAATAAATAAAAAAAAATTTAGAACTAGCTTTTCAATGAGCAAATTAACGTAGTAATCATGAAGTTGTCCCAGTCACATGCTCGGGGGCACCAACATAACTGCCATTCAGTTTGTTCTCGCGCGTCCGTCGCGTTGTACGTGAACTGTGGTGTCACTCAACTCTAAAAACACGATAACTGGTGCGTTCTTAAATACAATTTTCACATTCATTACCTAGTTAATAAGTCATATTTAAATTTAAGTGTAATTAATAATCGTATTTCTGCCTTATTTGCATAGAAATTTATTATACGCGCTACGGCTAATGCGTTTAAATACTGGTTTCCTATCAGTTGATTTTGCTGAGAGCATACAATTAATTTACTTTATAAGTAGTTAAGGTTTTTTTTTATAATTTTAAATTTAAAAAAATATATCATTTCTATATAAACATACAAAGAAGAGCAATATTTCATTCCTATACAGTTTTTTGAATGTCTACTTAAGTACATTATTATTTTTCACCTATGCAAATGTGTGTTTAATTTATAAAAAGATTCTTGTAATTTTAATAGGTATATTTAATTTTTTTAGTGTATCGCTTTTATGCTTTACGTTTGATTTCTCAAAAAATCTTGTTGTTTCATGTTATTTTGTCAACTTTGAGCTATGTAGTGGAACCTATTTATCATATTGAATTTTCGTATAACAAATGTTACATGGCAGGATTTCAATGTCCACAAGCCACACCAATAATCTTGCGTTTTTACCATTTTGCTTGCAATGTGCTCTAATTATATTTTATTATTAAAATTTTGTCGTGCTATTAAGCTAGCGTACATATTATATATACTAATATATTTGTTATAACAACCTCTCTGTCATACAATACATACTTTAAATAGCAGCGGTAGGCGATAATGATATTCTTTTGCAATTAAGTAGCTATGTTTTTTTCCAACACCTAATATGGTTATGAACTATATATTTATAGAAATAAAATAATGAGGACAGTCGTGGCGGTGGGGCACAAGTGTGTGACTGAAAACGCTACTGGTGGTGGGTTCGATCCCCACACGAGGAAATGAAATATCTATAGTTTTATTTCTTTTCTTTCAACAAGCAATGCCTTTCGGCGGAAAATAAGGAACGGAGTTTCTTAACCCTAAGTTCCCTTTGCCTACCCTGCTGTTTGCGGGATACAGCGTGAAGCTGATAAAAAAATTATAACTGGCCGGACATGTTTATGCAGCGGTATATGTTTATAGGAAGAAAGGGTTAAAAAAACTGTACTGAATTTATTACCGCCATACATTTCCCACAATGCGTTGAGAACTATACTGATTCTCTAAGAAATTGTACATTGTACGTTTACTCTTTACACATTACGCCTCTTTCTGCTAAGTAGGTATGGTAAGGATAACATACCTATTCGTTGTTTAAACTTTGGAATTCAATTCTTTTTATTATTTCTTGTGTAATTATTGGAAATATCTTGTAAGAATTTGAAACATCTAAGTAAACTCAACTTTCTAGTAAGTAAATAATTCTGTTTATTTAATAAATATATACGTTTCGGCTAACAAATTAATGAAAATCCGTTAGTACATAAATTTTACAACATAATCCTATATAAACTAGTACTTACGAACTAGTTTAAATTAAGATTAACATATTAGTTTATCGCGAGATGTAATTCATCTTCGTGTCTTACAATCTGACATTGCTTTGAAATATCTTATATATAGATAGATAAGATTTATCTGTTGATGGGCAGCACGATGGGCACACTTATGTTTGCTTGAGAAATTCTTATCTGCAAACTAAGTTATGTAAGGGCCAGGTTCAATAAAATAAAAAGTTAAAGTAATTTTAATAAACTTATTTGCAGCGTGATGTTTCGTTAAATCTGATTCAACTTACCCGCACACATCAGGGTGTGACGGAACCTAGTGTTCAGACACTCCGTTCCTCAGTTTACCGCGAATTTTGTAGACATATGTGCTGAGTGGCGGAATTCGACGCCGCGCTTTTCGACACCAGAAGCCAGAGCAAATATAAATTAATATGTACAAAATTAAGAACACCTACATCGATAGTGACTTCAGTCTCACTATGTAAAATAAATTATATACATATATACATATTATTCGAATTAAAATTTGATAATTGTAGGTAATATTAATTAAATTAAATTAATTTTTTACTAAATATTAATATGTATGTAGTTTAATTCGTTACGATAGATGTTATGTAGGTACCTATAACATATATATATATACATTATTAATTTTAAAAAACCTAGCCATTGTGCTTACTACATAATATAATATATCCAAATATATATGTATATGTACATAGAGGCCGGTCGTGGCGCTGAGGCTCAAGGCACAAAGGTGTTGCTGTAAACGCCACAGGTCGTGGGTTCGATTCCAATTGGAGGAAATAAAATATTTACTATATTCATTCCCTCGCTATCTGGTACGGAGGTAATTCGACCGTTCGGAGACAATTCGTCCAGAATTCGGCGATAATTGGGGAACTTTCTTAACACTCTCTGTCTACCCTGATGTCTGCGGAATACAGCGTGAAGCTGAAAATAAAAACATATAGATAGTAGTTATTTTTGTATGCTATATCTGAATATACAAAGTACTTACATGACTCTTCAATACTTTTTTATTATTTTTACTACTTAGTAAGTAATTTTGTCTTGTACACCAATTGAGTAATTATATTTGGATAAAAACATTTTTAAAAGCTTAATTTCAACAATAAATTGCACTGATTACACTTGTCAGAAGTGCAATTTATTATAAAAGTTTGTTCTTTACATTGCCTTTAGGACGTATTGTCGCTAGCTTCAATTAATACGGCATTAGATATATTATTTTTTTAGTAAAAATACTATAGTATGTTATTAAAAAGACAGACATTTTCTTTTTCTAATTCTAGATTATTATTGATGTTAAAACATTAGAATTATTTATATATTTTACTGTAGTACTGTAATAGCAAAATGATTAAAGTGTGTCGATTCAGCTGTGACTAATGTTAACAAATATTATCCTAAGGCTCGATATGATAAAAATGGTGTACAAATCACTTACTTTGTATAAACGTAAGTAAATATAACGTATGTTATATAAGCTGATATATTAGGCCTATCTTATTTTTATTCAATAAAGTCTCCATATTTACAATATTTGTTGTTATATTTTTAAGTACCTAAAGGCAATAAGGCAACAAAATCTGTAATTTTTTGCAGCCTAACAACGCTAAAAACAATTTAAAGAGTTGTTTAAGTTCGTCATACGAGATGAGAGAGATACACCAAAAGCTATCAGGCTTTCAATTGAATCTTACAAGTTATCCTTTGCAGATTTTTTATATTTTATCATACTTTTACATATGAGGAATAAAGCGACATTAAGGAACGTTATTATGGAATTTATGAATCGCTCTCAACTTTGAGATCAATCTTGAAATGCTTCATTATAATTTATCAATGAAAACAGCTCCTCAAAACTCATAGACAAAATAAATCTTTCTGAATACTTTCTGAATTTCTACCTACTTTATAATAGGTTTTACACTTTGTCAACATATTTTATGTAAAATCTAAATATTATGTAAATTATGAAATAGCCGTAAGGTTCGTAATGCGATAGTTCTACTCTATAAAAATAAAATAATGACGGCAGCACAAACGGATTTCTTTTTTATTTACATTTTACAATGTACTGAACACACCATTGTTCACGAACAAACATTGGACAGCCCACTAACGTAAATGTAAAATTTAAATTTAAGATTTTAAAATCTGACATTAAATTGAATTTAAATTGAGGTTTACATTTTAAAAATATTTTAAAAGATCATAATGTAGCTTAATTAAACAACTGATGCCCGGAAATTTAGATAATAAAAGTAACGTGTGTCAACACAAGACTACATTTACAGTTGTAAATATTTATTTTGGATACTTTCAATTTATTTTTCATTCGATCGTTTGCATTTTGTGGAATGTAAGAGAATGTAGTGATAAAACATTCTCTATTCTATTCTCTCTGTTCAAAGCTCAACGCCCAGCTTATTTAAAACAGGTCTACAAAATACTTATAAATAAATAAAATCTAGATAGAGGTAGCGACATCTTTCTTATTATTTGAACTATACAGTTGAGATAATTTATTTTAACTTAAATCTTTATTCATAAATACGAGTATGTGGAATGTTTAGCATAATAACTGCTTTGTTTCACATATAAATATTCAAATAGCAACTAACCATATATAATTAGTTAATGGTTCGAGCATAAATAAAAAAATATACCTAATAAGAGACCCTCCTGGAGCAGCGGTACAAAGGTGTGACTGTAACGCGACGTTTGTGGGTTCGTTCCCCACTCGAGGAAGTGTTATTTACCATTATATTTCTATGAATATTTATTTACGTTTATATTTCTATTTTTGCGCTCTGGTGTCGAGGCAAAACGCGGAGTGGAGTTCTGCCACTCAACACGCAATGCCTCTAAAATTTGACAGAAAGTGGAGAACGGAGGGTCTTAACACTAGGTTCCCTATGCCTATCTTACTGTGTGCGGGATACAGCGTGAAGCTGATTTTATTTAAGCTATTAAGAGTGGTTTAATGCAAATAGCAATATATAAATTCTATCCTTTACATAGAATACGCTATAAATATATTCATGACACAAATAGCTGTGCAACAATATTAGCATGCCGTCATCGTCGGTTACCTGTTGTACCGCCTAAATTTAGTAGGTTTACAATACCCACCGACACACACCAATTGTTTACCGATTAGCTTTGTAGTTTGTACAGATTTTGGCTTACTTATGTATTGAATCAGCTTCACGCTGTATCCCGCAAAAGCAGGGTCGGCCAACCTAGTATTAAGACACCCCGTTACCCAATTTCTGCGGAATTTCGTGGCTGATCCTCTCCACTCATTCATCTTTGCCTCTACGCCAGGGAGAAGAAATGAAATATTTATTTAAATTAACATTTCATTTCCTTGAGTGAGGATCGAACCCATAACCAGTCGCGCATTCGTCGCGAATTAGTAAGAAAATATAAGCTTAAATAATCAAAAAGAATAATAAGTAGAAACATATTATTAGAAAAAATATCTGAGTTATTGAAATTTGAACCAACAAAAGAAGTAAAAGTAACTAAAGGATATTCTTAATATTAGAAAAAGTACCTAAAGTTTTCCGTGCGTGCGTACATAGATATCGACTCTATGAAATAACTAAACATTTTTCTATATTAAATAGGATAATTTGTGTGAGCAATATCAAATAAAATCCCAGGACCAAACTTTACACTACACCAAGAAAAAAAGAAGAGAACCAAAGTGTAGTTTAAATTAATTATAAACAGTAAATAATAACATCAAATTAACAATAGTTCGAAAATGTATGAAAATTTATAAAACCGTCAACATCACCTGCCCGTTCGCGTCGGTCATACTATGCCGCCCGAGGGCTAGGTCATTTCGAATCAGTGACATCTTCTTAATTATTTATTAGAATATTATACAGTAAACTATAATTAATTAATCTATATCGATAAAATGCTAAAAGTGACTATTACATTAATTTTCATAAGGATGAATATCAAAATGTCGCGGTAACGGTCGCGTAGCGCGACGACGGTTGTTATTAACATGGCAGAATAAATTGCATGTCAAATTAGAAATAAGTCCTTTAATATATTAGTATATATGTGTAATGTAATGTTATATAGCCTATAGCACTTCTGAAGAATGCAGCTTTCATACAAAACAAAAACATAGAAAATCGGACCAGTAGATCCAGAGATCTTAGCGTTCAAACAAACAAACAAACTCTTTCGCTTTATTATATTAGTATAGATAATAGATACAATTCATTTCAAAAGAGCTTGGAGCTTTGTTACCCATCAGTCCATCACCTATTACGCAATCTTTGGAAACCGAATAAGTAAGCTATTCTCTAATCTAATTACAATATACGATGTAGTAATATAAAAGAGTTAAATATACAGAAAGTTTAAAACTTGCCTAGGGCCTGAGTTGACATGAGTTAAAAAAGATCGACAAGACAAAGGTCACACAGTATAGGAAGCCGGATAATTATACCGGAAAAATACGATTGCGGCCGACGCGGCGGCCTTACACTACTGCATGGACGTGAATTTTAAATGTCACTCCTGAGTACCGATCAACAGACCATAACACGAGTTACTAAAATGCTTTTGTATGTATTATCTTTGAAATGTGCAATTGATTTCTTATTGTTTAAATTAGCTTCACGAGGTGCACATTATACTGCACACAGCTAAGTAGGCAAAGGGAACCTAGTGTTAAAACACTTCGTTCCTAATTTTCCACCGAATTCTGAAGGCATTGCGTGTTGGCATTGGCTTTTGCCTCGGCAATGAAAATATACATTTGAATAAATATTTCATTCCCTCGCGTGGGGATCGAACCCAAAACCAGTCGCATTTTTATTGTATAGCTGTTAAATGATAACTTGCAACGGTCATATAAAGTAAAATATCTGTAGTGAATTGTATTTTGTTAACGACGGTTTTACATTTTAACATTTTCTCATTATAATAATCATATTCATATATGCACGTCTCATATCTATTATTAGTGAAACAATAATTAAACTTGAAGTGAAAAAACAACGTTAAACTTTGAAGGTTACTTCTTAAACACTGACATGACTATTTACTGTGTTTGGAGAAACGTTACTAATTGGCTTTATTCTGTTAATCAGCTAATCTCGTAATAATATTTTTGTATTTTAAAATTTAGGCACTATAGATATGAAACACCCATGATTCGTGGCTTCGTAATGGTTTGAAATGTTATACACCATTTTTTTATAAATACTTCATATCCTTTACAGTCACTCAAATTGACTTGTATTCTATCCAGATATTTAATATAGTTTCCTTTAGTTACTTACAAATAGTTCGTTAGGTCAAACATGTCTGTCTATATTTCTAAATTATACATAGTCCTAAAATTAGAGAGCAAGTAGAGGATGGCTAATATGTTTCTTAGTTCAATTCGATTATTCCACAAAACGAAGGATTTGCATTAATATGAAAATCTATACACATTAAATTCATAATAAAATATTAATTTATTAATATTTAATTATGTTAATTTTATTAATTAATTGTTTTAATATTTTTCATTCCTATTTATACCCGGAACGCAACTTTGTTTCTGGAAGTGCGGTCTGCGAACAGTTTAAACGCCATAACTTTTATGTGCAAGGAAGTTTATCCTGTAAACCGGTTTATTTAAGAATGTATATAGTTTGCTTTCAACTTCTATAGTGATGAATACCTCTAACATTTTGCAGAATTCTCTCACGTACCATTCGTGAATCGAATAAACCGAGTTTAATAAATGCAGGAGATACTCGTACGTCACAATTACTTATATATTTTTAAAATATTAATGATGCTAAGATTTAGATCTACTTAGTTAGGTATTTCAAATACAATACCAAATACAAAAAGGGGTTCCTTTTTGTTTTCCTACCGAAATATCAACTGCACAAACAAAAACTATTAAAGATTCAGTTGATTTAACACTATACACAAGAAAAAGCATGGCTACCACAAAAACTAACCTTCTATCGGGTCGTAGCGTAGTTGCAGTCTCATTGAGGGAATCTAAATAGACGTATAATTTAGACAAAAAGTGCGTCGACGTTTTTTATAAAAAATATATTTAGTTTTTTCCAGTGTACCGGAAACTAAAACAATAATACAATTGACATAATGGCAATAATAGAGATAATAAATGGTAGAGGTAATTTTCCAAATATATTTTTAATCGTTTACGTCATTGTATGCTTCCATACAAAATGGAGGTAGACTGGTACACACATGAATAATGTATGAATGCAGGTGTTTAATTAATTAAAAATAAGAAAAATTGCTTAAGACAAGGGTGTTAACGAAATAAGGACAATCGATAACTAATTTTTATTCATTTTGTTATAAAAAAAGAACTTTCCAGACTAATATGAAGGACATTTAGAACGAATTTTATATGACACGAATATCAGGAAGATTATTGTTCTTATATACCATTATATAAACACTATTTCTATTTTAACATATATTTTAATCATTATTTCTAATATGTAACAATACTATATATAAATACAGAAGAAATAGTTCATCTTACAATAACCAGACCAAGTCGGCTTTGGCTTCAGAGGCTTTTAAGGGGTTTCTCAATTGCCAGATACTTTAGAGTCTCTCATTTAAACGCTAAATTGAAATTATCAAATAAGACGTCCTTGTAAAACATTGAAATATTGATTTAATATAAAAGTACCGGTTAAGTGCGACTCCAAAGCTTCCGTATCAATTTTAGGATTGTAGGTCAACGGTAAGTACAACTTATGAAAGTTGACAAACTAAAGTTTGCATATACCCTATGCACTCATTTGGCATTAAATGAAGTACAAATATGTTTTAATCTCGAGATATATTGTCTTAATAGATGGATCAAAGTAATCCTATAAGGCTGTCGTTTATACGAACGGACGTTGAGTTACGGAACTCTAAAAATCCATGAGTGGTAGTGGCACAAAAAGCAAAATTTAGCTTTTATTACAAATTCAATTTTTGTTGACAAAAGAACTAATTCGTTCCTAATTAATAAAATTAATTTGAATTTCTAAATATAACTAAAATTACTCTAACTATTAATACGATAATAAAAATGGAATTAATTAAGAGACCAACTGATCAAACTTTATGGAACTAATTGACACAGTTCGAGTACATACTACCTATTGTACGTCAATATCACGTAGATGAGTATGTCATTATATAATGAGTGTTTATATTTTAAACAGTCTTTTCAAATAAATATATCTAATATGTATGTAATAATAATTGATAGTTTCTTTATTTTCCTGTTTAAAATAGAATTTTATTACGTTTGTTACACCAAGTTTCATAATATTTATCTACATATACGAAAAATATTTGCTAAAGAAACCTAACAAGTTTGATACAGACCTAACATTTGACATTTCTATATAAGAATAGTTTCAAAGAACTGTTTACAACAATACAGTAAATAACAAAAGTCAGGAATGTCTAACTTATCTGTTCTTTTACTTTTTCCTGTACAATACTAGATGAGTATCTCTTTCCAAAATTTTCCAAAACTTAAATTCAAAATCAGCTTCACGCTGTATCCGGCACACAGTTGGTAGAGGTAAGCATTGCGTGATGAGTGGCAAAACTCAACGCCGCGCTTACACCAGAGCGAAGAAATGGAAATATAAACATAAATAAATATTTCATCTCGAGTGGGGATCGAATGCACAACCAGTCGTCGGTTTTACAGTCCCGATCTGTGCCTCTGCACCACGACTGGCCTTCAAAAAGTTGAAGTGTCAAAATATATAGATAGACTAGTGGACCCGAACGCGGCTACGCCCGCTTGAACTATACGAATTATCTATACATATATATAAAAGGACTTGTCCTCACTGACTGAGGTAAGACGCGCGCACAGCCGTAACCGCTGAGTGTAGAAACCTTAAATTTGGACAGATGTTTACTTTCGTAATCTGGACATCCACTAAGAAGGGATTTTGAAAAATTTTAACACTAAAGGGGTGAAATAGATGTTGAAAGTTTGTATGGAAAGAAATTAAATCGACACCGATTTTTATAAAATTTGAACTTCAGATTCTAAAAAATATTTAATTAAACACCTGTTTCACGGTTTTTTAAAATTTACCCTTTAAGGGTGCCAGTAAGGGGTTGAAAGTTTGTATGGAAAAATTCTTAAATCGCCACCGATTTTTATAAAATTTGAAACTTAGACACTTAAAAATATTTTATTGAACACGTGTTTCATGGTTTATTAGAATTCACCCCTAAGCAATAAGCAGGCGAAGCTGCGCGCGTCCGCTAGTTAAATATATTTATGAAATTATTGTCAGTTTTCAAAAGAGAGATACGTTAAGGAAGCTCATTTTGAGTGACGTTTTCTAACAACAAACTTTGCAAATCGTTGCTTAGCAACGGCGGTTGTTATTAACATAGAGGAATAAATTTCATGTCAAATTAATAAATATTTTAATATATTGGTATATATCGAAAATATTACAAATATGACAAAAAAAAGTATCTTATGTTCATCCCGAGATGACCCCCCGAGACCCGAGTATCTCTATATGAGTATTTTATCACAATTAAATTAGCGGTTTGGCCCTGATTGCGTAAAAGACAGACAGACAGACAGACAGAGCTACTTTCAAATTTATAATATAGGTATGGATAGATTTAAAGTGAATATCAGACTGCAATCTAGTTATTAATAGGTAAGTACCTACTCAACTACGACAATTTTAGGTACTCGTCCTACATAACATTTTAGCCTTAATAAGGATGTGCGTTCTAACAATTTTATTTCCTTTCGAAGTCAATGTTCAATTTTGTTGTCAGCTCTTCGATACAACTAATACATTAGCTTACAAAAAAAACATTTTATGTTGGTTTATAATATTTATTTCAATACGCTCTATAATAATAACGCTGTCATAACGTGGACGAATTTGATTGTAAAATAAAAAAAAATAAACTCAAGTGTTAAGACACTTCGTTCCCCACTTTTTGCCTAATTCTGGAGTCATTGCGTGTGGTGATACTCAACGCCGCGAAAAAATGGAAATAATAATTTGTCAAAGGCCAGACGAAAGAGGTTTTACATTTTTCACATAGTCATTCCTCAGTCGAATCAAACTAAAGGAAGCAGAATATCAAAATTCTTTACCCAAATAACAAAGGAGAACATTGAATAGGACTACCTACATATGAATATATTTTAAAATATACTCTAAATGAGTTTACAAACTATTATCTTGCTATCACGTCGGTCCTCATAGTAACAATTGATCGGAACAACTTACAATAATAATAACTGAGGCAATCATTTCTAACCTTGCGACGTAGAAAGGTGATCCAGTTGGTACTCGCTTGTAAGAACCGTGTCCCCATTCTAGATATCTAGACCAGTGTCATCCTTGAAATATTTGAGATACATATAATGGTTTCAATGGTCCGTAGTAAATAATTGTAATTGATTGATAACTTGTTTCTTTTATTAACAGTAGCTTTGAGGTGTTCTAATAATGTCGTCATTATAAAGACAATATCAACCCATTGAACGCTAAAGCTTTAGCAAAATTAATTAAAAGCAAATACTTACTATTAATTATAAATGAAATAGTGAAAACTGCATTTGAATCGGTGAAGCCATTTCTAAGATTAGCTTGCAGGTACATATATAGACAAAAACATGACGACATAATTTTGTTTTCGGTCTTGACGTTAATGCTTCTAGCCCTATTGGCTTTTACAGCGACACAGGTTGGGTAGGGAAGAGGGTACTCTGTCCCTAAAGAAATGCAAGCACTATGTGGCTGCCTGTGAGGGAGTCGACGACTGTAAGGGTGCCCCCTGCGAACATAATTTTGAAAAATCTCGGGTTTTATTATATTTATAAATGCCTTGATAATAGGTTTTTCTATATATTGTAATTGCTTTATAATTTTTAATTTGTATTACTGTACTGTTTGTATTACTATATTATAAGAAATAATTAGCATAAGTGACGTGTCCGGTGTAAGCTATCTCGACTGACATCTTTATTAACGTTTACGAGTTTCACTTTTTATTGCCTTACTGTAATAATAAAATGTATACATTGAAATAAGTAAAAATGTTTTAAACATTATTTACAAATACAACTTACAAGGAAAATTTATAATGAAATATCCGCCAATTATATTTGTATAGATATTTATGAATTAATTTCTTGTTAATTTCAGACGCAAAAGGGACACATAGACCACCAAAATGGGGGCGATGTTCCGGAGTGAAGAGATGGCGCTCTGCCAGCTCTTCATCCAGCCTGAAGCGGCGTATACTTCCGTTTCAGAACTTGGTGAAGCTGGTTCTGTACAGTTTAGAGATGTAAGTAGCCGAAAAAGAAACTAAAATAATCAATATGTTCGTTCGAAAGCCCGGATATATGTAATAATATTTATTATTGACATTTATGTAAACACAACGGTTGTTTGTTCGATTCCCACTTGGAGAAATGAATTGATATGTAATGATTTTCCTTTCTTCGTTATAGTTACAAGGTAAAGCGCGGCATTAAGTTCCGCTACACAATACGCAATGCCTTGAAAATTGGGCGGAAAGTGAAGAACAGAGTGTTTTAACACTAGATTCCCTCTGTCTACCGTGCTATATGCGGATTGTTATAATAATGTTCGAGTGTGTCGATTCAACGTCAATAAGAATGTCATTTATTGAAAGTTTATATTTATTAACCTACATTATATTACTAAGAATTCACTAGTAAGCGTATTTTTTGAGTTTCAAACCAGTTGTAAATCTAGTTTATTGGTACTTTATAAGTATTATGTAAGTTGCGTGAATGTGGATTACAAAATTGCTAATATCACAACACTCCGTGTGCACTTGATCTACTTTATAAGTAGGTACTTAGATCTATATGTACAATATACATATCTATATACGTAGGTTATTTAAAATTCAAAATAAAAAGTTACAAGCTTCATTTTTTAAACGCCAAATAATCTATCACCAGTTCACTTAAGTTAATGCCTCAGACCTGAAAACAACCTGCGCAAGAAACTCAGTAATAGATGATGATAGATGTAATTATCTGTTTGCATATACGATTAATTCCACACAGACGGATCGAGTACCTAATTTCTTCTATTGAATATTATTTTACAACTAGGGACGAATTTATTAAGAAAATATGAAAGTTACTGACTTATATACTTATATTTCAAATCAACATATTAATTATATCGCATGATAAAACGTACAAAGAAAAAATTGAGTAGGTAATTAAGTATAATGTCAAACGTTGCCTACGTATGAACCAACCAAGAAGAAGTATTTGTTAAATATTATTATGAACGAAGACATTGTTTAATGACGTCAAATTGTTTTTAATTTGGTACTGACTGTAGTCTACTTGAAATATCGTCAAGAGTGTTCCTAAGAACTTATTGTATTTAAAATTTTTACATTTTCGTTTTAACAAAAAGGCCTATTATATTGGTAACAAAAACATATTATTTCCTTTGAAAGCATGTTAACTTATTTTTGTATCTACGTTCATGTAACGATTTACTAAATAGTATTTTTAACAAAAACAGCTATTACTACGCCAATTATAGAAAAGCGTGTTAGGGTTTTATTAAGGTATTTTTCTTTGCTACCAAATGAATAATAAGAAAATCGTTTTAAAAAATATAGTAAACTTTTACAAAACATGAATGATTTATATAAAATATGTGAACTTGGACAATAATTCACGCGAAACCAAAGGTTAGCAAGTTATTTCGAAGGTGGAACTTGACAAGGTCTTACAACTTTCGCAGTACGATATATGGGACACCTGTAGAAATGTAAGAACATAAAATATAAAATCATATAAATAACTGAAATTTTTGTTTTTGAATAATTTCGTTGAGATTATAGATGATCCTTGAGATAAAATTGTTTCTTATATAATTTCTATAAATTTATGAATTCATATGGTTAGTACAGTGTGTATATATTGAAATTTAAGGTATATTGTTGTTAGCTAATTAGAAATAGATAGATTCCCTTTTTTCTGTTAATAACAAATATATGGTAACAGACTTTTGTTTTTTAACATAGTTAAGTGCCAAATAAAAATTTTAATATAACTAATATATCTTATCTTTAAATCTCTTCAAAATGTATAAAATAACCATAAAATGCTGTCTTATAAGAGCGCTGACAAGCAGCAATAAAAAATACGCCTCATACCTTCTAATCTGTAAGTTGTCGACCCTGGGCAAACGGGATTCTCTGGATCAAACAAAAAGGCAATCTGAATCATTAAACAAATTCCTCAATCTAAGTGGCGCGCTTACTACTCGTACCTATACATGGACTTTTGCGATAAGATCTAGATCGGTCTTATTTTATTTTGTAAATTACAAACATAAATGTCACAGAATTTCCTGAAAAAAAAAAAATCTTCTCAAAATTATCATTAACAATTTCAGTAATATAAGATCTTAATATAGATGTAAACTATTGCTATTCGTAAGTTTTTGCAAGATGCCAAATCAACATGTATTCTTTGTTTCTTCCAATGTATCTAATTTTTAAACATTTCTAGTTGAACTTTGTCCTTTTCAACCTATCCAACTTAACGTTTCCAATATACCTACACGTAATGTTTCAATACAATAAATAAACAGAATTAATAAAGATAATTCAGTAATATCTGTACAATTCGATAATATATTGTAAAAATTTTTTTATTATGTTTATTTAATTCACAGTTAAATCCCGACGTAAACGCATTCCAACGTAAGTTCGTGAACGAAGTGCGTCGCTGCGATGAAATGGAACGTAAGTTGCGCTACATCGAGGCTGAGGTGCATAAGGATAAGGTGCACGTACCGCCGGTTAAGGACATGCCTCGCGCACCCAACCCCAGGGAAATTATCGACCTTGAGGTAAGCTATGAAAAAGTAATATAAATTAATATAAATTAAGGCCACCGCGGCGCAAGGGAACAAGCGTTGGACGTTTTTTTTTCTTTATTTTAAAAGCTACATCCACGGGCGCATAGTTTTTTAGCCCGTGCCTTTTTTTAGTTTATCAAAGTTCTTTTAATGTGGCGTACTTCGTTTTGGGACAATTTAAACTGTACTTATATCTAGAGCTTGATACTTGTACTTATATTAGAGGGGTTGGATGAGACCCCTATCGACAATTTTTTTTTCTTTCTTTCCTTTTTTTTTAATTGCCTTATATTTTTTTTACATATATTATTATCGTACATTACATTATAGCTGTCTTATCCAGTATAATCGTCAGTGCGACTACTATGGCCTCGATTCCTACTGCTGATTGACTGAACTGATTCCCGCGTTCTGGTTACAAGGCAAAGCGCGGCGTTGAGTTCCGCCGCTCAACATGTAATATATCATAAATGACTTTTTATTTTCCTCATTTTACTACACATGACAAGGCTTAAAAATTCTTCGGCGGAAAGTGGGGAACACAATGTCTTAACACTGCGCTCTCCTACCCCACTATATGCGGGATACTATAATGTAATAATAAACTAAGCGTTTTCTCCAGTTGATTTGAACCCACTTCTCTATCCTGTGATATAATGTTTCCAAAATATAAAACAATTACTTAATAATAAACCTAAAAACTTACTATTGTGTGCATTAAGTAAATATACTTTGTCTATTGATATAATTGCTTGAAACGTAATTACGTCTCTTATCGACAATAATGTCGTTACACACATTAATCTTTTTACATACTTAGTTGTAAAGCAGTATAAGTGCTATTTTAGCACTTATGAAAGAAAAATACGCCGAAATTCCTCTACGTTCAATTTTTTTTATGTATTTTCTAAAAAGCATTTCCTTTCCTAAGAGAAACAATAAATAAATTATAAACAATAAATTATAAAAAATTGTACTATTGAAAGAATATTATGAAGATTTGCATTTCAAATGTATAAAAACTATTTCGGCCAAAGATCCAAATTTGTCGTAAATTATTATTATTTATTATAATATTTTATATTTAACAGGCTCATTTGGAAAAGACAGAAAATGAAATTCTGGAGTTATCGCACAATGCTACTAACCTGAAACAAAACTATCTAGAATTGACTGAATTAAGACATGTCTTAGAGAAAACTGAAGCTTTCTTCGTAGCGCAAGAAGAAATTGGAATCGATTCTTTGACTAAGTGAGTGGTTATTTTATTGCTTAGTTCTACTGACAGTAAGAAATTACACTAGTTTTGTCTGCTTTCAATCATTTTTGACGACTTGCAATATACATATACACGACAAGATGTATTTTAAAACAGTTTTATAAAGCGAAAGCAAAATCTCAAAAGTTTGGCGAAAAATGGAGAATAAATTGTCTTAGCGTTAGGTTCTCTCTGACTACCCTAAATTACATTGTTAGATTGCAAAAAAAAAAAAACAGTGCAGCTTGAACTTAAATTTTACAAATATAATAGGGCGTCGCATTTTGTCTAACTACATATTTTTAAATAAATTATATTAAAAATATAGTTAAAGAAATTATGTTATATAAGTAATGAATTGAAATCCTCCAAAGGTCACTAATATCCGACGAGACCGGCCAGCAAGCAGCAGCGCGCGGCCGTCTCGGGTTCGTGGCGGGCGTGGTGCAGCGCGAGCGCGTGCCCGCCTTCGAGCGTATGTTGTGGCGCATTTCAAGAGGCAACGTGTTCTTGAGACGCGCTGAGCTTGAAAAACCATTAGAAGATCCAAATACGGTAATATTTTTATTATTTTATTAAAATATTAAAGTAAAGTTTTACACACTTAGATATGTGATAATTGATTTATAGGTTCTTATATAATACAATATAGAATAGAATATAGAATAGAATATAGTATAGAATATACTTTATTGCACACATAAAATAAATATATACAAAGAACAACACAAATAAAATTGAAAGAAAAACACGTATGCAAAGGCGGTCTTATTGCTTTAAGCAATCTCTACCAGACAACCTTTGAAACACTACACTATTATACAATATATAATAAAATAATATAAAATAAACTGTTTAGTGTTAAAAGTGTTTAATGTTTATATACTATATACATACATACATATATTAAAAAACAATATATACTTTCACATATATACATACATACATAAAACGTGTTCAAAAATATATACATAATATTAAAAATATAAAGATAAACTACTATACTAAATTAAATAAGTACTCTTTTAGACGATTTTTATAACTAGACATATATATATATAGACATAATATGTTTTTTTGATGGATCAGGAATCATAGAAAAAACGTTCCAAGAAAGTCTAAAGAATAGAATAACTGATAATTATCTTAATATATCTTATTATTTAGACCGCAAAACCACAAAATCTATTTTTTTATATGTACTTATGCTTTACTCTTTTAAGAATAATGACCAGTAAGCCTCGTTAGCCAATATTACTTATGTGAGAACTTACTTTACACTCACGCTTACAGGGCAACGAAATCTACAAAACTGTGTTCGTCGCGTTCTTCCAAGGTGAACAATTAAAATCTCGTATCAAGAAAGTATGTACCGGGTTCCACGCGTCGTTGTACCCGTGCCCACCGTCCAACACCGAGAGGCAAGACATGGTTAAAGGAGTCAGGACTCGTTTGGAAGATCTTAACATGGTATGATATAAAAATAAACTGAAATTGAATGCATATATAGATATAAAATACCTACTTAAAACTATAATATAACTGTAATAACTATAATAATGTTTTAAGAATACGTGAAGTCTATTAAAAATAAACAGCTACTAAATCATTAATCTTTATCTTAGTAATTCTTAATCTATTCTTCTCCTCCGAAACAGGTCCTAAATCAAACCCAGGATCACAGGCAACGTGTCCTCATGAGCGTCGCCAAAGAGCTTGGTAGTTGGTCCATCATGGTCCGTAAAATGAAGGCCATCTACCACACACTAAATTTATTCAACATGGACGTTACTAAGAAATGCCTTATCGGTGAATGCTGGGTACCTACTGCTGATTTACCAAATGTTCAAAAGGCACTAGCTGATGGATCGGTATGTATATATAAGTATTGATTTTTTAAGCATGATTCCGTAAAAAAACCTAAATCTCTTGTTTATCGCCACATAGTCGTGATAAACCTGAAGTTAGCTGTAGCCTGTAGATAGCGCATATTAGGTTTTACGATTTCTCACTTTTGAATGCGCAAAAGTTCAGAAAGCCTAACTTCAGGGCGGACACGCAATTCTTTATGTAAACAAATATTTTTCTAAATAATTAACAAATGTTACTTATTAAATAACAGAACGCATGTGGAAGTTCCATTCCGTCATTCTTAAACTGTATCGAAACGGACGAAGTGCCGCCTACATTCAACCGCACGAACCGCTTCACGCGCGGCTTCCAGAACCTTATTGATGCCTACGGTGTTGCTTCTTACAGGGAATGTAATCCAGGTAAAGTAAACAATATATTTTAGATTTTGTAAATCCAGAGATATCATTGTCATAATAATTGAAAATTCGCTTATTTTGAAAACCAAAGTCCCATTTATAAAAGAACAAATATCTTATTTCAAATACTAGCTAATAACATTATTCTGTATTTCTTTAGCACTCTACACAATCATCACTTTCCCGTTCCTTTTCGCTGTGATGTTCGGAGATTTAGGCCACGGCTTGATCATGGCCATGTTTGGCGCTTGGATGGTCATCAAAGAAGTCTCCCTTGCTGCTAAAAAAACTAACAATGAAATCTGGAACATTTTCTTCGCTGGTCGCTACATTATTCTTCTCATGGGCTGCTTCTCCATGTACACTGGAATTGTATACAACGACATTTTCTCCAAATCGATGAATATCTTCGGTACATCGTGGGTCGTTCCCTATAATAATGAAACTCTCGAAGCTAACGCCGCTTTGTCAATGGACCCGAAAACTTCATATATCGACACACCATACTTCATTGGTATTGATCCTATTTGGCAAGTAAGTAATTTTTTCTTGATTATTGTTTTTGTACTTATGATAATTTACACTAAAATATCTAACTTCTTCAATATTATAACAGATTAAAAATAAATAGCAGAAGAATGAATTATTGTCATTTCCTCGTTTTCTATATAAAACAAAACGCGGCGTTGAGTTCCGCCCCTCGATTTCTCGAAAGTAATCGATGCAGAAATATAAATGGGATTAAAAGTCAGCCTAATAAAAATTATTGTTCTAGACTGCCGAAAACAAGATTATTTTCTTGAACTCCTACAAAATGAAACTGTCCATCATTTTCGGTGTCGTCCACATGATCTTCGGTGTTTGCATGAGTGTCGTTAACTACAAGTAAGTTAACACTTGGTTATCTTTACAATTTTTATTTGTAATAATTTGAATTCATTTTATGAGTCTTTGTAGTTAAGTGTTTATGTCGTTATGTATCTTTACTCCCTCTTATAATTTGTAAAAAAAACTTAAGCTGAAAAAAATGTTTAATTGGAATGCCTATTTTTTGAATTTATTTAGAAGGTGGAATAATATAACATTAATTTTATTATTTCTCGTTTAGTTTCTTCAAGCGTCGCTACTCAATCTTCCTGGAGTTCATCCCACAAGTCGTTTTCTTATGTCTCCTCTTCTTGTACATGGTGTTCATGATGTTCTACAAATGGGTTGCCTACAGTACTTTAAATGAAGGTATTTATTATATTAAGTTCATTTTAGTGTACTTAGTTACACATATAAATAGAATGATAAATGGCCAGAAAGTAGGGAACGGAGTGTCTTAACACTTGCTTGGTTCTGCCAATTATATGTGGGAGATAGCATGAAACAAAACAAAGTAGCTGTTCAAAGACAGCTATTATTAAGAAGAGGTATAAAGTAAGCGAATCTTACCGTACTTATTTCGTGATCCTTTAAAAGGGTTCCTTTTTTTAGATACGCATGACCCTAAAATAATAGATATATTTTTATTAAATAACTATTAAATAATATTTTTATTTCCAGAGCAAGCCTACACTCAAGGCTGTGCACCATCTGTCCTGATCCTCTTCATCAACATGATGTTGTTCTCCAGAACGGAGCCGGAGGACGGTTGTAACGAGTTTATGTTCGACGGCCAGGGTCTAATTCAACGTGTGTTCGTACTTGTGGCTCTTTGCTGCGTGCCCGTCATGTTGTTGGGCAAACCTCTGTACTTGTTAACCGCAAGTAAGAAGGAGCATGCTAAGGTTTGTTAGGAATTTATACAAAATAAACATATAAGTAGTAAATGAAGAAACTTGATATTGTTAATTCAATATTACGTGGGATAATGGATTATTTATATCCTCGCTTCGATAAGATGTTGAATTTTGCCACTTAAATGATCTCGATTTTGGGCGGAAAGTGGAGAGTTGAGTAAATGGTTTCCTCTTCTTACACTGTTATATTCGGGATACAGTGTGAAGCTGAAAACTTTTTTAATTAAAGTATGTTATGACTTTATATAGAATCAATTTTAATACTTGCCACAGTAAATAAACTAATTAAGATAATTTTTTTTTAATAAGAAAGTAAGTAAGGAAAGAATTTAAATACATTTTAATGTATTAGGTATACAAGTTCTTTTATGACAAATTCATATCTAATTACAAATGTTATTATACAATCACATATAGCTTTTAGCTTTACTCTTCATGCAGGCACATACATAGTGGAGTAGGCAGAAGGAAAGGAATTTGTCATATACTTTCATACTAATATTAATCTGAACAAATAACTTGCAGCCGGAACAGTCGAACGGTAGTGTAAACCAAGGTATTGAAATGCAAGAACAAACCGACATTAGTGCTGCCCCCAAACCTGAAGCCAAGTCGTCCGGCGGCCACGACCACGAAGACGAGCCTTTCAGCGAGATCATGATCCATCAAGCCATCCATACTATTGAATATGTACTCAGTACTATCTCTCACACAGCTTCGTATTTGCGATTGTGGGCTTTGTCTCTGGCTCACGCAGGTAATTATGATTTACTCGTTATAGTAGCTTATACCTATATTCAAATTCAAATTCAAAATATTCTTTATTCAAATAGGCAATTATTATAAGCACTTTTGAATCGTCGAATGAACATATGAACAAAAAGCTACCACCGGTTCGGAAGGCAGTTCTGCTGAGAAGAGCCGGCAAGAAAATCAATAGTTGCTCTTTTCAAAATCAATGGTACAATCTATTACATTAACTGGCAGCTATCCTGCATTACATTCAATAGACATTAATTCCATACATGCTTATCTTCTAAATATTCTTGAACAGTGTAATAAGCTTTACTTGTTAGATTTTTTTACAGATATTTTAAATTTTTGTAGTGGCAAACTAAGAATACTCTGCGGATTTTTATTATATACACGTATACTCAGTCCCATAAAGGATTTATTAACTTTTTGGAGGCGAAAACTTGGTGTAACAAGCTTATCTTTATTTCTCGTTTCTATCGTATGACTGTCACTATGTTTCTATGACAATGTATATTTTGTCGGACAAAGAGAATGTTATAATATACAAATTGGGAAGCAGCTGTAATAATACTTCATCATCATCATCATTCATTCATCTTTGAAAACATCTCGCAGAGAATCTCGAGCTCTTAGATTATAAATATATCTCACGGCTCTTTTTTGGAGAATAAATATTGAATTGATATCTGCAGCACTGCCCCATAGCAGCATTCCATAAGATAAAATACTATGAAAATAGCTATAGTAGACTAGTCGGGCAGTTTCAACGTCCGTCATTTGTCTTACTTTTTTAATTGCGAACGCAGCAGAGCTGAGTTTATTCACAAGTGCTTCCAGATGAGCATTCCACTGGAGTTTGGAATCTATAGTTACACCTAGGAAAATAGGGGATTCCGACAAATTAAGAGCGTCTCCTTTAATTAGCAGACTTAAAATGTGTTTTTAACATTTTGTAAAGTAAACTCAATACATTTAGTTTTTACCATTTAACATTAGATTATTAACATCAAACCAACGAAGAATATGCGATAGTGCACCATTCACTTCGTCATAGTTTATTTTATTTCGGTCAACCTTAAATATTAAAGAGATATCATCCGCCAAAAGTACAAATTCACATAGGTTCTTCACATAAAAAGGCAATAATAAGAATAGATCCTTGTGGAACGCCCATCTTTAGAGGAGATCCAGATGATTTTACATTAGTTATACTAACCTTCTGGATTCTTCGGTTTAGTTATTAGGCAATAAGATCAAGTACCCTGTATACCATAATGAAATAGTTTTAATAACAGAGTTTCATGGTTTACACAATCAAAGGCTTTGGATAAATCACAAAATATTCCAATACCATTTTGTGACTTCTCCCATGCGTCATAAATGTGCTTTAGGAGTGCAGCACCCGCATCCGTAGTGAACTTGCCTTTGGTAAAACCATATTGCTCACTGTGGAAACAATTGTTAATATTTAAGAAAATTGTGAGCTGATTAAACATTATTTTTTCAAATATTTTACTTTAGGGTGGTAAAACGGAGATCAGTCTGTAATTTCCAGGCTCAGGTCTATTTCCACTTTTGTAAAGCGGCACTATTTTACTATATTTTATTAAATCAGGAAAAGTACCGGATTTTGCACAATTTTTAAAAATTAAAGCAAGGTAAGGAGCTATATTAGGTATAATTGATTTAAGAACTTTAACAGACATGCCCCATAAGTCACCAGTTTGCTTTAAATTGAGGCTTTTAAAAGTTTTGACAATTTCATCTGGTGACACATTCATAAGCACAAAATGTTGTCTGCAACTATTTACATGGGTCTTTAGTATTAATTCTGCTTCCAAAGGAGATGGTGGCAGTGAACGTGTTAATTCAATAGATATATCAGAAAATTTTTTTGGAAAGTATTAGCCACTTTTAAATCTGAATTTGAGATTACATTATTAATTTTTAATTCAATAGGTTCACTGATAGCTCTAGATCTCCCAGTTACAGTAGTAATAGCACCCCATGTAGCTTTAATTTTATTACTAGAGTTCAAAATTTTTCCTCTTACATACACAGACTTAGCCTGGATATATACCTTTTTAAATGTGTTTGAATTTTTTTTTGAACTTTTAACAAGAACGCCGGATTTTGATTCCATTGCCTCATATTATATAATTCGTATAGTTTGTTTCTGCTTCGGTATATACCAACAGTTGCCCAGTCACTAAAAGTGAATATTGAATTTTTTTAGAAATAATTCTAGTTCTAGTAATGTGCTACTAATAATTCTAGTTCTAGTGGTGCAGTTGTGTAACTTATGTGACTGTCGTTGGCACGTCGGGTTCGATTGCCACTCGGCTGAATAAATTATTTAATATTTTCATTTTGTCACTCTGGTAACCAGTCGAAACGCGGCATTGAATTTTGCCACTCAACACAAAATATCTCGAAATTTAGGCGGAAAACAGAGTGTCTTAATACTAAGTTCTGTCTGCTTATCCCATGTGGAATATAGCATGACGATAAAACATGATTTTTAATAAAATGGTAACGGTATTCAATAGGCAGATTAAACTTTAGATTATTTGAAAACTGCCTCTCATGGTTTCCTTGGAAAGAAAATAAAAATAAGAATCCCAACTTCAGTGCGGCCCCTACTAGTCGACTTACAAGTACTTAGATCGAAAGATTTTAAATAAGATTACTCTCCTTATTGTATAAAATGAGGAAAAGAAATAAAGATATTAATAAATTCTATTTATAAACATATAAAAACTAAGCGTTCGATTCCCATTCGTGGGAAAAAATAGTTGCATGTCGTTGCACTGGGTTCCTTCTACCTGTCCCGCCATATGCGAGATACAGTGTGTGAAACTAAAAAAAAATATTATCATTTTCAGAATTGTCCGAGGTGTTATGGAGCATGGTGCTCAGTTTCGGACTCAAGGACCATAACTACATTGGGGCCATAAAACTGTATGTAGCGTTCACTTTCTGGGCGCTCTTCACTTTGGCCATCTTGGTAATGATGGAAGGACTCTCCGCTTTCTTGCATACATTGCGTTTGCACTGGTCAGTATTGTTCCATCTTTACAGGTGTAATAAATAAAAAATCTTTATTAAATCCTTTTTTCTTATTCAAATCGACTTTAGTTAGCACTTTTAAATTGTCGAAGGAACATAAATACCTCACTTCCTCGGAAGACAGCTCTAAACTTAAACTTCTAATATTCCTTATTAATGAGAGGAATTGCCGTCTTGGATTAATAGAGTAGTGTCTGACTGTAAACATGATGGTTTTAGGCTCGATCCGTCTTTGAGTAATGAATCATTTCCATTTTTGGGAAAATAGAGCGGAGGGAGTAAAATAAAACACTTTGTTCTCTACCAACGAAGTTAAAGCAGCAATAGGTCATATAATTGGTATTATAAAAATTGGTCATATAATTCATTTTAATTTAAAATTTATTTTTTCATGTTATTATGTAGATATTAAAAATTATCTTTTGTTTATACTTACAGGGTAGAGTTCATGAGCAAGTTCTACTCTGGTCTGGGTTACATTTTCCAGCCCTTCTGCTTCAAGACAATCCTCGAACAAGAGGAGAATGAAGATTAATTCAATTAAACATAATATAACAATTAACATTTCATTTGAAAAAAGTAGTTTAGTATTGATTGCAACAGTATTCGCATACAGTCTTTAATGCAGTAGGTGCAAGGTCACAATGCATAGTTGTTGAATAAAATATTTGTGCATATTTATCTGATTGTTTTATTTGCGATTTCGTAACCGAGATTGTTTTTTCAAATGTTTTCCAATACCGCTATTAAAATTAAAAAATGTTAATTGTATCTATTACGCAAATGAACTCAAAATGTATATGCGCCTTTTTAAGTAATTTAGAAACTAAAGGTCAATAGTGGCGTTGGCACACTGTGACTGTAAAAGCGATTGGTTGTGGGTTCGGTCTCCGCTCCAGGAAATGAAATATTTATTTAAATTTATATTTCCATTTCTTCGCTAGTGCAGGCAAAACGCGGCGTTGAGAATCCAGAATTCGGAGTAAAATGGGGAACGAAGCGTCTTAACACTATGTTTCCTCTGCCTACGCTGCTGTATGCGGGATACAGCGAGAAGCTGATTTTATTGATTTATTTATTTGATAAATAATTAGTAGGTATATATAGATAGTTTTAAAACAAAATACTAAGATATATAGAACTTTTATTTAAGCCATATTTTTGTATTCTTTAAAATTATTACAGACACCAAACAGAGGAAAATAATATCTAAAAACCTTTCCACAAAAGGAAAAATATGATACACATTATTTTAGCAAATATTAATAATGTTACTGTGTATTATGTCCTCAAATTAGATTTAGCCTTTTCCAAAATTTCTTTCTTAATTTTGGGATAATCTGGATGAATTTTCAAAATATGGCGAGAAACAACTATACACTCTGGGTATTTTTTCAACTTCAAGTATGCATAGGCTAGTTTGTATCCAACAGATAAATCATTTTTGCCAGTGTGGATCCAAGCCTTGTCATAATTATATGCTGATATTTTATAATTTTGCTCCTTTTCTGCTATATAACCTGAAATATGCGAAATGATTTTTTCAAGTGCTCAGTTTTCATCAAAATGCATGTAAATGCATGTAAGTAATGTATGAACTAATTTTTAAATGAAATTAAATTAAAATCTTTATAGCTCTAGTTTCAGTATTAAATAATTAAAGTCCTGTTACCTAAGTATTGGAATGCAGCTGCGCACGAGTTATTATGCGTTATGATTTTAGTTAAAATCTCCTTAGCTGCATCTGTTCTGCTGGAACTTATTTGATTTTCTGCGACTTCCAACCAGCACCTTAAATATATATAATAGTTAAATATTAAGAGACTTTATAAACTACATAATTATTATACTTTTCTTCTTTCTTTTACACACAATGCACAGATAAACATAACTTATAAATATCTAAAAAAATCCTGTATATCATAGGCATATGAAGTAGTACTACAAAATATAATCTTAATTAAATTAAATTTATGTTTATATAGGTATTGTTATGTGTCATAAAAGTAAATGTTGGAATGATTAGGATTTTGTAGTTAAATATTTACAGCAAAAACTTTATTCATATCGAATATTTTTGGAACGAAGTTCCTTACGGCAGGCTTGGAAGGGATAGGGATTTCGCTGCGTGACCGAACTGAAAAAAATGTGATAGTAAAAACCGTAAGAAAAATAAAACCGTTAAATGAGACGTGCGCGGGCGCGACAGTCGCATACACAGACGAGTAGTATATAATACCTTTCTCTTTCTCCCTCTTTCTTTTCGTTCTCTCATCATTTTTTTGCATGATTGTGTGTTATTGTTGTTTTTTTATTTTAAGTAATTTATTATTTCCTAAAATACTGAATTTCCTAAATACTTTCTTGTACTTAAATAAAAACTAATCAGCAAAATTTAAGAGAAAAATCAAGAAAACCTACATAAAATTGAGCACGACTTTTTTTGCAATTTGAGTCGATTCTACATTAGCCGAAGGAACTTCGTTCCTACCTGGTGTCCCACGACACCACATTTATATTTATGTGATAGTAAATTAATTAATTCGAAATTAAATTCTTATCAAATTACCTCTCTAAGCCATCTGCTTTTTCAGGTGTCCAAGGAATTGAAGATATTGTTCGTTTAAGAATGTTTTTCGCACGAGTTGGTTGCTTCACTGTGTTATATCTTTAAGAAAAATGTCAATATTGTATTGCTTATTGCAAAAAAGAAATAAAAAATAAACAATGACAATATACTGTACAGTTGACCATTCGTGGGCGCTCTAAAGTTAATCTCTAAAGTTTTCCGCACTATAAACTCGGGAAGAAATTGAACAAGAGTACGAAAAATCCTAAAATGAGATTTCCGTTATCATTCATAGCTAAACAAACGGGCACGACTCGTGAACCGTACTGTACAACTCACGCATTAGCAATAGCTAGTATAAGGTAAGGATCGTCTTGATATCCCTCTTCGGTGGCCAGTGGCAATATTTCATTGAGCACTCTTTCAGCGCTTGATTTCTGCTTAGTAGCTAGCTGCAAAAGCGCTTGAAGAGCTTTACGTTCCGTTGGTGATACTTCCGCTAATAGCTTTTCAGCTGTTCTCAAAGCCAGTAAGCGAGTGTCACTGTAAATAATGAGTTAACGTTCATAACCTGTTGTATTTGGGAGGAAATTAAAGTTAAGTAGCAAAAAAAGAAAAAAAAATTGACGACATTAATTAAAGATTGATTATTAACTTAAATCCATAATCAACAAAAAGACACATCAGACGAGAGTTAGAAGAAATTATGAAGATATCATGCGTAAAGAAATTGGTATATTTTTGTTGTTTTTTTAACTTTACATATCAAGCAAAATTTAAATTGAAACCACACTCACGATTCCTCACTTCCCACCATAGCTTCACTAACATCAGACTGCTGAGACAGGCACAAGAGCACCATGCGTTTCGCGGCCGGACCTCCCCAACGGGACTTCCTAGCTTGGTTGAAGTGTCGGAGCGCGGCGTTTAGTTTGCCTTCGTACATGGAGTATATACCGAGACAGTAGGAGAAGCCTGGGGGTGTATTTTTGTTTGTGTACATATTCTTTTTTTGCTTCACGGTGTGAATTCAATCCCCACTCGGGTGAATAAAAGATCCAGTTCATTTCTCTGATCTGGTATAGTATGCCACTGAGTTTCACCACGCTACACGCAATATCTTATATTCGGAATGAAAATGGAGAACGGAGTATTTACTAGGTCTTAAAATCGTACAAAATGTGCCATCTAAAAATCTAATAAAACAGAATTATTATAATTACCACTATCATCCCGACTGTTTATCAAACTCCTCGCATTGTCTATAAGTTGTTCCACTTCGGATAGTTTACCGCGACGCCATTGCACCTCTATGAGTTGCGCGAGCGCCTCCCAACTCGTCGCTTTCACTGACAATATCTGCTCTAAATGACGTTGTGCTGTTTCCAAATCAACCTGTGAATAGATTTGGGATGTTATGAAGCTCCCTAACAATAAACGTACAGTCCGATAAGAACTTTATGTATTATACGCGGACACTTGACGCCCACGTAGTATAGTAGGGTGCAACGCTAAGTATATATTTTAAGTAAATATATATTTATAACATAAAATGACGAAGAGCGAGTTTGATACATGTCTGTGTTCACAAACTATATAAAGTATTTGTCGGGCTATACCTATTGAATATTTGTAATGAAAAACTATCCGTAACCATAACCGAATCCGATATAATAATTTTGGATAGTTTCGGATACGCGAGGAGAAGGTCAACCTTTGTGTTTACAGTCGCAAGCTAGTGCCACTGCACCACGACGGCCTCGCAAAACTAACAAAAAATCTTACTTACTTTACGAAAAGCCAAATCGGCCATCATAACAGCGGCAGATTCATTGTTTGGATCAGCGTTCAAGAGCACAGTGCAAGTTTGCTCACATTTTTCAGAATTATTCATCTGAAATCAAAATAATTACTGTATTTTTTTTTCTTATTAAGATCAAATCACATTTAATTAGCATTCTTTTAGCTTCACGCTGTATCCCGCAGATAGCAGGGTGGGGAGAGGAAACCTAGTGCTAAGACACTCCGTTCCATCAAGACACATCCCATTTTTCGTCGAATTCCCTTTGGTCAACGACACAGAGTCCGTAAACTCGACGATTGTGGATTCGATTCTCAGTAGAGGGAATAAATAATGGCACAAACAATATTTGCCATATAGTGTCCAAATATTTGGTTCCTTCTGCCTCCCCTACTATATGCGGGGTACAGTGTGAAACTAACAATAACACTTACTTGCGCATACAATTTAGCTAAATCCAACAAAATATTAGCATCCCTTGGAACATGAATTAAAGCTTCAGAATAGAGATTAGCAGCAACAGCCGGTTCCTTTAGCGATTTAATTTTCGCCAACGAACATAAAATTATTGACAAACGCTTCTTCTCCTCTTCCAAATCCCCCCTAGACTCTATTTCTATTCTTTTAAGGACCGCCATTTGTAAATCTTTAGCCTCTTGGAGGATTAAATTGGTATTGCTTGGTGAAGTTTTTAAATCGCGACTTTTAGCTTGTGTTAGTAACAAACGTACGCGACGCTTTAAAGTGCTTATATCCTTTTCCTTATTGTACAATTGGTTTAGTTCTGAGGTTATTACGGAATCCACTTTGCTGTATTGTTTAAGCTGAAAAAAAGTATACAGTGAAAAATTCTTTACAATAGCATAGCTTTTAATAGGTACATATTTACAACAAATACTTATATTACTTTTTTATAAAACATAAAATTTGAAAGCGAGACTAGAACCGGCGCCTTCTAAAAACTGTGGACGTCGATGATTTCTAAGAGGCGAATAAACTCCTAAATTAAAATAATAATAATAATATTAATAAATAATTATTTAAAAATTAAATATTGGAAAAAAATATATATAAATAAATGTTCATTAAGTGCAAATTTACGTTTTCATTGATATCTTAAAAAAATATATATATTTTATAAAATTAAGGAAGTTTTTCTTGCAACTTCAAACATTTTCCAATTTCGCTACGGTGGTATAAAAAGCTTATATACTATTTTAACAGTTTTACGTAACATTCTCCACGCAATATTGTATGTTATAACATCCAGTATATAACTCCGAAAGTATGAAATTTTCTAATAGTCCATACCTTTATAAGTAGCTCAAAATATTCGAATCTCAATTCATCGTCATTCAACAATTTGGTGGCATTCTCATAGTGCAATGCCGCCTTGTCATATTCGTGCATTTTAAACAACGCTGAGCCAAGCTTCTTCACTAATTGAATATCTTTAGGATTTCCTCTTAATGCTGTTTCATATGATTCAACTGCTTGTATAGGTTCTGCAATTAAAAATAAATATTTATGGCTTCACGCTGTATCCGTAACATAACATGATGGGCAGAGGGAACCTGGTGTAAAGACACTATCCTCATTGTCCGCCCAGAATTTGGTGATATTGCGTCTTTAGTGGCGGCACTCAACGCCGCGCTTTGTCTTCTTAACAGAACGAGGAAAATGTACTTTATTCCACTGATTGGGAATTGAGCTCACGAACGCCGAATTTAAAAACCTTAAGCTCAGCCAAACGTTTTACAGTATAAATTCTTAACATTATTTGTACTAACCATGAATCGACATATAGGCGTCCCCCATCATTGCGTGTGCGTCTGTCAATGGGTGATTATTAACAATATCTTTGAAACACGACGTAAACATGGCCCTATCGTTTTTCTCTTTTAAATAAATGTGCGCCATTTTGCTGTGAGCTTGGAAATAATAAGGCTGACCAGATTTGACTTCGTTAAGAATCTCTATGGCATTGTCGATATCGCCTTTCTGTAACGCTAAGTCTGCTCGAGCTATAAGTAAACGGCTTTCTTCCGATGTATACGATATTTCCTGAATGGCTTCCTAAAAGAAGAAAATAGTGAAAAAATAACAGTAAAATAATAAACGCACTTATTTGATGGTATGCATTAATCTTATAAGAAAATATGAAATAGTTTCAACGTACAATTTCAATTGGTAGCGGTAATATTAGGCACTCCTTAAATCATAAAAAAAATATCTCTTGTATATTTTTGTACATGTAATAAGCTATCACTTTTACACATAATCTTAATTTAATGGTTATTAAATATTTTTTTATATTTACCTGCATAGTCTTGCCTGCTTCCCCATATAGTCCTAAAGCTGTTTGTAATTCAATTATTTGCAAAAATAATGTAGTTTTATCGACTATATTCAAATCAGCTTCGTTTTGCCTGTTTATGTTACTTCTACTTGTTAATATTTGAAGACTTGTATTAAAACTCGACAAGGCATCTTGCGATTGATTCAAGTTTTTCAAAATAATACCATTTAGGAAATGATACATAGCGCTGTCGCGTATTTTAAAATTGTAACTGAGACACATTTCTAAGCACTGAGCTGCCTTCGTAAAAGCCCCCTGTTGAATATGGATTTGTGCAATCAAAACTTGACAACCTGCATGGGTGTTATCAATATCAATAATTCGTTGAGTCAATTTTTGCGCTTCATTCGCATAGCCAAATAAAAATTTCAATTTGGCCAGTTCAAACAAAGCAGTTACCAATCCTGGACACGCTTTGCAAATAGTATCCAGTAGAGTTATACATTTCAATACTAAGGTATTCTTTTCTTTCAGTGAGTATAGCAAATGGCCAATAATTACAAATGGTTTTTTGGGTAAATGCTTTTTGTACTCTTTGTATACTTCCATTAAGAAATCTGGATCTAAATGTTTAATGTATGTTAAACTGTAGGGATAGATGTCGGCCAATAATATTTGTGTATCAACTGCTTTGCTTAAGAATGTTACTGCATTTGAATTTTTGCTATTCAATTGTGCTGATAGTAGATATAAAATCGGAAATTTCTGATTTCCTTGCATCTCATATAAAAGTTCGATTTGTTGGGCAATTTGATCGACTGAACCATTTTCAAACATTTGACAGAGAGTAAGTCCACACAGTGCAGTTATGGAGTTGCTATCAATTTTACTAGCAGCTTTGAAAAAACTTAATGAGTCTTTATATTTGCCTTGCAAAATACATTGATATCCAACTTCACTTAGGTAATCAACACTGTTAGAATACATTTCAGATGCATATTGTGCATATCTATATACTTGAGAAAGAACTGCACTAGATCTTGCGCATATTTTTGAAAATACTTGGGCAGTATTGCAAAAAAGATATCCATTACAAGGTTCTTCATTTTCCAAAACAGTAAAGAAATTATTAAGCATATCAACTGCTTCAATATAATCAGCATTTTTGCAAAGAGCTAAAAAGATTCTGATTTTTAGTGCATCTATATTTTTTGGCTCTAAGGAAAAGATTCTTTCTAAAGCATCATATACTGCATCCCAATTTTGATTAGCAAATTCATTTTTCATTTTTTCTACAATAGGTACAAGTTGGCTTGGATTTTGAACTATTAATTTGTCTAACAATAGGTTAGAAGCATCAAAATCTCTTGCCAAATACTTAAATTTCGCCAACCCTATTAAAGCACATACATTTCCATCATCTTTTTGTAGAGCTAATTCAAAACAGTCTATAATAGAAGATTGAATTTCACCAATACTTAAGTACATATCATTCCATGCCTTGAGGATAATAGCATCCAAGTTATTGGGATCTTTTTTTAGACTTTTATTTATATAATCAGATGCCTTTTCATAATTTTCTCCAAATGACAAAAATAGTCCTGTATAGTAGAAGGATAAAGAAGTAGCCAGTTTACGTTCTTCTTTTAATCTTGATTCTAAATTGTATATGTCATCTCTTTCATAAGTATTAAGTAATTTGTATCCATATATTAGAGCCATTGTTACAGCAAATTTTATATCTTTGTTAGACTGAAGAGGCCTTAAATCATTTATACCCTTTTGTATTTGCCCTTCCAAAATGTTGGATATGCCGTGATAGAATAAAAATTCTGCATTTTCTGTATAATTAGTTGACGCTTCTTTTGATATGGTTTTAGCTTTTCCATAATATTTTTCTCTTATATAATAATGTATGTTACACTTGTACCAAGATATATCCATTTTATTCTAAGTCAAATTTAACCTGAATATCCTTAAATTTATTTATATTATCTTCATAGTATTTAGCAAGAAAGTGACATTTACAAATCACATTCAGTGTGTTTTCCAGAGCAAACTCAAATGCATGCTGTTGAAAACAAAATTACTAAGAAATTAGTCATAAATTAAATTATAATAAGCCATCATTAGTTGAAATAATAAATGCAACGGTTGTTGGTTTTATTACTACTCGGGGGAAAGAATTATTTTTATTACATCTTTCTAGAAAGAATACAAAGAGTAATATGTAGTTCTGCTACACAATATGTCTGCTACACAATATGCAATGTTTTGGAAATTGAAGGATAATTATGGATAATGATTAGTAATATGATCCATATTTTTAAATAATAAAAATAACTTACAATTAATTTAAATTTTGGTTTCAGTTTTACAATAAAATAATATATCATCAAATAATAAGAATAATAATTTGAGGCCAGTCATGGTGCATTAGCACAAGCACAACAGTGTGTGGATTCGATTTCCATTCAAGGAAATAAAATATTTAATATTTTCATTTCTTTGCTTTGATGGCAAGTGTTGTATTGAGTTTTGCCACTCAATTATAATACTAGGCTCCCTCTGCCTACTCTGCTATATGCAAGACGTAGTGTCTTATATAAAACTGAAAAAAATGACTACCTGAGCTAACAACTTTCCAACACCTTTCCCTTGAAACTCTTTTGGAACATTTGTGTGAATAAAAGTTATTTGTTTATCTTTCTTGTCATAACTTATTATTGCTTCTGCTGTTAAAACAATGTTATTGTTAATTTTAATAAATATCAAAAATAAGAAGTTGTAGAAATATTTATCAATTTAATTAAAGATATCCAGTAGGAATAAGACAAAAATAATTATTTAGAGGTGCTGAATGTTTTGTTTCTTTTCCAAATTTTTAATAATGAAGCAATATGAAAATTTACTTACCACTGTTCAGCGTGACAACAAATTGTTGCTTAGCAACATTATTGATAACCTTCAGCGCTTGTGTGGAGAAGGCTCTAGCGCGAGTTATCATTCCCGACATAGAATAATATTTCCGTTCTAAAATTCAATTTTCTTTTAATTGCGTCTTTGCAAAATTAATATTAAGATAAGAAAAAAACAAAAGTTTAAGTCACCGCTACTGCCGGCTCGGCAGCTGTCAATATGACAAGTGACAAGTAAACATGTTTTGGTTCTCGTCACCAATATTCCGTATAACGCTTGTGATATGTGAAATAGTTAATAGTGAGGTTTAATTTTGTTTATATTCCTATTTTGTATTATTATAATTACTATTTATTGCATTGTAAAGATTAATATTCTTACAGATTACAGGCTCGTTGTCCTTGGTGCTCTACAGCACGAATGTGCAACAATAAGTCATCATGTAAACTGCAAAAAATAACAGCAGAAATAGTAAGTGTAAATTTTGTTTTTCCTAAAGCGGCCTGGAAATCAGATCAAAGATTTTAAACTGATATTGGACATAGTTTAAAATTACAGTACCTACTAAATAAAATCAATATTGTTCGCACTGCATTTTTTAGGATATTTATTAATAATTGTGTTAGTTGCGCAGTGTTGCCGACGTGGCGACGTGGTGTGATTGTAAGAGGAATGAATTGTTAAATATTAATATTTTCATTTCTTCGCTCTGGCACCATGGCAAAAGCCTGGTGTGCAGTTCCGCCACTCAAAGCGAAGCCTCGAAAAATTCAGCGCAAACTGGGCAACGGAGTGTCTTAGGACTAGATTCCTTCTATCGACCCTGGTATATGTGGGATATAGCATGTAGCTAAAAATATGTTTTACTGTATATGGACTCCCACGGTATTCGAAACCCGACGACCAAGTTAGGTATATAAAATAAAATACTTAATATTTTCATTTCTTTGTTCTGGGGTGCAATGCGCGGCGTTGAGTTTCGCCACTCAAAAAGCAATGCCTTCAGAATTCAGCGGAAAATGAGCATCGGAAGGTCTTAGCACTAGGTTCCACTGTCTACCCTGGCGTGTGCGGGATGCAGCGTAAAGCTGATTAATAGATAATTTGATATAAATAGTGTTATTAGTCCAGTATCTTTTACTATTATTATTGTGTATATTCAGTACTTGCCTATTTTATATATGCTTTGTATTGATTGAAATTACGATCGCAACAGGTGTTTCTTATTCTCCGGATGGGTTCCTCCAAATTCCCCACCTCGATCGCCACAGGTTGGGGCTACCAGCATGTGAAGTTTTCTTGGATAGTGTAGACTGTGGACGACCTACACCTGCCAGCCCCACATGAGGCCCACACATCTCGCTCAGGTACAAGTGTTTCTTCATGGCAAAAAAGGTATTTCTCATACTGCGCGTATATTATGGTCTAATTTTCAAACTTATAATTTATTAAAGTTAAACGTTTTATAAGCTGAAAGTAGATAATGAAAGTAGTGGATATTGAGTAGTATTAAGTAATAAAACAATTAAGCAATACTACTATAAATGATATACATACATTCACACCTGAATTCATCTGCATTCCCAAAAATTACATTGAAAACAAAAGTAGCGTCTCGTAACATAATACGACAGGTTCCCTTCAAGTTGGGGGCACAAAACGGACGTATGGCATGAGTCAATCAACAGCTGTGCAAGGTCCGTTTTCCGCGGCGTCGCGGGTGCGCCCGCGCAGGTCACAGTCGCACATCGAGCGCAGTGCGCGCCACGCGCTCCGTCACCCACCGTTAGCAGGTGGGGCGTTCAGCTACAGACCTAGTGCCTCGAACACATGGTCATTCAGATATTTGTAAATTGCTGTAAATATCTCTTTTACCAATTTTCAATTGAAAATATTATTTAATCAATATCTTACTTTTTTATTCAATATATTTTCTATTGCATTATATTTGTAATATTTTTATTAATACAAATGAAATTTCTAAATATTTACCTGCTCGTATTAGTATTATCTTACGAGCTAAACCGCGTTTAGTAAACATGTGAATTTATATTTACAGAAAATATGATTTTAAATTTGACTTTAATATTTTAATTATAATAATAAAACCATTATGACTTAAATAATATTATATAGTTAGAATGTGAACAATGACTCTTATTGTTAAAAAGGATTGACATCAAAAGTGAAGTGGGTTCAAACAACCTTTTATAGTGATTGGTCCTATTGCATTGTTCTTAATTGTGTTCTGTGGGAGCGGGCTTATGGGGCAATGTGTATCCCGGGACCATCCGGGCCCATACGCGTTCGCGCGTCATTATGACGCGGAAAGTCTCGCCAGCAGTGTCAGCGGGAGTACTAGAAAAGTGAGTATGAAGTAAGAGAAATTGATAGTAGAAGAAGAATAGAGTAACATGCATTTAAACTCATGCAATTTTAGTACAAAGATTATCATCAATCATAATGAAAGAAATGATATAAATTTCACCACTATGTCAAACATATTACGGAATTATCTCAATAATCATTAAATTAGCTTCATAAACACATTTATTAACAATTAAGTCAAACAATAAATTTCCAATGGCCAATTTATAATTGGTCTATTATACTTATTATATATAATTAATTATAGTGTAACCGGCTATAAATGACAAAATTTTAAAATTTATTGTTGTTGATAAAAAGAAAAAAAATTAAAAGATAAATAATTCGTAATAAATAGATATGACTAATACATAAGTAGATAAGTGAAGTATTGGTTAATAATTAAAATCAATTTGAATAAATTTCACATTACTCAACTATCGATGTTTTAATTCTAAAGAAAGTTTAAATATTACACATGTTAAAACATTTTATTAATATATTTTATTAATAGTTGTTAAAATTTTAAAATATTATAATTACATATTTAAATATTTTGTAATTTAAATCAATTAGTGCATTATAGTATTTTCTCTTTTTTAGCATTAAAAATTTATGACAAGTTTTTTTCTAAAATTTTAATAACGTGCACCGGCTTCTAATACATGCACATATATGTAAATACGTGCGACATATAAACAAAGAACTGCTTTGATTAGGTCATCGGGAAAATCAGACTGTGAGTCAGTTAAATATTTATTACTCTATAATTTTTTTGTATTAATAAATAAACTTATATTATTAAATTAATTTTTTATGTACTTGTATCCCGCTATGTGCGTGATGTAACGGATTGAGGGACAAAACTCAACTACCGCGCTTTGTTTTATTACCATAGCGAAGAACTGAACATAATTTATTTGAAAGAGTGGGGATCGAACCCTCAACCATCTCATTTGCATTCAGAAGTTGTGTCGCTTTGCCATGGCGGCTTAATATTATTTATAGTAGCATTTCATTATATCAATCCTTATTCAACACGGTCAATACAAAATAAATAGTTTTTATAACGTTAATACCTATTAATAACCTAATATATGAGAAAATATTAAATTGTCTAATCCGAAACCATGTGGAAATTAAGTATATGGAAACTGGTAACTTTGATGAGAGTTATGTCAATTGTGTGATAAATGCAATTGTGTAAATTGTTTATTATTCGTTATATTTTTTTATTTTTCTTACACACATAAGCGAAGCTCATAAAAGCATTAGTATCATCAATAAAAAAATGGGCAACTGTGTTAGTCAGTTAAGTTCTCTCTATGTGCTTACATGAAGCGAAAAACGGTCCGCTTCCGGAAAACGTCTTTAGACTTTCTGCTAGAGATTAAATCTAAGATCTATATAGGGATATCAAAAATATATATCTACTCATACAGTATATTTTCTTGTATAATAATAAATTTCAATAATTCCAAATCAAATTTATCGTTTAGAAAATAACAACATGCGAATTCCATTCTCGATTGTTATTTATTACGATCTACAAAATAATTTTTCAATGACTGAACAACAGACCTTTAACAAAGCGACCTTTTGCTAGTTATCTAGAATCAGCACAATAAATGGATGTTTTCAGCCAACCTTGTACCAGTTTTAAGATATCAGATGGAACTTTCGAAACGTGACAGGGGATGAATGGACCCACTGTTTTGTTGGCAGGTGGATGACGTGTACCAGAGTGCATACCAGAATTAACAATTAACTGGTTTTTGTTTCAATTGTTGATACACAATGGGGGCAGGCACCTGATTACTATATCATTTAGTACTGATCCTAGTCAAATTAGATCCATGCAGAATTAGTTTTATTTTATTATGCTTTTACATTCTTTATTTTTTATGAACTTTTATTAAGTTTTTTTATAATTTTATATTGCGGTCTTTGAAGATTCGTTTTTTATTTCTACTTTAACTTGGAATTCTATGGCGATTGAAAACAGCTAGTTCAAAGTTTAAATATTTTTTAAAGCGCTATTAAAAACCAACATCCACATAGTTTTTTCCGTCTATTTTTGTTTTAGAGGTAAAGTTTTTGTGATATTAAACATATTCCTTTTTTTAAACTATTCGACATATTTCTTTACTAGTGAAAATTACCGAAATACTAAAGCAACAATAATCTAGATTTTTATACATATCGTTTTATATACAGCTGTGTTTTTTTCTTAAATTTATAAGTTCCTATTAGGTAATTATTATTGTAAGCATATAAAATTTAAGACATCTTGACAAATTAATGAGAATACAGGTGATTGAGTGATATAACGTAAACGTAGTCATTACGTTTTCACCATCGCGATAGTTACGGGTTCGAGCAGGTTTCCGACTGGATGCTCAGCTTAATCACTAAAGTGTACACTGACATGCTCCAAACATCGGTAGTTCTGGTTAATCATCTTAATTTTAGTATGTGGTATTTGATATTTCTGCTCCGCTAGATATCATGTGACTATAAGTGATGCTGGAGATTAAAAGGTATGAGTTGGAGATTGTAATGTGCTTAGTGTCAACCAAGTAGGAAGAAAAAGAGAGAAAGAAAATGAGAGTCTTCTCATTTTTGAATAAAGAAATAAACATTTAAATTCTTCTAATTTAGTTTCATCGAATTGATTAGATAAAACACGACATTAGGCTTTAGCCATGTAATATCTAAAAATTTACGTATAGAATAATATTTTAATTCCAATTGACTCTTTGATTTTCTTGAAAAATAAAATAATTTGAAAATAATTTGACTTGTTAATTATTTTTAGAATATGTTTTTACAAGCATAATAAATAGGAATGGGTGAACAGAAAGTTGATGTTAATCGACTTTTAGTGACATTTTATTGACATAATATAACTTATATCTTATGCATAAGCATTGAAGCAACTAATGCATAATAAATTATATCTAAAGATCTCACAAGCATATTGAAAGTTGTCTTTAAGTAATTTCGAATGTTAGAAATGTATTACATAATGTAAAACAAAATAGATTAAGTATAAGCTTAATGTAAAATTACAAAAAACTACATAAGAAACTGGTTGCTAGATGAATAATATATCAGCCTCTCACATCTATAATATTAGACTTCTTATTAATATAGTTATAATTGCCTACACGTATCTATAATTAAAGTTGTTGCGTATAGTTGTTTCAGAAATTACAAAATGTAAGTAATTTTCTTTCCTAAGATAAAAGAATTTGGTTCTATGGTGGCTTTCGATGTTGAGCAAATAATATATAAGCCTTAAAAATTAATTTATTTCGACTGTACTAATATGAATTGTAACCTTTATTATAATATTTAATTAAGTATAATAATTTTCTTTTTTTATCTTTATTAATAGGCATTTTGATAATTTATACAAAAGTAAATTATAAATTATAATTATATTCTGTTTAAGGAACTAATTAAGATTTTACTACCTCAGTATATCTCCATAAATTGTATGTTTCAAGATAACAAATTGATGCTGTATAATTAATATGTTTTTTTATCTTAACATATATTGGCCATTAGATGGCAAATAGATAAACAAACCCTAGAAAAAGATTATTTCGTTTGAGTCCTAGTCTTGATCGGATTTTATTCATTAGAATAAAATCCGTATATGTGACATGTGGTATAGGACGTATGTACTAATTTTATATGAAATGCTCTACAAATATAAATTTGTTATATTTCTTCTAAGTAATACTAAGTACACAGGAATAGACAGACCCCCATAGATCTCATAGATTTTGATTGCGCGGAAAATTTCAAAAACAACTGACTTAGAAGCTTTTTTTCTCTGCTCCGTAGGACCGTACACCTGAATATTTTATAATAATTACAGCTTGACACCTTCACGCGATCTTCAACCAAATGTAATATGTTGACGAACGGACAGATGTACAACAACGTGGTCCCATAAGGTTCCCGTTTTCTTTTCTTACGAGAGTCATAAATACATATATCTTTATCTTAATTACTTGCCAATAAAATTACCTAGATATATGTAAATATCGATTTTGTACCTATAGAAACGAAATTTAATGGTATATTAGCTTTTATATTTGCATATTCTTATATCAATTGTAAAAACATCTATACGATGTGAAGCACGCAAAACTTTCGCTCTTGTGGCGGATTAATTTACCTTTGTATATATGCGAATGCGGTTTCTTAGAGAAAAAAACTTGTGTTGTGTGGATATTGTTACCAAGTTGGCTTTCTCATGGCTATTCGATATGTTTGGGAGTCGGATTGAAAAGTTTATATTTTAAGAACAAGAAAACAGAAGAAGTATTATTAAAACAAATAATTTTATATTAAAACTTAGCAAAATGAGCAATTTGGAGGAACCAAGCGAAAAGCCCGGCGTTGTGTTCACCACTTACCGTAATGTCTCAAAAAATTCAATTCAATGTCTTAACACTGGGTTCTATTTGCCTACCTTCACGCTGTATCCCACACTCAGCAAGTGCTCATACAACGTGAAGCTGATTATTTAAAATTACTAACATCTCAAAGCTTGCAAATTTTGTTGTAAATACATCAAATTATTAGCATCGCTTATATTTATATCTCGTTTATGAATTTCATTATCTGTGAACGCGAACGAATGGGCAATATTTTATAGTTGGACGCGCGTTATTTATTGTATTTTCACGTCCGCACGAGTGTCCAGGGTCGTGACGATAGCCACGGTAATTTACCCGCTCTTTGATTTCACCACAATGCGATTGTACCAATAAGCTTCTACTTATTTTGCAGATACTATCAATGGAAACAGATAGAATAGATAGACCAAAATTATTAATTGTCTTTAAAAAAATATCGATTTTTAAGACATTTTAAGTAACAGCATAGATGGAAATTAATATAGAATAAGTTTGTAATGCTCACAAAATTTATAAATACATCGATTAACTTAATTTAATTAAAAGATTAAGAAAAAACTTGTCTAGGCATTGATTTCTATAGTAAAATGCTATTAATATCAACAATATCGTAAACCACATACATACCTACCTATCCCATAAATATTGGCGTTGATATTATGGCGATAAAAAATGCGATTATATATCGCGGCTTAAACCCAATCCTATAACGGAGTGACCCGTAGACTTCAACTGGTATTCAGTTTCTAGACTTGAGCCCTATGACTTATTCATTTAGACTTATACAGACTTTTCCTTTTAACCTGCAGTTTGTAGTTCATGATTTCTTGCTACTAAAATTAATATGTTGAACTAGATGCTTTTAAAAGTCGTATGTACAAGATATAGTAGTAGTAGGAATAAAAGACAATTATATATGTAATGTACTATAATTATATATGTTAAATAAGTTATAAATGTTAATAATATAATTAAAAAAAAAAAATGTCCTTAGGGGTCTCATCCAACCCCTCTAGTATAAGCTCTAGATATAAGTACAGTTTAAATTGTCCCAAAATTAAGTACGCCACATAAAAAAAAAAACTTTCATAAAATAAAAAAGGCACGGGCAACTATGCGCCCGTGGATGTAACTGTTAAAATTAAAAAATATATATATGTAGGTAGGAAATGATTGTAAATGAGGTCTTTGTGGATTCGATTCCTACTCAGAGCACTGAAGTATTCTGCTGATCTGGTAAGACGCGGCGCTAAGTTATGGTTATTGAACATATTATAATCTCCTGAATTCGGATCAAAAATAGAGAGCTCTCTCTGCTTTTCTGCTTTATTATATATCCTAATATGTACAGTAGGTTTCATGTTTTCGATTATTTAAGATTCTTTTGAGTTTTTATATATATTTTAAAAAACATTTTTTATAACGTATAGTAAAATTACGTGGAGGATTGTTTTTTTACAGTTATACATATCCATACCATATTTAATTGATATAAAATATTTCCTTTGAACAATATATCGATTAGAAATATGGCAATCATTTTTGTAATGGCCACAATGTAAATTGCTTTGAACGAAGACTGTTAGGTGAACCGCTATACGATAACAATAAAACGTATTCTATGAGAGGTATAGACGCCATTCGGTTTATTAAAAATATTAGTTTAATATTTATTATTTAACATAGATTTGACAAGTTAAAAATTGTTTCTTTAATATGTTTTTAATTTCTGAAAATATATTTGCATAATTTTAGTTTAAAAATTTTTTTTCGACTTTCATCGAATTCTGTCCATTTAAATATGAATACTATTAATAAAATATTTAAATTTTATGAACTTACAAATATTAACGTTATTATACATATATACATACAAAATCCAATCCTCTAAGAAACCTACTTATTTTAGTTATGTTATAGATACCTCTATGTTTTTTCGGAATCAAGGTACAATTGAAGATTACGGATAATAATAATAGAACTATGATTCTTTGTCTGTAAGAAACATGCAATTTATTATGTCCTTAAAACAGAATGAATAGCGGGTCTCAACGACAAACGCTTCTTGCCTTGCTGCCAGAGCGAAGAAATTAAAATGTTAATAAATATTAAATAGTATAATTATATAATAATTCATTCATCCGAGTGGGAATCGAACCCACTGCTACTGCGCCACGATGGTATTCTTATATTACGTAATTCGCTGATAATTAAAGTTCTTAAACTTCTGGTCTTTTATAAATATTCTTTTGCTTAGAATGTAAATCTACAACTCGCACAGTTAACTGGACATAAGCTGCGCTACGATGTTAACGATCTCATTTTCGTGCAATTACAACTTTTAAGTACATTTTATAGGTTTCTTAGATAAAGTTACCTAAATTAGGTATTGTTTGATGGCCCATACATTTTATATCTATTACAATTACTTATACTCATAATATAAGCTTTTAAAAAAAATGGTGAACGGAGTGTCTTAATGGTTCTTTCTACCTACCCTGCTGTGTGGGTTTTATATATAGATATTATTAATATTGATATATAAAAATATTTCAGTAAAAGTCAACGATTAGGCCAATTGCCAACAATTGTGTCTTATAAAGTTAGATAGCATCCAATAAAGTATTATCTATCAAGACTCCTTCATTGTTCTAAATAAATGATTGTCTGGAGACTGAACGATAAATTGTATTGCAAACTTCCGTTCTGTCTACCGCTGTCCGCTAAAATGTACCTACGTACTGTTAATTAATGAAGCTACGAGCTAAAGGGTTTATTTTACGTTTCTACGTACATACGTTAATGATATAATGTCAGAGGTCTATAGAAAATGTGGACGTCGTGGCCACATAGGTAATCCAAATTATTAAATAAATAATTGTATACTTAAAACGGGTGAAACCGCGAGCGGGTCGCTAGTTAAAAAAAATGTTTAATACTAATAAACATTAATCTTCACATTACTTTACCACGAACTACATGATAAACTGTCGTTATATTAATTTTCCTAGCACCGAAGCAAAAACTAATATGCCATGCAAACATTTGCATGTGAGATGATCTAGTAATACTGGATTAAGAGAAAGCTCTGTGCAGTTATGCATGTCGAATAATATTGCAGGTATTCTGTTGGTTCACCTTCTTGGTGCTATAGAATAGTGATGTGGCTCTACGTTACTATTATTTGTTTTTAAGTGAAAACATTCGTGAATTAAGCCCAATCGTGGCGCCTGTTACTGTCAACGTGACAGGTTGTAAGTTCGATTCCCATTTGAGGAAATGAAATATTTATTTAAATTTCTATTTCCATTTCTTCGCTCTGGTGTCAAAGCAAAGCGCGGCGTTCCGTTCTGACATTCAACACGCTGTGCCTCCAGAATTCGGCGGCAAGTGACAAACGAAATGTCTTAATACTAGGTTCCCAGGTTCCCCCTGGTGTTTAATGTAGTGAAACTAAAAAGAACTTAATGAAGATTATTTTTGAAAATAATAAATCAAAATTTTGCAATTGCATAAAGTTTTATGTTGGTTTTTGTATTTGGTGAATAAATATGATTCTAACTTTGGATATTAAGTAGTAATAGCTGTATACTATATTTAGAAATAAAGGTAGTTAACTGTATTAATAACGATAATATAAGAACTAAAACCTCACTTATCGACTAAGTTTACTGTAAAAGCGTTGTAAGCTATATTTCATTCACGTGGCTTAACGAAGTCTGTCTGTAAATATATTCGTGCACTCTAATGGACTTGTTATATTAATTACTATTCATTTCAGTTAGTAATCTATTAGGTGAAATTTACCTCTCTAGTGCTATAGCAAAATTAAATTTACTATTGTTAGTTTAAGTTTAAATAAACCGTTTTAAGGTTTTGATAGTAATTTTAGTATGAACGGCATCGCAAAACTCTTTTTGTTGTGAATACGTGACTTCTTTGTATTTTTTATATAGACTTTGATATTTTCAAACGGTTTCAATTACTTACCATTAGGTAGTTGTTTTTTCTGAGAAGCTACGTAGTGAATTTTGAGTCTATTTTGTTGTTTATGGATTAATTACTATTTCATACAAAGCTAATTATTTTTAATACTTTTGTACATTTCATATATATATATATATATATATATATATATATATATTTTACTCTATATGGCACAAATATTAAATATCTTTACGTATCTCCCTTATTTTATTTTGCGTTAGAAGTTCTCAAAGAAAACTCTCGTCAACTCTCCGAACTTTATTTTGGAGACGCTTCGTCTTCGCAGGTCCTGTAAAGATGAACATTTCATACTTTATTCCAAATAAGATAAAGGGTGCAGAGAGTACTTAAACTAAAGAGAGGTGAAACCCAATGGCTGCTGGATAAATTGAATTTCTCCATTGTTTCCTTCCTCGAACCTACAACCATCGCGTGATGATGTTGTACCACTGCGCCACGATCGCTGATAGCTGAGATTTCAACTAAGAACCTTCCCACTATGGCTTGCGTAAGAAAAATATATTTAATAAAAACCACTTTCGTTTTAAGGTGCAAGTTGACCACCATGTGAATTACGTCCAGTCCTTTTATGGCTATCAAGCAACTGAATGAAACTCATGATTGTATTGGATATATTATATGATATAAAAGCTTTCGCCCTTTCACTTACAATCCCTAAGATGTTAACGTTAATTTTACTACCCGCAGGTACTTCATTTTGACCTAAAGTTAATTTCACTTCGTGTAAATTATAAGATGGTTATTACTGAAACCTGTATGTTCTGTTTATGGTTTAATATTACTTTAGAATTAACACCTGATGAAATTTAATATCAGTTTTTATTTAAAACTAAATAAATTTAGTATTTTATTTAAATATACAATGTTTCACACATTTTGAAGCTGAGAAATTTTTATATCTCTTTTCTTTGTATCTCTCATAGAGGTCATCCGTGTGGTAGAACTCCTATAACTTACATTAAATACAAATATTCCGCCTAACACAGATATCCTGGTACCCTCTTCTCCTTTCCATCTGCGGGGCAATAGACGACATCTGGGATTTCACCCTTATGTCATCGATATTCCTTCTTTTCGTAAGCAGCGCTTCGCCTCCACTTTCTTAATGTGAACAGCAAAAGAGTGGAACTCCCTGCCTGCTGAACTGTTCCCCGACAGGTATAACCTGGCCCTCTTTAAAGAACGAGTGAATAAGCACAATCTAGGCAAGCATGGTCCACCCTCGTTCGCATCGTCACTTACCATCAGGTGAGATAGCGGACAAATGATGGCCTATCTACAATTTAAAATATATATATATTTTATCACGGCGTCACGTATTGTTTATTTAAATAGAGATTGAATCACGTATCAGAGATCGTAAATCAAATTAGAATCAAAATATGTACAATCAAATTACATTTTCACACACGAGCACAGATAGCGATGCGCCTGCGCAGGTATATAATTAATTGGTTACGTGTGAGGGGAACATACCCACCGTCTATGTTTATAACCGGTTTGAAAAAAAACAATTGTACAATTTTTTTTATTATATTATTTTGTTTTTTTTTTCTGTAAGACAAATTAATATTTTTTTGCTAATCACAGACTATTATTAAGCTTTACATTTTTATAGTAAAGTAAATGAACGTAACAATCTATAACAATATACATTTATGGCAATTTTTACTTTACCACAGGCTTATTTAAATTTATTCCATACTTATTCATTATATGTATAAAATGTAAGTATATTTTTTTAACTTAAATATTCTTATGTCACTCGTCAAGAAATGTTAACATTGTTTTTCAATTGTCTGCTTAATAACTTCCTAATTAACGTAACTAGAATTAGACTAGAGGATAATTAAAAAATATTAGTCAAATCCTAATAGTATTAAAACTATGATATACAATGACTATATACACGTACGTGTTTTATACACTGGAATAGTCCTGTTTATATGTGATGTTGTTCTTATCAAAAAATGAAAAATAGATATTTAATATTTATATTTAAATAGATACTTATTATATTTGGGAAAGTAAATTAACATTAAATCAAATTAATCAGCTTATTGCTGTAGCCCACATAGAGCAGGGTAGGCAGTGTTAAGACTCAGTTCCAAACCTTTCGCCGATTTTTTCGAGGCATTCCGTGTTGAGTGGGGGAACTCAACTTTTGCCTTTTGCCCTGGTACCAGAGCGAAGAAATGAAAATATTAATAAATAATCGAGAAAGTAAACATCTTAAAATCATATAAAAATTAAGAAATGGTAAGGTCATAACCTTATATTAGCATTCAATCCAGCTCCCATCGGAATGTGATCTGGCGGGTAATATAAGACCGGACCTTTGTAAATTATCAACACCTATATACCAATGCGCTTTTTTCAACCTGTAATTTGATGATCCTAATATAAAATAATGTAAATATAAGCCTTTTAAGCTTTTATAGCTTTTTGATACGTAATATTTTTTTATTATGAAAGTAATGTAATACGCAGTCATAGTTTGTCACAGTATACTTTGGATTTCTTATAATTCTAATAAGAACATAATAATAATATAAGTATGTATAACGTTTTTAACCGACAAAAAGTCCGGAGGAGGTAGGTCGATTTTAAATATTTTTAAGCTTAATAAAATATAAATTAAAGTAAAAATTAAGCTAACATTTTTTTGATTCCTCGAAACATAGCAAAAGTCATCTTACATGGAATGAGGGAAGAAAGAAATTTAATGTTTTTTTTAATTGTACATACTCGTATTATAATATAGTATTTTCAAAGTATTTGACGTAACGTCAGCGAAGTCAGCGCTAACTCCCAGTGGAATGTGGTCTCGCGAGAAGGGAATGACCGGACACGCTCATTACACAAACATGCACACACGCATTTCTAGCCGACATTATTTTATAGACTTTTAAATAAAGCTTTTACTTGAGCGGTTCTTAGAAACAGTTCTCACAAGCTAGCATAGCTGAAAAAGTATTTTTTCTAGCCATTAGAAACCTGAGGTTAGTAGCGGCCCAAAGCGTGTGACTGTAAACACGACAGGCTGTGGATTCGATTCCCATACGAAGAAATGAAATATTTAATATTTTCATGTGTTCGCTCTGCTCTCGAAGCAAAGCCCGGCGTTTAGTTCCACCTCTCAACACGCAATGACTCCTGAATTCGGCGGAAGATGGGGAGTGGAGTGTCTTAACATTTATAATAAATAAAAATAATAAATTAAAGTACATAAGTTATATATAGTTAAAATACATTAACAAGACCATAAAACATATGTATCGAGACTTATGATAAGAAGAAGCATAAATGGCAAGCTGTCAAGGTTGTCTATATTTGCTGATACCATACAAGTCTAAGAATGAAATAACTCTTATGGAAGATATTATCCTATTGGTTTCACGCCAACACTTATAATATCAGGTATTGTAGATAATACTTGGTTCTTTTATTAATTTATGGAAACGTTATGTATTCTTTAGGTATTTTCTAATTTGTCTATATAGGTATGTCTTTTATAGAAATATTAAATATTATTTGGGGCGTCGAGGTGCAGGGGCACAAGCATGACAGACTGTAAACGCGACCGTTGCGGGTTTGAATTTTTTTTTGCCACTCTACATGCATAGCCTCGAGAATTCGGCAAAAAAAGGGAAATAGAAGTGTCTTAATAGAACGGAGTCTGTTAACCACAGGTTCCTCTTCCCAGAGGTTCCTTCTGCTTGGCCTTCTATGTACGGGATACAGCGTGGAGCTAAAAATATATTATTATTATTATTAGATAGTTTCAAACAAAAATAGGGTTTTTTTAATTCAAAGCTTCTTAACTTGTTATACATAAAAATTAAATAATTTTGGTACTTTATTTCTTATTATCGTTTATGTTTCAAACTTAGTTTTTTTATTAACATTCGCGTCATATATAAATTACAAGTAAGAATATATGTACGATACGCAGTCGACATAGAGTACACACATCACTGCATATTCCCACCCAACCTCCCCTTTGATTGAATTCCATATGACCTGAAATTTCCCAGAGGAAAACAACTTCCACAGTAGAAAGCATTTTGTACTTCTTTTGCAAAAAGAGTAAAAACTATGAAAACTATGGTACTATTAAAGTATATATTGTTAGCAAATAGCCAAATAAAAATAACATTTCATTATATAACCAAATTAAAGCTGTTTTAGATGCGATTACATTCATGCGATACAAGCTAAAATAAACAAAATATAATCATATAAACTTCGTCACGATTTCAATTAAATATACAAAGTACGTCTAGAAAAGGTTGAAAATTAATACACAGGTTGTATTTGAATTGGTTAATAATAATAATTTAGGAAAGTAATTAGAATGGTGGTCTTTGAAGATTCAGTGCAGTCTAAGCACTTGCGCTTAGTTGTTGAACCCTTAGTAATAATTGTCCGCTATGAAAAAATGCAACTTACAAATTAAAATTTCCTGAACGCCATAATGATCTACGTATTATTAAATTTATATTTTGTTACAGATATTAATTGACAATTAATAAGCTATAAAATTATATCAGATAATAGAGCTTACCGTAACTAGTATACATTTTCATAAGCAACATTCACATTTCTGATATTATAAAACACTTGAAATATAAAATACAAAAGCCTACAGATACAATATAGAATAGACCATACAGTCATCAAGGAAGACGCTTACTACAGTGAATGTCCGTACGTCCCGAGTGCCTTGGCATAGTTATTCACAGTTCAACTCCCTCATACTAACCACCTGCCCACATTATTTAATACATTTTAATGAAATCATATTTGTATTATTTAAAATGTGTTTGATATTTATTAATATTTTCTGTCCTTTGCTCTGGCACTAAGGTGAAGTTCCGGGGTTTAGTTTCGCCACTCAATTCGCAATGCTTCGAAAAAATCGGCGGAAAATGGGGAACGGAGTATCTTAACCCCAAGTTCCCTCTGTCTACCCAGCTGAGCTGCCTACAGTGTGCTGATTTTTTTAAATAAATTAATTTCATATTAGTGTATTAATAACGTACTCTTCCTTAAGACGTTCTCTATAATGTTCATCGTAAAGTGTATCGTTTACGTAAACAAATGGAGGTCAAACACATACTCGTATTTATTATATCCTTTAAGGTTAATAACAACAAAAAGAATCTTATATACTATACTCATTTTATTAATAGCATATTTTTCTTTCCAAATTTGAGGTAGGTTATGAAATATTTTGAGCAAATAATAATGTATAGAAACTTTCTCAAGAATTCCAAGAAAGGAAACCAGCGTAAAGAGTATTTTACTGGAAAAAACGTGAGAGTAAGCGTTGTTTCCTATGTAGGAACATATTTTCCCTCTATTATGCAGTGTTTCTAATGGAATAGGTAGCGTATGTATAATATTCCTAATAGTCATATTGTTACGAAATAATGTCAAGAGTCCCGCAATGTATGGCGACATTGATGGCCTTTTATTGTAAAGTGACCCTAGACCGGCGAGTGAAGTAAATGTCAAAACAGTCGAGAAATTCTTTGGGGAGACATGCGCAGAAGTGCGATCAATGCACCCCGGCGGAGTGCGCGCGCCACCCTCGCTCCACCGCGCCACCGCTATCTACGCAGTTCCATACAAAAAACACATCTGTAAAACCGAGCTCGTTCACAGAATCGCCCTTGAGTGAAAACTTCTGTCAGTTTGTCATTCTCCAATTGTTTTTAAGCAGCAATCAGTGTCCAAAATATCATTATCATCATCATCATCTGTCAGATTAGATTTAACCCATTAGCAATCCTACGCGCCCACGTCCAATTCTCACCACTGCACCTCAGTTGGTTAAGAGTTGCGTGACTCATCGGATTATCCCACTAGTTTGGTTCGTTCAATTTGCTCGGTTAATTGTCTCTACAATCGGTGTCGGGTGTGATAGTGCTTTCGGATGCCGGAGCACCGGCCGTCCAGGGCCGTATTGATGAGCGGGTACAGGGACCCGGCTTAGTGAGGCCTGCGCAACCAGCAGCAGGGATGGATGACTGCAGCATCTTCTACGACGACGACGGTGACGCGCAGTGCGATATGGTGAGTATCTGTGTAAATCTACTTGAAGGATATAAAAGAGGATCTCAAATGTTATTAAATTTTATATGTACTATTTATATAAAGTTATCTAAGCTTATTTTAAGTAATAGGAGAATTACGTAACTATGAAGAAAGAACTTGCAAAATTTTCACAAAATGGACGTTCTATTTCGTCATACTGCAATATCTACTTTTCCAATGACACGGACGTCTTTATTTTGACAATGCCTACACTTCTTGAATAAAGTACGAAGTCATATGAATTATAAAAGTGAGAAGTATCCGATAAATTACTACAATATGCACTAGCAGCAGCAGAAGCACTATATATATATAGTGCTTCTGCTACTCATACTATATATATATTAACATAAACAAAACGATATAATATAATGTATATATCTACTTATATATGCATATATTTATAGCTTTATGATTGTGTCCAGGAAATTGGAGATCCTGTATGTAGCTTCGTGTCGTAAATCTGAATTGTATATTCTATGTTTGATTTATAATTTTCCAATTACGATTTTCTATTGTAATCCAGCTATATTTGGTTAACTGGAAAACTTATCTAATACCTACTGCCACATAATTTGGAGTTGAATGATGACACTTGAGTTTACTTAAAGACGCAAAAATCTAGGCATTTGCTTTATATATACAAAAGGAATTTCAACGAAGCGATTAAAAAAGAAATCTTCTATGGTTAAAATGTATCTTTACTAGTTAACAATAGAGCATACTCAGTACAAAAAATAAATTAGATCTTGTTACAATAAGTTTCTTCTAGTGAAAGCTGGGGAAGCGGCGCAGCGCTGTGGACTCGTGGGTAATCAATCTGTATGTTCACGCACCCACGCCATTGTAATTGTATAACAATTATATTTGCCACAACTATGAGATTGCAAGATGCGTTATATTTCAACTTGAAATATAATAGGTGCTGCTTAACATTTTATATAATACTTTTCGGGTAAACTTGGCACGAATTGAATTTTAAATTAATCATCATCATCTTAGAACAAAATTAATATTTTATGCTATTTTTATGTTTGTGAACGTTTTATATTAAGGACTATCCAGAAAAAATATAAGAGATCAGTTTCAATTTCGGTGTCCAAGAACTTTGATATCCAATGGAATAAAAATAACAATTTCACAATAAAATTAAAAATATAATTTGTGTTTAAATTTTTAACTAAATATACTTACTATGCTAATAATCTTAAAGTAGCAGTAAATTCATGATACGACAGAAGTCAATGATAGTTCATGGATTGTTATATATTTGCAATTTAAAAAAAAGATAAGCCTTAATAGTACGCACGTTTTTTTATTATTTTTATTGGCCTCGAAATAATAGTTTCATTTTGTACTAAAATTAAAATGATATTATGTTTTTTTCCTTAAGTAGAGTGGATTAAAAAGAAACAAGGAACAAAAAGAGGGTGAACTGGTTATCCGATTCTAGTAGTGGTTCTGGTTTACACATTTTTAGGGTCCTATTACACACTTAAGTTATATTTTGCCTTATTTTTGAGGAGGATGTCCTACTTTGGTGCTATAACAACTAAAGTGGATATATCAGCGAACTTCTATTGGATCTCTTCATTCTCCTAAATACTATGAAGCTGCAGCAGCCCAGACAACACTTAGCACTATCGATCTGTAACTCCATGTCATTATAATGAGGCCGAACCCGCGACGCGGATAGAAAAGCGCTGACCTATTATATTACAGGTTTACTTGAACTAGACCGTATTATCTAATTGCGGTGTCAACATTATGTTCTGAACACATGGTCATTAAAATGATTGGGCTACTTATGTCAATAGTCATACATCCGAAATGTTTATGTAAAAATTATATTAATAAGTTATAAGATTAATAAATTAGTAAACTAGCAAGTTTTCATTTTTTCTACTTTTTAATTCAATAATTCATATGATATAATACTTCAGACTTCTTGTTTGAAGTTATTTAAAATTATATGATACTAGCGGACGCGCGCAGCTTCGCTTGCGTATTCAGGGGTGAATTCTAATAACCCATGAAACATGTGTTCGATTAAATATTTTTAAGAGTCTAAATTTCAAATTTTATAAAAATCGGTTGCGATTTAATGATTTTTCCATACAAACTTTCAACCCCTTATTTGTACCCTTAGGGGGTGAATTCTAGAAAACCATGAAACACATGTTCAATTGAATATTTTTAAGAGTCTAAATATTAAATTTTATAAAAATCGGTGGCGATTTAAGAATTCTTCCATATAAACTTTTAACCCTTTATTTGCACCCTTAGAAGGAGAATTCTAGAAAACGATGCAACACGTGTTCAATTTAATACTTTTAAAAATGTAAATTTCAAATTTTATAAAAATCGGTGCCGATTTAATTTTTTTTCCATACAAACTTTGAACCCCTATTTTACCCCTTTAGGGTTAAAATTTTTCAAAATCCCTTCTTAGTGGACGTCCAGATTATGAAAGTAAACATCTATCCAAATTTCATGTTTCTACGCACAGCGGTTACGGCTGTGCGTGCGTCTTACCTCAGTCAGTGAGGACAAGTCCTTTTATATATATAGATTATTTTTCTTCTCAATAAATGTACGTGTATAGAATGGAGAAATTCCATACAAGTTGTCATATAAACTATCATTGAAAGAAAACCATGACTGATATTTGTTATGCATACAAACATATTTTGATTTGGTTCCGTTTGTTATTGACACCTCTACATTCTTTATAAATATGATAGTAATACCTCTAAATTCATTATAAATTATTAATTTAAAATATTCTCATTGCATCGGAGAACTATTGAAGCTAATAATATTTAATACTTTTTTTACTATAGTATTTTTTTTATTTTAAACAATTATTAATTCATAATTATTAAACTGATATTAAATTTAGTTGACGCTCCATATCAACCTATTTGATACATGTAAAAACTATTTCTTATGTTTTACATTAGAAACGATCCTCGATGATCTTTAGAAGAAAATACCTACTAAAATAATAAAATATAATTTCTCAATATTAATGGACTTATACTCCAACTTCCATATACTAGATACCTTTTTAAAGTCTATATTATAATTATAAATCCGCTATAACTAAAAACCGACTAGATCTATGTCATACTATTAGTCGTAAATCATAAAATCGTTCTAACATCTCTAAGAATGGAAAGCAGATATTCCAATGACTGTAGCAAATTACTTGAGTTGTGTGAACGCAGTGCCCAGTGGATGAAATATGGTGAACGGCGCGGCCTTTGATTGCATCTAAGAGAAACATGGAATAAATTATACCTTCCCATAGATAACCTTAAGGTAACTCATAGCTATCTATGTTCTGTGTTTGAAATGAAGGTACATTATTTTAATTTTCGTTTAATTATAACGTTATTCCTTCAATTTAATAACTAATTATTTTTATAATGATTAAATGTTTTTGGTCAAAATAATATTTTTAAATAGATGCCACGATTATTATTTCATAATATAGTACTTTTTGCTTTATTTTGCAAGATTAGATCCGCTATTATAATTTAAAATTATTGAAAATTGAAAATTTGGTAAAGAATTATAGAGAATAATTTTAACAAGAATAAATAAAATGTTTAGCCTACGATCAATAGCGGACAGTGAATGTTATTAAAAAGGAAAATATTATTAATTGAACGGATTTTACAGTAGACACTTATTAATAGAGATTTTAAAAGTACAAAAAATATATTTATATTCCTTAAAGTTTAAACAACACTGGTGATCACATCTCAACAATTACTCAGATATTAAATGACATTAATTAATCATCACCTCCTCTGTCGTCTGCAATATGATGAAATATGTGATATTCTTATTTGTTATGTTGGTAGGTATACTGTAAATTACAATGTAAATATAAATGTCAGTGGGCTCTACGATCAAATATATGAAATATAAGTAGATTAAAATATGTATAAAGCTAAAAACGTAATTTAAACGTATTTTTAGCTTTTAAACATTCAAATACTAAAATTACAGAAGCAATTGCATAGCATTCACATGCAGTGTACACAATATTAATGCCATAATTGCGCAGTAACACATGTTATGTTAATATTACAATCGATTTTAAATATATTATTTAAAATAAAAAAAAATCACTGGCCATAGTTGAACAACGTCGAATAGAAAACGTGATGGTTGTGAGTTCGATTCTCACTCGTAGAAATAAATTATTTCTATTTGCTGGCTGCTGTAAACGCAGCGTTGATTTCGGCCGTTTAGCACGCAATGTTTGTAATTCGAATGTCAAAATTCTGGACATTGAGTCCTCCCTGTTTAATCTACAATATCCGGGATACGGTGAGAAGCTATAATGAAATAAAAAATCAAATATATAGTACCTATACGTTTAAACTTTTATAAAGTGTCAGACATACTTTTATATATGTCTGACACTTTGATAGTACAAAATTTCCAGCGCAAATTTATTATTGATGATGTCATTATAAATTTCATGGTTGTTCGACTACCGTCACAAGACAACAGTTTGGTTAAAGTTATATATTGTTTTTATATATATATATATATATATATATTGTTAGTATCCACTATTTCCTGCTTTAGTATCCACTATTTTCACCTTACACAGTAGGTTTATAATGCAATTTGCAGTTTTTATCTGTTATGCTGTTACAGGACACCTTGAAGCGATTCTTGGTAAACGTAATCGAATAATTATGTCGTTTATATACATTAAAAATTTGTAGAGATTTATATATTACTTCGATTTATTATATAATTATGATAGAAAAGGTTTTTGAGGCTAGTCGTGGTACAGGGGCACATGTGTGTGACTGTAACGCGACTGGTTGTGAGTTCTATCCCCATTCGAGAAAATGAAATATTTATCAAAATGTACATTTTCATTTTTGATGGTGTCGAGGCAATGTGCGGCGTTGAGTTCCACCACTCAACACGCAGTGCCTCTGGAATTCGGTGAAAATGGGGAACGGAAGTGTCTTAACACTAAGTTCCCTATATATAGGGTGATTTATTATATTAGATTTTCCTATAAATATTTTTAATAATAAATACTCTTTAGTAAGGAATTTTCTTAGGTAATTTAAAAGTATGTAAGTTAAAAAGTAAAATGTTTCACACAGTCGGCGTGTGTGGTATGCGTTAACGGTTTACATCAATTTATTACAGCAACCGAGCCCCTTAATAAGGCTTATGCAATCGAGACTGGCTTATCGATGATGAGCAAAAATTGTCTTTTCATTATGAGTCACCGTTTACAGGAATTTATATTATACAGTAATTGTCATTAGATAACAGTGAACTAAAATAAATATTACTTTATCAATAAAAATTATAAGTACATGGTTTGTATTTTTATTCAGCATCACGCTGCATATCAAATATGACAGGGTACGCTGGTAGCTAGGAGCCAAGTGCTTAAGACACTCCGTTGCCTGCACGTTGAGATACTTCCGTTCCTTGCTTGCCGTCGAATTCTGGAGGCATTGTTGGTTTAGTGGCGGTTCTCAACGCTGTGCTTTGCTTTAACACCAATGAAATATTAAATATTTAATTTCCTCGAGTGGGAATCGAACCCGTAACCGTCGCGTAACAGTCACACCCTTGTAGCACTGAGCCACGACGGCCTAAAAACCTTGATAATATTTTACATTGAATAGTAATACCACCATCGACGCAAGGACTGCTACAGTGTACTTATACATAATATTTATAATAATTACCCTCAAGTTCCATGTTACCTGCAGCAGGAGGCTGCGAGGAAATGAGCTATCATTACCGTCTCGAAGCTTTGAATGGGCTTTGGCTGGGCTAGTTAGCTTTATGCACTGTTTCGTCGTTTACAATGTGTTCTTTATTTTTGAAGCTTTAAGAAAGATATCACAATGGTATGGGGTTTTAACCGCAAATGACAACTGACAGGCGCGTCCGCCTCGCTCCCGTTATGATTGGATGTTAGAAGAATTTTTATATCTTTTCTTTCTTCAATATCATTTCTTTTTAACTTACAATGTTTTAGTTAAAATACATTAAAATTATAAAAAACAAACAATATTTTTCATATAATATCATTTTTGTAGATGCCAGTACTGGCACAAAAGTGTGACTTTAAAAACGCGACTGGTTTTGCGTTTGATCCCCACTCGAGGAAATGATATGAATGAATATTTATTTGAATTATAGGTATATAATATTAATTTTTATTACTTCGCTTTGGTGTCGAAGCAAAGCGCGGCGTCCGTCAATCAACACGCAATGCCTCCAGAATTCGGTGGAAAATGGGGAACGGAGTGTCTTAACACTAGTTTTTCCTCTGCCTACCCTCTTGCATGGATACAGCGTAAAGATGATTTTGTATTATATATATATATATATATATATATATATATATGTGTGTGTGTGTGTGTGTGTGTATATATATATATATACAGTGTTCGTTAAAACATTTATACTTCTAGTAGTCTACTTATAAGACAGCAATAAGAAATGCCAACATTGTTATCTTGCATTAAAATTTAAAAAAAAAAACGTATTATATGACAATAATTTGTGATGACTTTCGCTGACTCCGATCGTGCTCATGAAGCAGCCAGGCTATTTAAATGATCTCAACCGTCACATTGAACTTTGATAGGCCGTGAAGGCTTTTGAATATCCGAAGGCTTTTGTATAGCTATGCAGCGGTTATATGAAACTTTTCCCATGCATTGTGTTCCTTTAATTGTAATTTTAACGAGTGTTCATTACAGATAGTGTTGGGCAAGTTCACTTCGTAGTTAGTATTAGGTATATAGTGCATTTTTATAACAATATTCACGTAGCACTTGTGTTGGGAATTTGAAATATTTCAAAACTTTCCTATTTTTAGGGTTCCGTTCCACAAAAGGTGAAAACGGAAGCCTTGTAGGATCAGTTTGCTGTCCGTCTGTCCGTCTCAATCTGACATTATCAAATATTCAGGTTCATGATCCTTGATTAACACAATTAAAAAATACGAGCATTTATGAATCGGTTTTTCTGCAATTTTTATGAAAATCGATGCGTAATAAAAAACTATACGGCACTTCCCGTAGATCTAAATCAAAAAGTGAAATATTATAGGAATTAAAAAAAACATTACAAACTTATAATCGTAGTTCATTGGGGCAAACTTAAGTTTATCAACTTTTATAACTTATGCTTCCCGTTAACCTGAAATTGGTACAGAAGCCTCGATGGTTGAGTCCGACTCGCACTTAACCAGTTTATACTTCTACATATCGATTGCCATTCAGTCTGCAAAATTAACTTAACTGTATATCGCAAGAAACGTTATGTTCTAACAACGTCGTTTGTTTTACATCAGAGACAAAATATCTTACGTGCATTGCAAGTCAATAAACCTTGAAGGTAAGTTTGTAGCCATTAGCAGAGATATGCTAAGCGGACAACCAGGGGACTGGCTCTCGACGACCTGGGGGTCAGACGCTTCTGGTTGCTTTACAAAAGGTATCACTCGCCAACAATAAAAACTGGTTATAATTGACACGTGTAACTCGATTTTAAAAGATGGTACTTTTGAAACCAACATTAAGTATCATTTAAGTATCTGTTAGCTTTATTAAAAGTATCTATTATTTAAAATGACACTTAAGTATCATTATATTACTACTGCGTGCTCCGTATCATTATAAAATTATAATCATCATTATATTTTTAACTAATTTAATAGTGAGATTTTCAATATATTTTCTTTTTATAAGACTTTTTTTTGAGTCCGTCGTGGCGCAGCGCCACAAGTGTGTGGTTGTAACGTGACAGTTGTGGGTTCGATCCCCATCGAGGAAGTGGAATATTTATTTACGTTTATATTTTCATTTCTTCATTTCTTCTTTTCTTCGGCGTTGAGTTCTGCCCCTCAACATGCAATGCCTCCAAAATTCGGCAGAAAGAGGGGAATGGAGTGCTTAACACTAGGTTCCCTCTACCTTCCCTGCTGTGTGCAAGATACAGCGTGAAGCTGTTTGTTTCCTTTTAACAAAAAAATATTTATAAAAGCTATTAATTTCCATATGATATCTATAGACAATACCTAGTCGTACAATTTCTCACGGCCTTAAAAAAACACGTACGAGTAGATCTAAGCTCTGATCTCGATATCTAAATTAAATAATCGTGAGTATATAATTTGGTACTGTTTATGCGTTGCGTTTATTTCACCATAACAATGAGAAAAGTTGGAGCAGTTGGAAAATAAACAATATCTTTACAAAATATCATAAACAATCATAATATTTTGACGTCTCACTTAATTAACAATTAAATGTCTTATATGAATATGTTATAATAATTTATATATATAAAATCAACAGGTCACTCACTCATCACGAAATCTCAAAAACTACAAGTGCTAGGAATCTCAAATTTAGCATAGGAGTTATTTATAGGACGTAGGTGCTCGCTAAGACGGGAACTTGCAATATTCGACTTCTATGGGGTTGTTTTTGGGGTTGAAAGTTTGTATGAAACTTCGTTACTACAAATGCTAGGAGTCTCAAATTTTGCATGGACGTCACTTATAGGACGTAGGTACTCATGGAGAAAGAAGGTACGATAAGTGAAGAACGGAGTGTCTTCACATTCCTCCTCCATTCCAGCTTCCCTCTCCCTACACTGTTGTATGTTTTTTTGATAATACCATGTGAAGCTGAAAAGTAAATAATAAAAGACTCTTCAAATTATATTCTAATAGAAATTTCTAACACTCTTGTTGTTAAATCGTTATGTAAGAATGAAACAATGCTATAGGGGAGTTGTACGTCGTAGTTAGTTCATCGCTATCTGCATCATGTTTTATGTATTGTTGTAGACAGATAGACTCTATGGTAGACAGATATGGCATAAGGCGGATGCCAGCTGAACAATGGACTCTCAACAAGTGACATGGAGTTGACATATTTGGTACCTTGTGTTTAAATTAACCTTTTAATTTCTTAATTTTTGTGTGGCGTAATTTTATGTTGTGGGCTTAGTAATAACATTTACAGTTTAATATATTATGTTATTAATAAATAACGTTTCCTTAACTTAAATCATAGAAAATTGTAGAAATAAACTTCATATTTTCCATATACATATAAGATAAATAGATAAGACTAAAGTATATATTTATAATAATAAGATCAGAAAAAAAATTAACTTCAAGTAAAAGTTGGATTAATATATTCTACACTCGATATATATATTTTATTAATATTTCTAAAGGAAGGTTTAGAATAGAATAGAATAGAATATACTTTATTGCAGACATAAGGTTTATTATTATTTCAAAATGTATCATTCAATGTTCACATACTATTACCATTTAAACTCATTTGTTGGGGGTTCCAGGCTTCGTCATAGAATATTCAGAAATTAAAAACCCCAAGGGAATCCTTGGCGTTTGCACAGACATGTGGGTATGTCATATTCTCTGTGTAAATGTTACGAAGAATTTAATACTCGCAGTACCTACCGATAACTTGTTAGTTTAGTTAATATTAATATTAATAATATTTTCATTTCCTAGGTCTGGTAATATAGGAAAGCGCGGCATTGATTTCCGCCACTTAGCACGCAATGCCTTATCCTACAGAAGTGAGGAGCGGAGTGTCTTAGCACTACGTTTTCTCTGCCTACTTTGCTATAAGCTCACAAAACTAGATAACGTTCCGCTTTCGTTTTATTATAAGTGAGTTTTGTAAAAGAAATTACGATACCTTCACTTCAATTTATTTCACTGGTGTTTCTTAAGGAAGAGCCAGCAGCTCTACATCAAACATTGTACTATGAATATTTAAACAAATGCTATTCTCATTGTGTTCGTGCTCTGAATAACTGATACAGGTGAGAATTTAGTAGAAAATATATACGCCCACCATTTTTGTAATTCAATTTCACAGAAATGACATTAGTAAAGAATTTTTGACTACTTTATGAAAATGTTGCTTAAGTAATTTCGACTCATACGGTAGAAATAATGTACAACTCAAGTAGAGATAAAACTCTATTTGTTTTTTACTAAGAAAATCGTCGTGGCCACGTGTAACAGCGATTGAATGTAAGTGTGATGATTGCGGGTTCAACTTCAGTCAGAGTAATAATTATTTTTATTTAATCGTCCTGGTAAGATGAAGAGCGGCGTTCAATCCCACCACTCAACACGCAATGCTTCCTCGAACTTGGTCAGAAATCTGCTATTTTTGGATTTAAAGTTTGGCTAAAAAGAAAACTCACAATTATATAAGGATAGGGGTACTAACATTGTAGGAAACTGTATATTAAAAAAAACAGCTTCACGCTGTATCCCGCACACAGCGGAGTAGGCAGAGCGAACCTAAAACATTTTAATTTTAAAATAAGCATAAATTACATACAAATCCTATAGTTTCTTGCTGTAATATAATTTATTATCCAGAGCACGTAGCCGGAAATAAATATATATTATCTGAAACTCTATAGTGGTTCATGAATTGAATATTATCTTTTCGTTGAAATCATTCTCTAGGTAAACCACAGTAACTTGTTAGGCGAAACCAAATACAAAATATTATTTCTTCTAAATTACTACTAATTTTTAAATATTTTAAAAATATAATTTCAAATTATAGCTCGACCTTTTCTTTCATTTCAACATTCATTTTTATTCATCTATAGAAATTGTAAAGCCGAAAAGCCTTATTACAGACATATGCATTCGAAAATATAAACGATAAAAAAATAATTAGCAATTAAAATACTTTTGAATTTGGTTATTTTTACTTAATTATTTACTATTTTGTACATAAACCGTCTTAACATTTTACTACTTGGTATTATCTTCGAATTGAAAGCGATAAAGGGTTTAATTAACATATTAATGTCTCATGTTTTATAAGACTGACGTAACTTGGAATACTTTCGCTTGCATTCGTATTTCCATACGTTTATCACCATATGAAAATGACTATAGAGTGCTTCATTTTATTCAAATTGTTTAAATTAACCTTTTAAAGCAAGTAGAATAAGGTATGAAATAAAATAATAGTATTTACGAAATTCTTTCTGTAATGTAACTTATCATATCTACATATTTGACAATTAAATGAAAAAAAATGAAGATATAGGAACTCCTAAGCTTTAAGCTTAAAATGCTAAAGTTTCAAAAATTTAAAAATTGTTGAAAAAATTAAAAAAAGTGTGTAAGCTAATTTGCTAGTGCGTAAATTCCAGTACCGCTACGTTCGAAAATTTTATGCGAACTTGTAATTTTCGCAGCGTGTAAATAGCAATTTAAAATAATAAATGTTATTAAGAATATGGTCCTCTTTCTCGTAAATGACTACTCTCTATATAATAATCTCTCATTAATACATTTTAGATTAATACATCTCTCATTAATACAGAATCTACCTCTATGAACAACTATCCATGTGGATGTGGATAGTTGATCGAAGCTCTACGTATAGATGACCTCTATATAAGTTACAGTTCAAATTCACTGTGCAATTTGATATCTGCTTTCTAGCGATCGACAAGAAAACTAGATATGGGTGTATAAAATAGCTTCCGTCATCAGCTTTTGATATTCATTGGAGATGCTTTCTAATAAAATATTGAAATTTGTAATTTAATTCATTATTAATATGTTTTAAATATGACGTTCTATGTAGTTTTCTATTTTCAGAAAAATTACCCTGTGACAAACAAGAAATACTCTGATATTCTGAAGGACAGTTTTAAAGAGGCGCGGGTTCAAATCCCGCTACGTTAAATTTTTTATACGTTTTCTAAATAAGTACTTACCATCATTTTCAATTAAAGCAATATAGAAGTGAAAATTTACTTTGAACAAGTACTAGTCACTTAAAACTACAACGAATGATATACATAAATATATTATATATTGTATGTTTTTGATATTTTGTTATATCATTAAAAAGATATAGATGTTCGCCTTGACATTTGTAGTACAAGATTCAATGAATTCGACTTTTATTTGAAGCTTCCTTTTATATTCTATTTTAAGTTATTCTTCTATGTTGCTATTATTATTTTTATAATTTAAAATTATCTGAAAATGTATTACAAAAAAGTGCAAAAATATACATAATTGGATTCACACATTTTCTCACGTCGTTTACAGCCGCCCACTACTGCTCCTGCTCCAAAAAATAATTTTCCGTCAGATACTGTCCCACTCCTGATATTGGTTATAATTGTTTATAAATTAATCCAATTTAATAAAACAATGAATAAGTTTAAAAACGATCTATTTAAAATTTAGCCCCAAAAAATAACCACATTATTGAAAAATATACATTGCTTATTTAAATTTAAATTTTTGCCTTACATAAAACTACCTAGTAAGTCTACTATCTAAGTTTAAACAATAATATTGCTAGTATATGACTAGAATACATTTAAATGTATTACTTTATAAATAGAAAAAGAACCGGTAACACTAGGTCAGTGTACCCAGAAAACTCGCTTCAAAATCCACTAAGGGATTGAACAATACCAATCTACTTAGCACAGTTACTTAGAGATAAACATCGTGAAATCACTTATCATAATTCTATCAATATAAAAAAACTGGGTCACTACTTTTTTCAATAGAGTATTTTGTAAATAATAATTGTAATTCTAAGCTTATAAAACGTCGCTTTACCCGACTGTAAAATTCAATTGTGAAGTACTTACGAAAAGGTATTTAGAATGGAGAAAAGTAAGTCACACCTACTGTCGCTGAGGTTAATAAATATTATATGACCATCAACCATATTTGACCATCTTAATTGATTTTGGAAAATTTGATCTTGTTTCAAGTGAATTATGACAATTATTGTAAATGTCTCGTCGTTTATTCCGCCACTCAACGAGGAATGCCTCCAGAATATAACGGAACGTGGAGAACGGAAGTGTCTTAATGGGAACGGAACGGAATGTCTAAGCACTAGGTCCTAGGTTCCCTCTAGTCCTGCCTACTCTGCAATATGGGGCACAGCGCAAAGCTGTAAATGTCCAATACACTTTCTATTGTAATTTTCAAACAACAAAAGAAATATTAGAATTCGACCAACAATTAAAAGTTATACGTAATACTTAATGCCAGTTTATATTTATCTCCATATTTCTAACTTTGCCTTGAACTCTTTTATTACAGGTTTTTAACATTGTGACAATTAAGTAAGCGCTAAATTATAAACATATTGCGCAGAATAGAATTTATTACGACTTATATTTAACTAAATTATATATTTTATAGAAACACCTGTTAAGAAACGATTACAGAAAACTAAAACTTGTTTTACGTTGCTAAAGTAGCATTTATAAATTGTGAGGTTTATTAAGAAGATAGATATTATCATATTAATAGTTGAGGAATTTCATTTTTTTTTTCATCAGCTTCACGCTGTATCCCGCACGCAGCATACTGGAGGCATTGCGTGTTATGTGGTCGAGCTAAACGCTACACTTTGCCTCGAAACCAGAGGGAAGAAATGGAAATATATATTTGAATAAACATTTAATTTCCTCGAATGGAGTACGAACCCAGAACCAGTCGCGTTCTCAGTCACACTTTGTGCCCATGCGCTACAACTGGCCTCAAATTATTTAATGAATATACCAACACGACGTTTTTTTATTTGTAGGGTCACTCAGAATCGAAAGGAGCAAAGAAAAGGGAGAAGAGCGCCAGTGGTAACGGTAACAAGCCTAGCCGGGGGGTCGCTACGTCGTTCGGCTTCCGTCGCCGCCCCGCCAGCACCTCGCGTGCAGACGACAATGCGCGCAGAAAACAAAAACCACACGATAAAAACGGCAATGGAGGTAAATTATGCAGATTTGTTAATTTACAAGGTTAAAATATTAAAGATTAGTAACCGGTTGTTTCTTATATAATAATTGCAATATTCATTTCGTTTTCAATGAAAAAACATGGTGTATTTCGTTGGTTGTCTTATGGTTGTTAAGATAAAAACTCGGAGGTTTGTGTCGTTCTTTAGCTTCAGTATATAAAGTTCAAGGTTAGCTCCAACGCCCCCGCCCAATTCGGAAATGAAACTTGACTGGTGGTTTATCTGTCGCCTATTTCGCTTTAATAGAATGTACTATTTATATCAACCACAAAATAAACAAGATTCAATTATGTTTTTTTATATGATGGTTGTCGATTTTATTTTCATTTGGAATTATAACAATTACTTATATTCTTCTCTATTTTATAAAATATAATTTAATACAGGCTCATCAGAGGACCTCCGACCTGAAGAAGTTCTGTCAGGAAGATCAACACCGCTCGCACGTCCACGAAAAGAGACGCCAGGACAACCTCTCCGTACCAATAGGTACATAGCAAAGAATACGCTTTTTAGAATCCCATTAAATATATGTTTGAGATATTTATAAAAATGAACTGAACATAGAATGAAGAAATATTAGAATATACATCGAAAACACTTAATTAAAATTTATAAATTGAAAGTTATCTACAATAAATTCATAGTCAAACGTATTTCCTATATAAAATTTTATTACATAGACATAGGTGTAAAAACTGTAATAAAAACTTAATTATGGCTAAGCCTATCTTAGGTAACCGGAAAAAAGAAAGTCAATCGACAAATTCTTCACAAAAGGAAATCACCACATCCTTTCTCTGTTCACATGGCAAATGTGAATCAATATATTAACGGCAAAGAAACTCTACATCACTGTCTTCTCTGTGGCACAGATAAGATATTGCAAAAATAGTTATAAGCAGATAAACTTGAAATATAATTAAGATACTATATTATAACAAATTTATATATAAAAATTATAACTAGAATTATATTTTACTTAAAAGCAATGTATTTGTAAACGTACAATGTTTTCATTCACACATTTGCTTGTATTTTCGTATAGGCGCAACAATTTAACTAATATAAACGAAATTACTAGATTATTTCCTTATCTCTCCTATATTAACACAAATTGTACAAACACATATCTAATTACAACTTCATATTGAATATTTAAATATAAAATACTATATACAGAAATAAAATAATAGTTTATAATTAAGTTTTACAAATATGCCACCATATATAAAATCATTAGTGTCACCAGCAGCTTCCATAAATGACGACACTAAACAGATATGACAGTGGCTATTTAATTCCCTAGGTTCGGTTTCAGGCAACCGCACAGCAAGACGGCCAAGGTGTCAGACGTGAGCGTGGCCGCCGAGCAGGCGTTCACAGCGCCAGCTAAGGATAAGGAGACAACCATCAATAATAATGCTATAGGTTTGTATTTATAATATGTGAATTTCTAGATGGAGTACTAATTGGGTAAAAGTCTGCTAAAAGTACGTATCTGTCGAAAATGATAAAAATAATCTATAGTATTCTCAGTCAACGTTGTCACACATCAAAAATCACCAATTTTTTAGGCAACTTTTTAATTATCGTACAGGAAACAAAAAAACTCCTAATCGACTTCAAATCGTTAATTATAACCTACAAAGTTTATATAGGTACCTACTCATTATGTGAGTATTGTTTATGTGTTAAGGCGGAGATACGCTGTGATGACTACAAGGATTTTAGTTTATTAGTATATTTTTTTTATAATTGATTAAATGCATTAAAACTACTAACTTGCGGGTTATTGGCTATTTACGTTTATATTTCCATTTCTTCGCTCTGGTGTCGAGGCAAAGCGCGAATGAATTCTGCCACTCAACACGCAATGCCTCCAGAATTCGACAGAAAGTGGGGAACGGAGTGTCTTAACACTGAGTTCCCTCTGCCTACCCTGCTGTGTGCGGGATACAGCGTGAAGCTGATTTATTTGTTTATTAAAACAAAAAAAATCTTTGATAATGTGACTTTGACGCAGTGTTTTATATATTTCTAGCCCTATTGTTAAGCAGTATAGACAATTAATCTTAAACCCGTTTGGGCTGCAATATTTCAATAGCTTTATTTGGACTGCACAATGAGCAATGCCAGATAAACACGGCAAGGACATTTAAAAATACGTACCAACATTAGTTAAATTCAATGTGCGAAATTCTTTAACTTATTTCAATTGTTTTTGTTTTTAGCTTTTTCAATTGTTTTCGTTTTTGTTTGTAGCTTCATGCTGTATCCCGCACGTAGCAGGGTAGGCAGAGGGTGCCTAGTGTTAAGACACTCCGCTCTCCACTTTCGGTAGATTTCTGGAGGCATTACGTGTTAGTGGCGGAAGCAACGCTGAACAAATTATTTCAATTATTTGCTTTATCAATAAATGAGTCCCCGTAGGAGTGATATATAATGATTTATTATGTAAAATTAATTATATGCTTAAGTATATTTTCGCCCTCTTAGTGACGTACTTGATTGAACTTTGATATTTATTATTGTTGTAATCATAATAATATTTTTTTAAAGAGATGATAAGTAGACCTAGACTTATTAAGAAATTGATTACAATTTGCTGTTTCCAGATAAGAAAACTACAAATCAATACAACTTGCCACTCCTGGCGACTCAAGTGTCGTCCACCGGCGTCACCACGATTGTGGGTGTGACCGGCGTGCCCAAGCCCGTCACCAAGCAGACCGTCATATTGACGTACCAGCCGCAGCAGTATCAGCCGCAAGTAAGGCTATTTTCACTAACATTAAATATATGAATTTGTGCAAATATGTATGAATTATATAATTTAGATGCACATCTGTTTTCTGTCTTTTCTTCTGGTATCTTTTTATTATGTTTTATTTGCATATTTTTAAATGTATATTTTCTTAATCTATCGTTTTAAAGTGCATTTCAATTTTTTTTATTTACTCTCATTTGTTACCTACCTATAATAAAGAAAGAAAGTCAATACATTTTTTTGTTTCTTATCAAAAAACAGGGGTAAAAAAAATTGAAGAGCCTAAAAATTGCATAAAATACTAGAATATATGTACGTACCTACACTTATAATAATATGTTTTTTCTAAGAATAATATGACAACAATAACATCTTATATTTAGTTTTACCTTAATCGGTTTATTGTAATGATGCTAAGTATCTTAACCTTGGCTTTGACTTTGTACTGGTAAATTCTCTATGTATGCGTTGTAAATTACCTACATATATTAGAGACATTTATGAATAAAAATATACCTAATTACTAGATAATACAGGCAGTTATATACATCTTACGTTAATTGTTTAAAATTTAAACAAAATAATTTTAATTTACAAGAAATAAAAGACAATACTTAAAAAAATATTTTACAACCTACTATTTCCTTATCCCATTTTATCTTTATGGAACTTTGCACGTCATGCAGGATAGACAAACTTATTGTTCCATTATTCCCTTTTACTCCTTTCCATCCATGTTGGTTAATTAATCAAAAATTCCATTGCTGCAATTCATCAACCCCGGTCGAGGAAATATTCATATTATAAATTGTATGAACAACATTCACCAGTTAGAATTTGAACCCATACATTATTGTTTATAGACGCTTTATAAATATACCATACTGGCTTCATTCTATTTTGAATTTAGTATAGTTACGATTATAAAACATATCTAAAAATCAAAAATTATATTTTCATGATTATTTTATACTTTGTACCAACTTAGGATGCCAAAAAGCCCTCACGTGCAGAACAGAGTCGGGCTACCTCACTTCCTCGCACTCCAAGTATCGATCCTCTAAAACCTCCAGGGAGGTACACCTTCCAAACCAATCAGTTACCGCGACCCCAGTACCCTTCTGTCAAGAATATCGATCCGAAAACTGCGAAACAAGTAAGTACATTCATGAAATGCAGCTTTCGTTTATATATTTAATTTTAGCTTTTTCATTATTTTCTTTTCAATAACTAGCTATTTATAATATGAATGTTTTCTTTTAAATCTCTTCATTGTTCTATCCACTTCTATTGTTTGTTCTTCCAATTGTTGTTGCAATTTTTAAATTTATACATATAATATAGGTCAAAAATAATTATAAAATGTTAAGCTTTTAAGTTTTAAAGAGATGTAAAATTTTAAATGATATTTCTTTTAATAAAGTGAAAGAAAGAGAAATATATTATTAAGAATACTAAATATATATTTAATAAAAAAATATATTACGTAATAACACTTTCTCACAGTCATTAAACTAACTTTCATTGATCATCACCAAGATGTCTAAATATTATTTTTAAAATAATAATTAGTACTCGAAAATGATCTTTATTATAAGAACAAAAGATACATTATTCAATGTTATATGAAGTAGGTCATCTTTCATCTATTTCAGGGCTGTTAGTTTTGAAACCCGTGCCGCTCGTTAAATATATCGCTGCACTATGCATTCATGTGTAAACACACGAGATAAAACTGCAAAGGATATATCTTAATAAATATTTATATATTTAAAGTTATAAAATTGATAATATTTCAATATAAAATTCTTGAAGCCAGTCGTGGCGTAGGGCACGAAGTTTGAATGCTTGTCTAAACTCGACTGGTTGTGAGGAAATGAAATATTTATATTTGGTGGAAAGTTCCCTGAAGGTGAAGGTGAAAGGTGGAAGGTTCCCTCTGCCTACTGTGTGCGGGATACAGCGTGAAGCTGATTCTTTAATTATGATTCATTTCTTGCTTAGATCCTATACTATATAGAACATTCTTTGCTTTAGCAAGTGTTTATTGCTAATTTTCAGTCTCTGTTGTACTGAATATGTATGTATGATAATAAAATGAAACGGTACAGCCTTCTAAACTAATTTTGAACTTATAATTTGCTCATAACTTTAAAAAACAGTCATGTTTCTAACAAATGTCGTAAACATTTTTCTTACAAATACTTCTTTATATAAATAATATTAGAATAAACAAATCAATTCAAACTATGTAGAGAATTACAAAAAGAGATTGCAAGCGCAAATTACATGTAATCTAAGTAATTTAGCAATTGAGTGACCTCTTTTTTTGTTGAAATTAATTGTCCGTATTCGTTCTTGCTTTAGAGTATAACAGAGTTTGCGTTAACGAACACGTGTTTCAATTTATTATACAACAATTTGACTGGGAAAACAGTCTAGAAGAATGTACTTAAAAAAATAATTAAATTCATACATTTTCTAAGTGAGTTTACGATATCTCAAGATAAATCTTAGTTTGTTCCTTCTATTTATATTAACTCTCGGTATCTACGTTCATTGGGGGCATTCGCTGTCGTATATTGTAACGCTGAGCTGCCCTCTCGTTTGGCGAGCTATGATTTCTGAGTAGTTGAAAATATGGTTAATAAATTGTAATTGTTATTTGAAAGTGCAGTGAAAGTGACGTTTGTAATGAGTTTTGTTCAATATTTCCAGGTGGTAAATAACACTAGGAAAGCTGGTGCTGTGGACGGATGGAGGGAAGGTATTTAATTTGTTCTATATATATATATATTTACTTAGCTTACTAAAATATCATATTAATTATAAATATTTATATAAATAAACTGATGTTATATGTCTATAGGTATTTAACTCTACCTTAGATAATATAAAAAATGTTATGTTAAATATAAAAATGTGTGGGAAAGATATACTTAAGACAAATAAATAATTAAATCGAATTAAAATGTAGACAGATATACAAACACTTCACGTCCCTATTACATATAATATTGAAGAAACAGATGGTCCATACACTATTAAAACAAACTCGTCGTCATATGTTTACCATTTAGGCTTTAAAACATTTTCTTTTGTAGGAATTTAGTTTAAAATCATATTCCGATTAAATACTGGGATAGATACGTAGTGTACTCTGTCTACAATAAATTCTACAATAAGAGCCTAAAGTGATCTTGGGTGTATAAATTTCAACCGATTTCTTCATCTAAAGTTTTAATTTTTAGGGGTATCTTTTTATTACTAAAATTTCTAGTGTGGGCTAAAGTCTAGTGTTACAGGCGACTCTCCTAAATCTGTACAAAAAACATGTACAACTCTGTACAACTGTAAACATTATGGGAATACGTTTATAAAATTCACATTATGAGAACATAAGATTCTTCTCCAAAAATCATAAAAAAATAATCACGTATTGATGGTCTCTTTTTTACTATTTAGATTTAGGTATTTTCGTGAGTTTTTCACTAGTTCCCAGTAACACAAAGTTCGGCGTTGTGTTCCGCCTCTCAACACGCACCTAATCGAATTTAGTTGGATAGATTGTTTATATACTAGGGTTTCTTGTCATACTCTATTGTACTGGAAAAATGAAACTTAATTAAAAAAAAATAAAAAGTAAAATGTATTTTCTTAAATTTTATTAACATTTGTATGCCAGTATATTTATATGGGTTCCGTGTCAGGTGCAGGTTCCGCGGTGTCAACTGACTCGGGGGTGTGGACCGGTGGCGAGGGGGAACTGTCGCCGCGCTTTCGACGACGGCCGCGCAACTTGGAGATGGTGATGCGAGGATCTCATAACTTCCATTTGAGAGAACTGCAAGTTGCTGATTTAGATATTATGGGTAAATAATGTTTAAAAAATCTATAATATCGTATTAGTATTTCTATGGTATATTATGTTATATTTATATAATGGTATATTTACAATTGACATAGTTTACATTGCATGCTTTATAAATATATTAATATCAAACATGTTTTCTTTTACAGATGAAGCCGTAGTGACAGGCCATGCGGTGATCCCATTGCCAAAACTTCCTAGTTCCTTCAACGAAGAGTCCTCACCAGAATGCGAGCCCGAACCAGTTTATTCCCCACCTTCCCCTATCCTTCCAAAGCCCATAGACTATCCCGTAGAACCCCCACAGCAAAGCTCCCCTATGTCCACCTTAGACCGCTACAGGACGAGGACCAGACCTAGTAGAATTCAAACGGAGTACAAAGATGAAGATAAATTAGTATTGGATAGAGCACAACCTGAAGTTTTAGATAAGCAGGTGATTTCAATAACATTTTGTTTTATAAATAAAAAAAAGGTCATTAGTTTTGAATACAAAAGTTATGTAAATAAAATGCTTACTTATTATTAATGAAACTAGAACACTATCAAGTAGTAGCAGTGCCTATTATATAATTGTAAGCTTCTTTAAAGATGTTATATGAAAGGTGAAAAATATAAGCTCGTTTAAAATATAATATTTGCGAAACAGTTAACAGTTAGGTTGAACCCTTGTAAAAATTAAAAAGCTTGAATTTTGGATATATAAATCGTAATTGCAGTATGTATTATAAATAAAAATATAATAACAAAGTGTATTAACACTAGGTTGCCTCTGCCTACCCTCCTGTGTGCGGGGTACTACAGCGTGAAGCTGATTTTAATTTAATTTATTATATTCTTTACAGAAATCCTTTATAAAATCATCAAGCGGTGTGGCGTCCCCAGGTGTGGATTCGAGCAAGGAGTCCAGTCCCTCGTGCAAGAGCGAGGCAAGCCATTTCAATTCAATCAGTGGCGCCTGGCAGAGCCACGCCGCAGGAGAAGCTATGGCTAATAGGTATTATATTTGATTTTAAATACATTATGTCACATTAATTCAAATAGATAAATATAAATTAATAAAATACACAAAAATATATATATATGACTTATTTTTCTTAAATGTGCACTTAAAAAATGTTATTTGCAGCGTTAAGTTCAACGCTGCAGTTTGTTTATTTTAATGGCGGAACTCTGTCTCTCAACACATTATCTGAAATTCTTAAAGCGAAAAGTGTCACAGATCGAACAAATGAAACTGTATATATTAGTTATGCAAAAAAAATAATAATCATTCGGACAATAACGTTCACATATATGTACATAATTACCTATACGCTTATTAGGTCACAGGATGACGTGTCTCTCGCTTTAAGCGTGTCGAGCTGCGAAGATGATAAATCCAAGCTGGAAGCCAAGGAGCCGGAAGTTATCAAGGAGCCAGAAGTGCCAATGAAGACGATAGTGATAGCAGACGAGCCTCCGGTTCCGCATCCTTTACTGATGAAATCTTTGACGTTGAGCCAACATGACACTCTTCGTAATTCAATGATGGGTACATACACTATATTTTTTTTTTATGTGGCACATGAGTTACTTAGGTCTATAACTCAAAATTACAAATGTAAATATTGACTCGTATTGTTCCTAATAAATCATAGCATACATGATCGCTATAGAAGTCCATAAAATGAATATTATATAATATTATTTTATGGACTTCTATAGCGATTATGTTAAATTGTGAGAAAATGTCACTTAAAAGCCTCGTAATTAAGAAGACACTTAAATTATTGTCATATTAAATTAAATTTCATTTCACTCATTATTCTTACAAAATATTTAAACCAAGCTAACAAATTTAATTAATTCATTCAGGTTCAATGACAAGTTCAAACTACAGCACTACGAGCACGTGCACAAACCAGAGCGCAGACCACAATTTGACCCTCACTCTAGAAGAATCTAAATTCGACTTGTCGGCTTTAGAAACTTCTACGCAAAGCCTTCTCGACGACGAAACGTCACCAGCAGACAGCCTGATATCCTCCACCAGTACCAGTGACTCCAATAACGATTTACACGTAGATAGAGATGCCCCATCTATATCTAGTGCATATCAAACTGCTAACACTAAGACTAAGACCCCCGATCCTATTGTAGAGGAAGATGACAAAGTGGATGGAGAAATGTTGCAGCCGCTTAAGGAGTTTAGGTGCGAAGATTTTTATTATTATTTTAAGAATATATAAATATATTTGTACTTCTTTAGTGTAAAAGAAAATTAATATTATACAGCAATTAGGTAGGTACATATAATAAAATGACAATGATTGTTGAAACAAAACAAATAGTTGGTAACGTATTAAAATTTAAACATATTAGAATATGAATTCTTGATCCATTCAATTAGGCTATATCATTTAAAATCCTTTTCATTTAAATAAAAAAAATTGTCTAAATGGTACGCTAACTAAAGTTTAAATTTCTAACAGTGATGGAACCGGCAGCAGTATCAGCAACAGCGATAGCAATAGTAAGAACGTAACGCCGCCGTCGCCGGGCACGCCCACGCATGCTTCCGGCTCTCTTTCATTATCTGATGGCAGAGATTTCTTTGACGACGAGATTGCTGATCAACCAGCTTTGTTGTTTAGAAGTAAGATTATTTTGATGTTTCATTAAAATGAGAATTAATCGAAAACGATTGTAGTCGCAATAACTGTAAACGACTAGCACGAAATTTGTTCGCAGTAAAAATAAAATCTGCATTTGCGTTAAAGTCTTCATGCAACTATATACATTATAGTAGAAGAAATTCAGAGAGTAAAAATGCACTCCGTTCTCCTTTCTCTATTCTGAGCCCAAAATTAAATGCATGTCGAATTGTGGTATTCACCGTCGCACTTTGTCTATCATAGCGTGGATATAAAAATAATTCAATTCCCTCGAGTATGGGTTAAATACACAATCGCAGCATTGCAGTAATTTTGGGTTTTATATTTATTTCATATTTTTCTTAGAAAATCACCATGGAAGTCCATCACTGAAAAGGAACGACTCGGATTCATGTAAACAATTGAGGAGATCACGCGACCACATCTTGTCTAGTCCACAAGCACAAAGAAGTCGGAAATGTGAGCTTATTTTGTTTTTTATTTAGCTTTAGAAATTTTCGGCTATATTTTTGGCAATTTATTTAGTAATTGAAGGATCTGTAGTTAGCACAAAAGAAATGTATGTCGTGATAACAACTAAAACTATCTTTGTTTCATTTGAAGCCGCATTTCACAACCAAAATGGTGATGACGGTGAAACCCATACAGCACTTTGTCTATTCAAATCGGAAAAATATTTTAAATATTATGCCTTGAATAGAAATTGAATCCACAAGCACCGAATATACAATCAGCAGCTTCACCTGTACCCCGTATATAGAAATACGGTAGGCAGAGTGAACCTAGTGTTAAGACACTCCGTTCTTCACTTTCCGCCGAGACATGGCGTGTTGAGTAGCGGAACCTAACACTGTTCTCTGTCTCATTACCAGTGCGAGGAAATGAAAATTTTAATTAATTTATTCCCCCGAGTAAGAATCGAACATACAATCTTTGCCTTTACAGTGACACACTGTGCTACAACGACCGATTTTTTTGCAATAATAACTTTAACGAAGTAGGTGGAGGACGCAATCCTGCGGCAGAGAGAACGCCGTCATTGGACACGCTGTCCAGTCTCGCCTCGGACGACCTCATGATGGACAATGATTTGGCACAATCCATAACCAGCTTGCAAAGCGTTGATGATTATATTGAGAGGTACGTTTTTAGTGAGAGGTAGAGTTTTTACGTTGCATTTATCTTTTGTAACCTCAATCGGCCCCTAAGAAAGATAGTTGCGAAACTGTTGACTATTGTCTAAATCTTCTAAAAGATGATACTTATAAAAATATTATATTGATTGCGTATTTGTAATTTACTGCATAAATAAAGGTTTCTCTTTTATTTTCACACAGTTTTTTCAAGAGATGAAGAATTTTTCGATTTCGATTTTCGATATATCTCTTCAATTTCAGTTCATATTTGTTACGAAAGTCACCATCGCGAAGTCTATAAACTAAATGTGATAATATTTCCTCCAAAAATTAAATATTTAAATTTAAACAACCATTTACCAACGAAATTATGCTTAAAATGTTGTCCGAGTAATCGAGAGGCAAAATTGACGACACGGAACCAATTGGTCACAAAATTTCTTACATAATAATTATCCCATTCCAACATAAATACTTAAATTATAATAATTAAATTAAGTGTAAAAACGCTGCCCCCCTCTAACTCAGCTCAACTCTAAAGATGTTCCCCCCTTTCCGCCTTGAGGCATTGCGTGTTGAGTAGCGGAGCTCAACGCCGGGCTTTTGCCTTGATGCCAGAGCGAAGAAATGAAAATATTAAGAAATAATAATTCATCCCTCGAGTGGGCATCGAACCCACCACCAATCATATTACAGTCACAACCCTCCATCGTTTTATTATAATAGATTTTGTATGGAAAAAATTGTAGAGATCACACAAAGCTATGGCAGTATATAAGATAGTACCCACAGGAGTATTATGTAATACATAAAATATTTATAAATATACGGGTCCACTACCCGAACGCGGCTACGCCCGCTTGAACTATAAGAATATTTATTAAATATATTTATGAAATTATTTTCAGTTTTCAATAGAGACATGCGTTAAGCAAGCTCATTTTTTGTGACGGTTTCTAACAACAAACTTTGCAAATCGTTGCTTAGCAACGGTCACATATTAATATGTATCGACAATATTACAAATATAAGAAAAAAAGGATCCTATGTTCATCCCGGTACCCTCATGTATGCCTATATGAGTATTTTATGACAATTAAATTAACGGTTTGGGCCTGATTGCGTAAAAGACAGACAGACAGACAGACAGAGTTACTTTCGAATTTATAATATAGGTATGGATGGATAAAAGATTTTGCTTTCACGATTCACCAAGAGAAAAGTTTAGCATATGACATACTTAAAAATCTGTTACATAAAATAATAATGAAACGGAAACGAGATAGTGCTTTGCCAACTAAATTACTTTGTATATGAATCTACAAAGATGCGATAATATATCTTTCTAAAGTTATGATGTAAAATAAACTTTAAATTACTAGTATTTACATAAATAGATGAGTCATGGTTTTTAAGTCGAGAGCTGAGTGAAGTTGGGCTTAGTGTTTGATTATCTTATGTCAAGAATCACTTTGATTACATATAAAAAAAATATTTATAATAAAATTTGTAGGTCAATTATTTGTTTAATTACGAGTACTTATGTAATTAGTAGCAGTAGATGTGTGTGGATGAAACCAATGCAGATTATGGGTTCTAATTCATCTCGTTGGAATAAATATATTTTTATTTGTTTCCATGTTCATCTTCAAAATTTCAAGAAACATAGATATCGATAGAATCATGGCTGTTGACTATACATTTGTAAATAAATAAATAAAAACTATATTGTTTTTACGAAAAATTGTTGCGATTAACTTATATCAAATGCTTATAATTGCATTTCTCCATTTTAATTAATAAAATTGAATTAAAAAAAAAAGCAAATCTAATTTTCCTGTTTCCATTCAGGTTGGACAGTTCACTTCGCAGCGGTCTTAACTCGTTAGACGAGAGGCAACTTCGGCAGGAGCTTTCAAGTTCTAAGACAGCGGTGCGTCAGTGGAGCCAACTGCTGGAGAAGAACAGCTTGTTGGATCGACAGTTGGCAGCCATGGCACAAGGAAAGGTTGCGCCCGATTCACTTACTGGAAGCACTTCTAGTCTGACGAATATTGGGTAAGTACTGACTTTCATTTTTAGTGATATTCTGCTTAGCTGCGGCTTTGCGTTCATGGTCAAATGGATGTATTGGGTGGAATGGAAGTGGGCACATGCCATCCTAAGTTTTCGAGTTAACACTGGCCAACATACTCCTATGGCTGTAAACTACACATTATTATAGCAAATAATTTATTGTTCCATTTTATATAGGAATAAATGTAAATTAAGTTAAGCTGGTTACCTTCATAGTACAAATATGACTACATACCAATCATCAAATAACAACTTATACGTTACGCCGAATAAATGCATAAAATATTAGTCTTGAGCGTGTTTATTTTATCTAAAGGCATACCATGCCTTAAATAAACAGCTTGTTAATTTTTTACGAGTAAATTAAACGAATTAAATCTTTTACATGTAAATTTTAACTATATTTTATAGTCGTACCCGACACCGTTATGCAATAACTACGAAAGAATATGTATTTAGATACTTCTAACCAGAAAACCTTTCAATTCTGTCAAAAAATTCAATATCTATCTGTAAAAATAATGTCCAAATACAAGCGTAATGTAAAACTAGCGTTTAAGGGCGATTAATAAATAACAAAATTGCCTATAAAAAGTTGCAAATGAAACAAAATAATCCTATAAAGGTTTCGTATTCAAATTTCAAATCATTCAGTTTCTTGCCGGCTCAGCAGAACTGTCTTTCGAACCGGTGGTAGCTTTTTGTTCATATGTTCATTCGACGATTCAAAAGTGCTTATAATAACTGCCTATTTGAATAAAGAATATTTTGAATTTAAATTTGACCTACGTATTATACATGTTCCTCTCTTATCAAATCTAGCTTAGGTTTCTTCATAGCTTAGATCTGTGTTCCTCTACTCAACTTAGACGAATGATAGGTCTTCAGAAAACATTATTTATTTTACAAAACTGAGATAAAAGTGGGTGATAATAAAACCTTTTTTTTGCTGTCTGTTGGACAATTTACATGCATGGTGAACTTGGCCCATTTATATATATATAGGGTTTCTTTTTATGCACATAGATTTTAATCTTTGCTTGCCAATTTGAAGAATGTTGTGAAAAACTGCGTGGGATGACTTATCTTTGAAACTTATGGCAATAACTGGCTTCGCAGGAACGCATCCGACGCTTGAACGAGTTCTATATGGGAACTTATTATTATAGTTTACGTTTTTTGTCATTTTAATAAAAATATTATTTATTCCCATGATGAAAGCTAGTAAAATTCTTGCTAGTTTTGTAAAAAAAAATATTATTCCAACAAATATTTAAAGGCTCTCCCTAAATTAAAATATTTTTTGATTAAATATTAAATTTTGCAATTATTTGAAAATTTATCCGTTTAAAATGCTACATTATAGGTGAAAAGAAAAATAAGCAGTAAAAACAACTTGTATCAGTTTTTTTTCCAAAAGCTCAATTTAAATTTTAATTCATTTGATTATAATTACTAGCTTCTTAATTAATTAATTTCAGTTGAGTAGCAGAACGATTTCTCCTAAGTGTTAAAGACAATGAGCACTGCTTGTGTGAAAACTATTGTGGGCAATGTTATTGAAAATAATAAACAAGATAGCGTCACACAAAGGCGCTCATATAAACAAACTTAAACAAATGATATCTACTGTTGTTTATATTTACCTAATTTGAAAGCAACATATTTTCTCACGACAATTATACGTTCTTAGTATTGATTGTTTATCTATTAAAATTAAATTAACTTCGAGAGCGATAAAATTCTTCGATCAACTACACAATAAGAATAGTTAATAGAAAAGTTATTTTCTTTCCAAAATGTAGAATAAGACTTTAAAATTGTTAAAAAAATATATCTTGTATCACCTCTTATAAAGGAAAAAAAGACTAAAATGTTTGACATTAACTTTTTTATACAGACCTAGTAAATAAACACAAGTTAACTTAGTTTACCAGTCACTTTATCTACGAAGGCATTTCAACCAGTTCTAAAGCTAATTATAAACTACTTAAGCAGCTTAAGAATGCCATTTACTCTAAACAAAAAACGCTCATACTTTTATACGTAGAGCATCGTTTACAAAACATTCTCACATTCTTGGATAAATCAAAGCTAAATTGCGCGATTGGTCACAATAGGCACTTAAATAAGAAATAAAGGCCGTAGGTGGTCGATCCCCACTCGAGGAAGTGAAGTATTTATTTACGTTTATATTTCCATTTCTTCGCTCTGGTGTCGAGAATTCGGCAGAAAGTGGGGAACGGAGTGTCTTAAAACTAGGTACCCTCTGCCTACCCTGCTGTGTGCGGGATACAGCGTGAAGCTGATTAAATTTTATTTGATTTATAAAAAATTGTGGACATTTACCTTTGTTTCTCATCTGTAGGTCACAATTCTAAACTTTGACTGAGTGTTCGTTTGACCTCCATTAAATCGGCAACAACAATGGGGTTGTGTAACAATAGGAATAATTCCCTAGCGTCGTGACTCTCGAGGACGACCTATGCGAATCTTGTATGCGCGAAGCGGGGCACAACGCTTTTAAGATGTTACCTGCATACATCTACTTGCGTTTGGCCTTTGCTCTTACATTCCAAAGCTTTAACCGTAGTTTTGTGCTTATAAAAGTTCACTCATTTTTGAGGATAGTCTTTTTTTATCAGCTTCATGCTGTGTCCCGCATTTAGTAGGGTAGGCAGAGATACCCTTGTGTTAAGACACTCCGCTCTCCACTTTCCACCGAATTCTATTCATTGCTTGCTAAATGGCGAATCTTAATGCATTGAGATGCATGATGAGCATGCTTCGATACCACAGGGATGAAATGGAAATAAACAATAAATCATTTCCTTGAGTGAGAATCGAACCCACAATCTGTCGTGTTTACAGTCACCATGCTCACAGCGAGCCTCAACACTAAGAATAGTCGAATTGCTCAATTGGTATATCAGTTTCATGGCAACTAATGGGTGAACGTCAATTATTATTAATAGATCGTTTTACGAGTACATTGACCATACACGTACAAAACTATATAAAATTTCACAAAAATAAAATGTAGAAAAAATCATACATTTGACAAAAAAAACTATCGCACTGTTCTCGTTATCTAAATAACGGTCGTAACTACCACTTAATTAAGCACTGGGGCAATTTAATTGAGAGTGACCGTTCAAAAATAAGTTTCGCAAGAGAAATTTAACGTTCCGGCGTCTGATTTTCAAGGTAAATTTTACGGTGAACTTCGAAGTGTCGAAAGGTCCTTGCTCTATGACTGTGTGGTAATCCTATAGAGTGATGCAGCTGGCTCCGCTTCATTCGGTCCATCTCGCCTGCGCCCGCGTGCCTTGGACCGCGGTGTTAGTCTGTTATGCGTCGCGCGCGCGGACGTACGTCGTGAGTGCGAATATAAAAAAAAACCACGTGCGTTTAACACCGTATTACGGCGATACACCGGTGGTTGGACGCCGAAAATTAGTTTAATTATTTGTGTAACTAGATTATAATTATTTTTAATTTAATGAGCATGTGTTTTGCTTTGAGTGTGTGGTCGTGACATCACTAATTCAATTATATATTATTGGATTTGTGTGGAATTTAAGGCAACATTAGCTGTTGGTATACTTATGCACTTTTTTTCTATACTTCCGAAGTTCGTTGACTTTTTAGTTTGCTAATTGTTGAACTGTTTTGCTTATTTCCCTATCGTCTAGATAACGTATCAATGCTGTTTCCCTTTAAGTTTTTATTGGTGTTATATCGATAACGATAAAAGTGCTTCGTTTGTTTGAAACTTTAACTTCTTTTATAATATTTTTTTTATATATTTTTGTATTACTTTAGTAACAAAACGCTCAACTAAAGGAGAACACATTTAAATACTTAAACATTTAATGATTTCCTGTGAGCATCCACCAGCTGTTTCAACAGATGTCTTGGTTTTAAAGGGTCCTTGTGTACGGTGATTTATTTATCCCTCACCTTTTTAAAGACATAATAGGCCGTCCATTGTAGATATGGGATAGATAAATACGTTTATGGCTAAATTATTCCTACCCACTTCTTGGGATTCTATTTATAATATTTTCTATTATTAGCTTTACAATTTATATTTGAATGTTAATATGTATTTTATAAAAATTACATGCAGTTTTTGACGAATTTACTCTAAATATCTATTTAAAAGTACAAATACACGTTATTTGTCTATAATTGTAAATAGTTATATTCTAAGATGTCATATTATAATTATTTTGGAACCCAACTGACAGTTTAAATATCCACCTACCCTCGTTACTAAAAATATGTTAAATTTAATTTAATTTAATAAATTTGAACATTTTAACTAGATATTTGTTATGTATCGTCTTTACCACAAGAGTCCGTGTTGATGCATAAATAGCTCGCTTGATAGCCATGAACATAGATTTTAATTTATTGATATTTTGCTTCATATATGATTGTACTATAATAAATCTCACCAATAATAAAACTAATTTATATATGGATAGAAATTAAAGTTTGTAAATTTTTTTGGTTCAAATTACGCTAAGTAAAGAAAACAACAATTTAAACACTTTACATATACTATACTTCTATTCTTCTAGTAGTCGCTCACCTAATAATATTCAGATTTTAAACAGTAGATACAAATATCGCGTATCAGCCCCTTTTGTTGTTCGAAAACCCCATTGCCATGGAAACATTGAATAGCTTAGCAAAAGTTTTATTATCGTGAAATTTCCAGTGAGAGCTTGTACGTATCAGTTGCCTTTATTTTTAGTGAAACATTTTATGACAATTGTTATTTCTTATGAACAGGCATACCATATCTGTTCCTCTTATATGATATTTTTACATTAATAACAGCCTTCTCTGTAAATTTGATATTCTGTGCTCCACTGGCACGCCTAAAAGCCATAAAATAAAAAATAAAAAAAATAATAAATTTGATTTTAGATGTGAAAGAATTGTATCGGAATATTAGCTGACATAACCGGAGAAAGTACTTTATTTTATGTATTCTTTTATGATTTTTGTCATACAGTATTATTTGCATAACCATTTACTTTTTTATTACCAATATCATTGAATGTGACTATCGATTATATTTATAAAAATTTTAATATTTTATTTTAGTATATTCTTTTCTTACTTTTTACGATAAATCGTGAACACAAATTGCTAATTAAATTGGTTGTGACGCGTGACGTTTAAAATTTTAAGATTTAGTACTATTTATTCTTTTTACAATTGTTAAACCTGTAGCTTTAACAGAATTTTATCAGTTTTGCTGTCATGCATAATGTAGTTAAAAGAATTGAAATTGTAATTTAAAATTTCTTCTTTCTAAATTCTATTTTTTTTAAACAATCATATCTTAAATTGTCATCGAAATTGTTTACAAAAATATATAAAAATCTATTGGGTGATTTCAAATTTTTGTTATCAATTTTCTACCAATGATAACAAGATATCTGTAGTATTCAAAATGGATCATCTCATCACTCAATATCACGTTATGAATTCCTAAGAAATGTGTATAATAAAAAAATATATATAATTGAAGATTTTCACTTAAAATATGTAAAAAATAAAAAATTGCGAAAATAAAAAAATATTTTTATAAAGTTTCGGAGTTTTTGGATTGTATTATTTTAGAATGTTTAACCACAGGCTATTGTCGTCGGGTTTCACTCTATGACCCTGACTTTCACGTTTCTTCATTTACTCAGTTTCTGTTTTTAGATTGGAATTCATTTTAGTCAATTCAACTTAATAAAAATTATGGTTGTTTTTGTTTTGCGTTTTGTGTTTTATGTGATTATTTTAATTTCTATGTTAAAATATTCCGAATTTTAAACTAAATAGTCTATAAATATGCTATCAACATCCTGCATGTAAAGAACTTTAGCATTTTAGAATACATTTCCAAATAAGAAGCAAGATATTATGCAAGTATCTTAGTAATACTGTTTAAATTTAAATTAATGTCCTTTTAAATTAAATATAAAAAAATAAATAAATCTAAAATTTTCTAATATTAAATATTTATACATTTATAAAATTATAATGTTAATTGTTATCACAAATGTTTATTTCTTCATAGTTCCACGTACATAACTAGTATACGTTTCCTAAAAAAAAAGACAGAAATAGTGTTTAATAAAATAGTGAACATAAACCAGTGCTGTGATGACGATGGAAAAAATTAGTGTTATGATGGAAAAGGAGGCGCCCGTTAAAGGGATTGTGGCACAAGTAGTCACAATGCTGAATGGCCAAGCACAAAGGTATTTAAGTCCAGTTAATTTTCTTATGATATTTATATACTGTGCGAATGGGTGTGACTGCAGATGCGTCGGTTTGTGGGTTCGATTCCCACTCGAGATAATGAAATATTTAATATTTTCATTTTCTTTTCGCTGGTGTCCAGGCAAAACGCGACTTTGAGTTCCGCTAATAAACACGCAATTTAAAATCTGTATTTAATAACTTCACCTTCTACAAATCGATTATTGTTATTTCTTTAAATAGAAGCTTCTTGTAAAATATTATATGAAACTTATATCATCCTGATATTCATCTTATGTTTCTCCATTACATTAGGTTTTATTTACAAAGCGCTTGTTTGTGGTTTCCATGTGTAACATAATAAGCTTAATGCATAATGTTGTTTTCTCAGGAAGTATTAATATGAATAGTTATAATATTATGAAATCATTAATGAAAAGAGGCTGTTGCGGCACAGCGTCTAACTGCAAAACCGACGGTAGTAAGTTCGATTCCGATGAACGATTTATATTTTGGAAACTGCTTAATACAAATTTCCGTCCGTCGATATAGGGAACGGAGTGTCTTAACTCTAAGCTCCGTCTACCTAACCTTTCCATATCTGGGATACAGGGTGAAGCTAAGAAACAAATTAAATCATTTTAATGGTAATCTTTATAGATAAAGTTATTCTAGGAGAATGTTTCGACTTCCGTTTTACTTTTTCGAGCCTACATTATCTTACATAATTATTATTGCCTATTAAACATTAAATATTGAAATTGCTTTTAAGGTGTTACATTAACATAGAAATGAAATAAGTTCTGTCGTATTATATAGTAAAAAGAAAGTAAAATTTCAAGTTAATTATTACATGTATGTTAATTTCCAATACAAACATGTTGTGCAAGTACCACACTTAGTAACATGTTTGAAATGTTAATAAAGTTATTGCAAAATAACGGACTTATTTATCCGCTTCACCTTAAAACCTTTTAGTAAACAATTTACATAAATTTAAAAAAACTGCTCTCTAAGTACTTGTATAAATCGTTATTTGGAACCCATGTGGTCAATTTATCGATTAAACTAAACCTAAATGACATACATTTTATTTGGACTTTAACTTAAAAATCTTGTTTAATTATAATAAGGACGATTTATAGCTAGTAGCTATTGCCTTCTACTTCACATGGTCATGTTTGTACTTTATACTAGTTCGTTATATGTCCAATTGATAATTTAAAAAATAGTAGGTTCCTCTTCTTCCTGGCATCAATTCCGGCTATTACCAGAGTCTACTCAGCCTACTCTAGATCATTGGCTCTCATGTCCTGCATCACGACATCCAACCAGCGCTTCCTTGGGCGTCCGGGAGGTCGCGCTCCAGGAACTGGTATAGCAAGGCACTTGCATCCGACATAGTTCTTAGGACGGCGCGTAACGTGGCCAAACCATCTCAGGCGGCGCTCTTGAAGCTTATCCACTTAAAAAACAATACGTTATCTCTGCCTAACTATACGAGAATGTGTACATAAAAATAGTAAAAAGTAGAAACGATGTTATTGTATAATTTTATAATAAATCTTATAATATTTTTATTAAAATGTGAAAAGGTCAAATCGATTAAATATGTGCATACAATAATATCGTGTGAATAATATGATCTTGACCAACAAGTATTTATATTAGCTGCATTCTAACACTGACATTTCACTAAGATGAAATAAATAAGAACAGTTGTTCAAAAAAAGAAAAGCCCTTTCTTATTTCATCCTATTTCGACACATTACGGGTTAAGTGGCGGAACTCAACGCCGTGCCAAAAAGTGTACCAAAACGAGGAAATGAAATTTATTAATTGATACGCGTGGGAATGGAACCCACAGTCAGTAATCGGGCCCATTCACCATGACATCCTTATAACAAAGCACTAAGTCTGATATCTTTAATCATTATATTTTTCTCATCTTTAAAACTATTGCATTTTATTTAACTTTTAACGAACAAAAGAAACCGACTTTAACCGCATTCCCCAACCCTAACCAAAGTCTTATCAAACTATCCTTGAAGTGTATCCTTTCCAATAGAAAAAGAATTATCGAATTTGGTTGCCATGATATTGAATTACTGAGAGTAATTTATCGCATACTTACTTAATGCAAATTTCAAATTTTCTCATGGATAACATTGTCAGAAATTAAATATAATTAAAATGGGACCAGCTTTTAAATAAAAAAGAACCTCTTCAAAAAGAACTTCATCCTGTCAAAAGCTCTGAGGCAACAAACATGAAAAAACATAGACGAATTGATAACCTCCTCCTTTTACAGAAGTCGGTGAAAATAGATTACTATTCACTAATGCAAGACCCCGTCATCTGTCGATATCGATCAGCAATTAATTTTTTATTTCGCAAAATAACTCAGCCAACGCCATGCTTAGATCAAATATTTCAAAGACCGTTATGTAATCTGCAAAGCTCGACATAATTCGCGGTGTTAATTTATTAATCCCCCCTCTTGCGACTGCTGTACCGTTACTTGACATGATGTATTCAATTGGTGCAGCTCTATGGCAGACTTTTAATCAGCTGTCATTCAACTGTTAAATGAAATATTTATTTAAATTTACAGAGTTAGTTTGTGCTGAGTTGGCACGCTCGGAACGCCATAAATAAAAATCAACAACAATTAAATTTATACTTTCATTTCTTGGTCGTCTCTGGTGTCGAGGCAAAGCGCGACGTTGAGTTCCGCCGGTCAACACCTTATAGTTCCAGCATTCGGCGGAAAATAGGGAACGGAGTGTCTTAACACTAGGTTCCCTCCGCCTGCTGTGTGTGGGATATAACATGAAGCTGATGATGATTTTATAAATCGTTAAGTATTTATCCTTGTTTTGAAAAATACAGCTTTTGTGTTTCGCTTCCATGAAACGATATGCAAGATCCGGTTTTATGTACATCCATACACACTACATACTTACCGATAGTGTAGGCCAGGGAGCAGAACTGGAACTGGATTTTCTAAATACCGCTACTTGAAGCTTTTTTGAATATTTGAAAATGTAATTTTGCACTTTTTTATATTCACTTGGGTAGTATTGAAACTCCCGGATAATATCCCGGGAAATACTTGGCTTAAATATTATTTATAGGATTATTTCAAACGCAGCTTTAATTATTCTAAAAAAATCAAAATTAGCTTCACTCATATCCCGCACAAAGCAGGGTAGGCAGATTGAGCTTCGTGCTAAGACGCTCCGTTCCCCACTTTCCTCCAATTTCTGGAGGCATTGCGTGTTGAGTGGCGGAACTCAACGCCGCGCTTTCGCCTCGACACCAGAGCGAAGATATGAAAATATAAAATTAAATAAATATTTCCTTTCCTCGAGTGGGGATGGAACCCAAAACCAGTCGATTTTGCAGCACACTCTATGCCTCTGCGCCACGACTGGCTTTCTAATAAATTGATTATAGAATTTCAAGGTTAATAACATTTAATGCTTAAAACTTTTTATACCGGCCATTCCCTACATCCATGTTACAAAGAACTGTCTGCCACATAATGTCCCGTTAAGCAGCACCGTGACAGATCCACATGGCTGATTTCGACTCCTCCGCTTCGTGGAGTGTAACAAGTTCATCCTAAATTACTATAAAAACTTTTTATATGCTTAAAATAAATACCGTATACTTCTGTATATTTTTTTATTATGTTTAATGTATGTATACCTATATATCTCACATATCTACTTCATTTGTTGTTTTTCGCATATAACAGTGAAGGCAGAGCCTAGTGTTAAGACACTCCACTCCCCACTTTCGAATTCTGGAGGCGTGTTCTTTGGTTGAACTCAACGCCGCGCTTTCGCCTCGACACCAAAGCGAAAAAATGTCAATATTTAATGTTTAATTTCCTCAACTGAGAATCGAACCCATAACCTTTCACGTTTACAGTCACACGCTTGTGCCCTTGGACCACAGCTGGCTTTTCAATAAGTAAACTTGAGTAGGTAAACATAGAAAATTAGCCTTTTGTTGCTCGAGTCAGCTGTGGCAGGCATAGATTTATTGAACGGCCCCACGCATGCGCCATTCGTCGCCACCGTAAGTGACACCGGCACCGGCGACTCTTCTGTTAAACCAAAACAAACTTTCTAGGGAGACTAACCTGCCACTTCCTATCCAATTCGGTCGTATTAAGAAAACGGTTTTTTTTTATATAAAGAAACCGCGTAACAGTAGTGGGTTCAATTCAGTTATGAAAATACGGTATCGCAATGAGCACTAAGCAGACGATGACATCTTATAATTTCAAGATTACTGTGCAAAAGAAAGTGTTTGTGAGAGTCAATGAGCGTGACGCTTCTTCATAGGCGGTAGTTTTATTTGACGTTCTGTTGTACGACACACTCGGCTGCCTCGTGTTGCTCGAATAATTATTATTATTATAATAAACAAGTGGTTTTAGAATTATAAGTTAAAATTTAAAATAATAACGTTATAATAAATATAAATGACTCATTTAAATAGAGAAATAGAGTGTAACAAAAGAAATCCGCGTTATTGTGATCCGTTCGGCGTGAATGGCTAGGGTCGTCGCGAGATCTGATTTTTCCGGGCGAGCTGGCGGTGGAACTAGCGATAGCGCGGGCGCGCGAACTTCAGTCGGCCGTGTGCGTGCACGCCGTGAAAATCTCCCGCTATGCGTTCGTGTGCCGCGCCCGCTGGTGCCCAGCCAGCTATGGGTGCCCGGAGACAGAAGACGGACCTCCACGTCGCTGGACCCGCTGCTAGGTCTTCGAGCCCTGCTCCTAGCCTACGGAGTCAGAGAGCCAAGCAATACAGGTGCCCAATATCAATATGTAAAGATTGCGTGTCACTTTTGTGAAATATTTTTTTTGTATTATTGCGAATTTGTGTGGTGAATTAAAGTAACGTTTTACATTGAGAATTTTGTTTTAAATATTACGGTTTTTATTAGCTAAACGACCTTTTCCTGAGTGCTATCAGTTAGTTAAAGACTATATCATTCGATTGATTAAGACGCTTATCGGTGACAAACGTCGGCTCAATGTTTTTAAACATGTAACACTAGATACGTCGCAGTGTGTCCCAGTGACCTAGACGTAACAGAAGTAAGGAATATCTATTATTTTTCATACGACCAGATATAACGAGGTCGAACGAGAGGTCTGTGTGTAATATAGCCATTTAGGTAGATGCAATTAAAACGAATCAAGGACTTTTCCTATATATATTTGAAATGGCAGTGCCCACACGATATGAAATCATACTATATTTTTAAAATGGGTATTATTATAGTTATTTCATATTTACACCTTTCCATCACGCTCTATTGCTTCATGCCGTAATCGGGTACTATCGTTTTTCCTTTCTATGTCTAATGTTCTTAGTCTTATCTCGTTGGGGAATCACGATAAACATACATTTATGCTTATACCGTCAATCAATTCTTTGTTTATCAACAAGATCACAATATTTAAAAATATATTGGTACGTATAAAGGCAGAAATGTGTGACTGTAGACACGACTGGTGGTGCGTTCGATCCCCACTCGAGGAATTTATATATTTAATATTTCCATTCCTTCGCTATGATGTCGAGGCAAAGCTGAGTTCCACCATCCAACTCGCAACGCCTCCAGAATTCGCGAGAAAATGAGGAACGGAGTGTCTTAACGCTAGTTTCCTTTAGCCGACCCTGCTGTGTGTGGGATACAGCGTCAAGCTGAGTAATAATAATAATAATGTCACTAAGGGCTAGTGATATAGTCTCAAATGGTAACATAACGATCCTTTGTTTTTTATTTTAAAAAATAATAAATGTTTTAATTAACAAATGAACTAATATTTCAAATAGTATATAACCTTGCATTCGTCAATAAAATTGACTAGCGTTTAGTTACACTTAAATAACGATATCTATTAACATTCGGGTCGAATAGTGTATTATAATCATAATTTATTAACGTACGGAATATACAACACTTTCAAAAAAATACGACTCTGAATTATATATTACTTACTTATAGTTTTTATTACTCTATATTGAATTATTCATAAATTAAACTAATATTATAGAGTTAATTATAAAACATAAATAGACTAGCAGAGCAAAGAAAAGCGTACTTTCTAAGATGTTTTATACTTAGCGGATGTACCATCATCTCTATATTAGAGTATGTAACGATTATCATGATAGATTTCTTTATACATCTTAGATATTTATCAGGGTAGACCAAGAGAGTAAGTGCTCTCCATTCTCCTAATTTTAAATAAATAGTTATCTAATATAGGCTTCTTAAAATAACGTAAACACATGAGAACAGTACGGCAAAATAAATACCATATAAGGTTAATGCAGGTAGGCAGGTTTTCACTTACCAAAAAATACGAAGCCACACAACATACAATTCGCAAGGCGGTTCAAGTAATCTAATTATCGAAAGAATAATTAAGCTATGTAATACAATCAGCACGGAAGCCTTAAGACTAGATAATATTTTAATTGGAAATACATAAATTGCAATTTTTTTTGCAAACCTAATGTGACGAATTTACTATAATTGCTTAACTTTTTATTTCTTAGACTATTGCTTTCACTTACAAGATGTATAAGATACACTGTACTCGTGCCTCACATAAATTGACCGCATTCTTTTAATCTAAAACATATTATCATGACCGCAAAAAAGTCGGTTATTTGGTATATCTCATTACGTACGAGATAAAAACGCATGGAAGGAAAGCAATTATGTAAATTAAAAAAAAATACAATAATTAAAAAATCATATATATTTGTTTTGAATTACGTTTTTTTTTATTATTATTAGCGACCCGAGACTTCGCCCACTTAAACTTCACAGTTATTTATTTACTAATCTGAGTTGCTTTCGTTTTCTGATAACCTTATCATTAAAAATGTATACATTGAAAACTAAAGTTTGAGTCGCTTCAATAAAACTGTTTTATTTATGAACGGATTGATACGAATTAAACAATAAACGTTAAGGGGAGTTCACCATAATACAATAGTGAAAACCGCATTCAAATCGATTAAGCTGTTTTTCCATAAACGCACAGCAAAACATTTTTTTAAATCCTTGGTTTGGATTCTGCGTTAAATGCCCTCAATATTTTTTTTCTTATTTATCTCCCGTATCACAGACAGTGACCAGTTAATTTTTTATATTATATATATATATATTGATTTGTATAATTATTGTCCTTAAGATTTGGACATAATTTACATTTGTTTACTTTTGGTGATGAAACATATATTGAATCCTAAAATGTAATATTAAGTTAATTTTGAATATTTTTCAGGGCCAGCCTACCCGTACGTACAGCCCGCTTGCTGCAACGATCCCGCACTCAGACCCCCTCTGACGCCGGCATCAGCGACGGCAGCACGTCACCTGCGCGTGCGCCGTCCTCGGTGCTGCAAGATGTTGTTGACATCAAAACATTGCTCTTGCAGCTTAAACGGGTATTACAGGAGGTCAGTTAGCATGAAAGAGCCTCTTTTTAATTTATTTTTTTAATCTGCATCACTTTTTCATGTCTTGTTAGCTTTGACTGTTATGTGTTTTGTTTTAATCTGTATTTTTTTATCTGTTTAAATTTCATAATCATTGTTCATTGGTATCTAATAAGAACATAGAAAATTATTGAATATCATAAAACTAGTATACCAAGAAACTGATTTCTTGGAACATAATAATTATGATAACTTTAATGGGATTTAGAACGAGAAGCATGTACTCGTTGCACTCTTACAAGTGCAGACAGCGTAAACAGTTTTTGTTATTTTAGAAATCTTCAACTCGAATTCAGTCTTTGTTTAATAAATTTAAAATCTATAAATATGTTTAAGGCAAAAAGTTTATTTAATTAACAATTTTAATCCCTACATAGTAAAAGAATAAAATAATTTCTTAGGGAACTTTTCTACCTCCCTCGTAACATTATAATCGCGTGCTTCTTTAGAATAATCCGTGATGTAACCGAAGGTAGATTTCTTATGATATACTGCCATAATTGAGAGTCTTAATTGAGAGTGGCTTACATTATCATAATTTAATCGAGTGGAACTACGTCCATAATAGCGAATGTTTCTTTAGCTACAGTTAGCCAACGAAGATTACGTTGAGACCTATAGCCGTTGTTGGCAACAATAGTGGGAAAAGATGCTAACTTGTGTAAATAGTGCAGTAGATTATATATCTTAATTTTTATATTACATCGGCTTTTAATTGGCATTAGTAGGTACAGTTTGTTAACGAGTCGTAGCCGCCCTGAAGTTAGTTCCTTTAAGTTCCTTAAGTAAGTTGCTTTTTTAGGATTTTGCTTACTTTTGAATATTTCCTTTCCGAGTGCGACAATGCGCAAAAATTTTGAAAACATAACTTCAGGGCGATAACGATTCGTTGGCATTACTGTATAGTAATAATAATAACATTTAAATGATAATATTTTTTTGTTTTATTTCACATTTAAATTGAATTCCTTGCTTTTTTTAACTTTTAAAATGAAAACATATTAAACATATACATCCTAATAGCTTTATTGAATGCATTTTTTTATTCTAATTATAATTTGCCGTTTACCACACTGCGTTTACCTAATAACGGACGTTGTTTTTTGGCTTCACCTTATTGCACTATTGTTTTGTTTTGTGTAACTTTTATGTTTTTCGTTGTTTGCATTGCCTTGTTTGCCGCTGCCCAGCCCGGGGAGGAGCATCATTCGATGAGTGTAAGTATATACGTATGACGGACGCATAATTAGTAGATACTAATTAACATAAGTTAATAACAATTATATAATTTATTCATTTGTCACTAACATATTCTCATTTGATAAGCAGCTATTTGCATTCAAATTCTACAATATTTATTTAAAAACGTATATAAGTATATTTTTTTATTTGAAAATATGTTAAATATAAAGAAGTTGGCACTGAGGACTATAAGCTCTTAGAATAGGTACTCTTGGTCGTGAGTGAAGTGACACTTCACATCTGTAACAAGTAGTTCCTTTTTTTCACAAATCCACTTAGACACGTCCTGTTTCACAAACACGTAACTGGTTTTTCATTTTTCATCAATTTTTTTTTAAATTTATGTATAAAGCTAAATCTGTTTAATATTCAAAAATAAAAATATTTAATTTTCTTTAAATTTTCACTTACACATGTCTTTTAAAAAAGCTACAATTGCATATTAAACGATTTTCTTTTATTCATATGTACTTATATAGGTAATCTCTCTAATAAAAGTTGTAATGTTACCAGAGCAGGCAACTAGTTTACTAATAAGTCAATCTATTTGCGTGTAATCGACCTTAATAACTACGTTTAGAGATCCCAGTGATGCAAGTTTCCACGCATGGTGAATGAAAACGCGAACATTATCATACTTATGAAAGTTTAAAAACTAGGCCCATTTCTTGATATATTTTAACACTTGTGTTAGGTTACATATGCAGAAATAGTTAGACTTATTAATTTTCTTATTATAATTTATCATTCGAATAGCTTTCAGTTCTTTAAATCTAGAGATTATATGTATTAAAATCTTACAGGAACGTTCTCAGTTATTTTTCGCTATAAATATTTAATAGGCTATTATTTTTTGTATTAAACATTATAAAATATTCATGATATATTTCTATATACAAAATTACTACTATTTATCTTAATAGTATTTTTATACAATGTTTTTTCTTAGTAACCTTCAATTAAGTACCTTCTAAATGTCTATTTAGCATCTAAAATCCATAATAAAAATAGCAATAAGACTAAAAAAACATATGTTTTTTAGTAAGAAGCCTTCAAGTTCAAATTTTAACATGAATAATAAATTTTCAGAGTGAAACTCTCGACCCGTTGCTGGCGGCGTGCGCGGAGAGCCCCGCGCGCGGCAACGGGCGCCGCCCCCCCGCGTCGCCGCTGCACCCCGACGCCTGCGCCGAGATGCGCCGGCAGATAGTCTACCTGCAGGTAGGATGTTATTACCTTTTGGCGCAATGTTCACTTGGAAAGAATCAAAGTAAGAAATATACTAAAATCAAATCTACGTAGCCATCTACAGCTAACTTCAGGGCGGCCACGGCTCGTCGACGTTACTGTGATCAAAAACCCTGGGTTAGACTGAAATACCACCTTACTTCAAAATAAACTAAATGATTTCTTTAGTTTTCCATTTCAAGCTTAAATCTATATCCAAAGGATTAACAAGGTCCGAAACAAACCAGAAATTACTTTTAGCACAGATAAGTTATTTACAAGGCAAAAGATAACAAATAATTATTATTTTCAAACCTACGGCAATTTTTCATCATTTCTCTTACTTTAAAACTAAAACAATTAATTTATCAAATTAATATAGGTACTTTTCTTTACTGTGAAAGAGTTATACTTTCTACGCTGTGTAAAATAATATAATTTGAGCTTAACAAAGGTGAGCCAACGTTTAATTAATTAACTTTAATTGAACACCACCCTGAATTGAATTCTTGATATATGGCGAACACCACCCTGCTCTAAATGTGTCAAAAATTGTGTCAACATATTTTAGCATGCCATATCAGTACATTTATCTATTTCTTTTTAAATAAAATTGTAATTGAAAGTTAAGTAAGACAATTTAATATAGTAATGAAAAGTTATTATTTATTTATTTATTAAACACATGTTTAATACGAAGATACATATTTGACCTTTATTTCAACTCGCAATGTCTCGAAAATTCAGCGGGAAGTGTGTGGCACGGAGTGATTTAAAACGAGGTTTTCTCTGCCACCCTGCTATGCATGCAAGATACACCGTGAAAATAATAAAAATAGTTATAATATATGTCGTAAATTTCAGGGTCAGCTCGAGGAGCGCGACCGGCTGGTGCGGGTGCTGCAGCAGCAGATGCTGCGCATGGCAGAGGGCCACGAGCCGCGCGCTGACGACACCTGCAACGTCGCTACGCAGACTGACCGGGTACGTTTACAACTGCTTTTCACCTTGACCTATTTTATAAAGATTTATAAATATAAAACCTGTTTGACAATATGTTAAAGCGAAAGTTAAATCTAGTCTATGTATACCTATTTGTCTTTTTTGAAAACATGAACTTTTAAGCATAAATATTATTCCAGTTGCGGCCACCGATCGGCACAACGCTAACGAGTTCTGAAAATTCCGGATTAGTGAGGTAACATATTTAACTGTACTTATTATAACGACCCTCATGACCCTTATATTTTTAATATTTTAGTATTTGGCAAGTATTTTACTATAACTTTTCCTAATTGTTTTCAACTTTATTTTACAAATATAAATATATTATTTTCTTTTCTTCCACTGTTATATTTATTTGTTTTAGGTTATACGCCGCTTCAATACACTCACTCAAGTCCTTATTACACATATTGCAAGCATCATTTACCATTATGTACATTCACATCCCTTTACATAATCTCACACAGTACAGGACTCAATGCCATACATTCGCCATAGATACTACTGCGAAAGTTCAATGTTTTACAAACAAACTAAAAAGTTCTAAATGGATTATAGCTTTTAAAGATTATATGAACAAAAAGATAATATTTTCGTCTACATCCATGTGTAGAGTCACCCTCACTCTGTCCCCATATTTTACGGGCATTTTCATATGATATTAGATATCTTGTTAGCATTTTACGAGAACGTTGCCAGTAGTGTTACTTAAAATGCATACTTGTAATGTTAAAAATTGTATTTATTACTATAATACTAATATTTTTTTAATATTTTCTTATTTAAGTACACCGTCTTTTAATCACCGATAGCTTGTCAAACTCTTAAATCATAGAAAATCGAAATATTTGGAAATCCAAGTTTGTTATCTAAATTATGGTACTTTTATAGTATTTTAGCTGTATTTATTTCGTTATTAAAGTTCCCCATTCATTATATAATCATGCTCTTTCCTCACATGCTGCTTTTAATTCGATAATTTCGATTGGAATATTGTACCAGTTTCCACCTGGGTACGAGGGTTCGTCCGTCGGATCAGGTAGCGTGGATCGACTGCTTGCTCGCTATCTGCCTTTTGTGCTCTATCAATGTGCTATGCTTACTGCATCTTTTGTATCGGACCGGAGAACAGAACCGGTTTTAGCAAACATACTGAGAAATTCATTATTCATATGAATTTCTACACAAAAGTAGAATTTTCATTCACCACAAACAAAAGACTATCGTTAATAATGACATTTCATTAGACATACAGTCCATTTGCTTAAAGCCGGTACTGTTTATTTTTCGACATTGAAATACTATGAATTAAGACCTGCATGTCGTAAGTCTATTTTACAGCCGACCTAACCCTCTTGTTGAAAATTTCATAAGAATATACTAATCAAAATATTTTATATTTTTATAATATAAAAATATAATATAAATAATAGTGCCTCTTTTACATGTATAAACTTATATGGCTAATATACTAGTTCCTATTAAACTGTTTTAAGCTTAAGAAGTTACATACAATGTACTTAAAACGTATCCGGCCTAAGATTATTATGCTTATTTTTTTTAAAAAATATACCAATTATAATATAATTTAATTTATATATGACATATAAAGACAGATGTAATTCACTCGCACACAACTTATATATGTTTTTAATACAAATAAGACTTATAATAGGTATTTTCATTTTTATGCAAATATTTTATATTGATAAATATTTAATACATAACATTTACAACGCACTCATTTTTTTATCGACTATTAATTGAGTAATTGTTTTCTTTTTTGAAACCTCACAACCAATAGAATTTTCTTTATTGATAATGTTTTATAAAATAACTGTGATTTCTGTTTTGATTTATGCCATACGTAGTTTTGTGATTTTGGTCTTTATTGTTTTGATTTTATGCCTAATACGTAACCTACCTTGTTTATGAGCATTGTCTCTGTTACACGCTGCCACTGTAGAACGTAAAGGTGAGATTACAATTGAGTCAAGGTATTTTTACCTTTGAATTTGAAATTAAAATTTATTAAAAAAGAAACAAGTAATTTATAAAGCTTTTCTTTTGGAAATTGATTTAGGTATTATATTTATTAATTACTATAAATTTTGATTATTATTCAGTATTACAGTGAAAGTTAATGTATTTGTAATTAAATCATCAATGTATAACAGTTGTACTGACGTTGAAATAAATTCGAATGCATCTTAGATGTACTTTCTTGATTATTGTTGTTTTTTCTTCAATGAGAATAGTAAGTAAAAATAAATAAATACATGTTTGACCTTATTAAAATGTAATTTATTTCTATACACAGTTGGAATGAACAAGCTAGCGGGAGGAAGCTGCCGTACAGTGATGCACAAAAGACAAAGAGGCCTGTCACCAACGGGACCGTGAAATGTCAGTGCGGTGCGAAAGTGAACGGACTTATTGACAGACAGACTGACATACGAACGGACTCGGTTCAGCTTAAGTCAAATAGTCGAGTCGGATCTAAATACCTTCAAGCCTTAGCCAGCAATACGGAGAACAGAAGATACATCAAGCGCGATTCTTCTATTGGTGAGAAATCGGAACGGAGAAACTTATACTCGGCTAGATCGCGGTCTATAGAAAACTTCCACAACCAGCACTATCTGTCGACTGAGCCGCTTCTCTCAAAGTCAGCGGTTATCGAAGAGACTATTAAACATCACACGTCTTACGGCGACTTGTATAACGGCAGGATCAGCAGCAAGGAGAGCGTCAATGGTAACAGACACAGCCCAAGCTTAAACGGTCAGTCAACAGATACGGATTACAGTTCCGATGGCGGTTACAAGTCCCTCCCTTCCTCTATTAATTACAATATCTCGCCAAAGAAAGTGAGTGGAATACCTCGTAGGTCTATCGAGCAAAGGTTCATATCGCCTAAACAAGTGAGAGCGAGCGCCGTCTGAACTTAATTTATAGTTTGACACTTCGATTTTCAAAATCGTCAGATAAATTGCAGGCCAATTAGATAAACAAGGAAACGTGAACTTCGAAAAACTAAAAGGTCCACCGTTCCTTGAATATTTATATGTACATGGATGTTTTATTCTATTATAAAAGATTCTCGGCATTTCACAAATATTTAAAAATTAACGTAACGATACAAAACAATAAGTATGGTACTTTAATTTAAAATTAATTTTCTATATGTATATAAAATATAGTCTTTACGTAGTTCTTATATATTATGAAAAATAAATGAAATCCGAGAATCTGTCTGTCGCCGTAGTACCATCGCTCGACATAACAACTGGCAAGAAAACGCAAGGCTTGCACGCATTTACTGGCTTAATTAAGATTTTTAATTTCAGATGCCAAATTATAATCGTCGTATGTAAATTAAATGTATTCACTATGAATATATCCTTTTTAAATGTTTGACGTGAAATATTTTGTTTCGTAGGCTATTAAGTATTGCTTTGTGCAATTTATTTTATACAAACGCTATTTGACCCTTCTGTACATTACAGTTAGGAATTTTGAACCGGGAGCTTTGTTTGTAGATTTTAATTTACAAATATATACCCTATATAGGCGATAATATCTTAGATTTTCTATCATAGAGTTAAATTACGTTGTAATATGTGATAAGAGTGGCTGTAAGAATTTCACTATAATTTGTATGGTACCTCTCCTTTGTTTAAATTGTATGTACGTTATTGTATTATGTATAGACTTGTCATGTAAATTTCTTTCCTATTCAATGTTGTTTAGAAAAAATAGTCAGGTATCAAATAGGGATAAACACGCTTACAATGCATTTTTATATTCCCAAAGTCATTTTGAAAGCATTTGTGTAATGAAATTTAATGTTTAATGTACTTTAGTGTTTGAATATAGAAAATTGTAATCTTCCATTAAATATTTTATGTGTAATCGACTGGCCGGAGCTCATTTAACAATTGTGTGAAGCAAAATATATGAAAGATTTAAATATAATATAATATGGTTAATTTAAAATTTGTAACTAATATTTAATTATTAATATTGAGTACAATAAATGTAATCTGAAAACCGTCTCATATATTCTAAAACCGAACATTATATTAGAATTTATAGTAAGCATTGTGAGCGTCTTAAAATAAAATAAAGCTGAATGTTATTTGAGGTCTGGTCGGTCACCATTAATTGAAATGTAAGAAAGAGCATCCTATATTGATACCTAGGTTTATCTTATATACCTACATTATACCCTACCTACCCATAGGTATATATACCTATTATATCTTATATTATATCCTTATGGCTTACTTACGTCTGTTTATTATGTTACGTCACTCCTCTATTATTTAGTTATGTAAGTCGGAGCCCACTAGCTTTAGTAAAGAATATATTACTACTAATTTAAACATCAAATTTGTTTCAATAAATAATTTTAATTTTGCCATGGTTTTCTTTTGTAATTTTGGTTCTCCGTAAACGTTCTCCACACCCATTATTTGTTTTACAACTTTTTAATACAAATTCACGCTTAGTCCCTATGCAGAGGGACTGCAATTCATTTAATTAAACAATTATAATTTTATGTTACACTAGCTGTTGTTATTTGCTATAAATGGTAACATTTGTTTTTTTTATTGAGAGTACAAATATAATCTACGACCGCGATTCATGTCCACCATAAAAAAATATTTAATAATAATACATATGTAATATAAACCAACAAAACAAACCTTGGATCCGGATCCAAAGTTCGAAGAAAACAACGATTAAGGTGAGTTTAAGATAAAAAAATCCAGACAAATATATGGATATGTAAATGACAAACGTAATTGCAACTAAATATGAGAGCACCAATTACACCAGATTTGTTATATTTTTTACGGCACATAAAGCGCTGTAATATATGTAAAAACAATATGTGCATTGATAAAATGCATGTCTAGTGATATTTACTGAAATATTTGAATTTGTGGGTTCGATCCCCACTCTATTCAAATTCAAAATATTATTTATTCAAATAGACTGTTATAAGCACTTTTCATATTGCTACCATTAAATTAAATATTTTCATTTCTTCGCTCTGATCTCGTGGTATTGAGCGGCGCGTAGAGTTTCGCCACTCAGCACCTAAAACCTCCATAATTCAGCGGTCTTAAGTCATTTATTCACAAATTACTTAAGTCTTCAATATGTTTATAATTCAAAATATGAAACTGACCCACATTTGTTTAGCTAAGAAGCTGTCAAATGTCATTATAATGCCTTGCATATGTCCGCTCGTTCTTGAACCGTGATGCTCGCATATAGCGATAAGCGAGGGAAGCTCGCGGCGTGGTCACTCCCGCGGTCACTCATCAGCTAGAGCGCATATGAAACATACATGTTTTTTAATATAACTAGAAAATAGAAATAGAAATTAAAGTTTAGAAGCGTTTTCGTGCTGTGTTTAGTTTGTACGGTGTGCTATTTAAATAAGAAACGGTAATTTTGCTTGGAAACTGTAAAGTTATAGTATTCGCTGCATCTATCTAGTGCTTATAATTTGTTTGAAAAAGGTAGGTGGTCAAATATATGTATTTGTTTATTAAACTTTAATATTAATTATTAATTTTATAAAATCTTTTGTACTTTGTTAGGCTATTTTTAAGTAGTAATTGCATTGCAGTGAATGCAATAAATGAGCTTTTATAAAATTCGTTTGAAAATTAATGATTAATTCACGATAGATGTTAAACATTAGTCCGGCCTATTACATTATATTTAAATAAAATTAATCCTAAACAGATAGGTCGAAAATAACGACATTTATCCTACCTTCAAATTAATTACCCAAATTCAAGTTAATTATTTTAGTACCGACTAAGTTTCATTTATTCTCACGAAACGGTTATTTAACTTGTGCTTAGTGAGATCCTAAAATTAGATTTGTAATGTTTTATAAGGCGAACAATATGTGTAATAATCAGGTTTTGCAAGACCTACCTGTTAGGTTGTGAATATATAACAGTAGCAGTATAATTACTTGTACAGCTGATTTACAGAATTCTATATAAGAATGGCTATTTTATAATCTTAATTGTAACCGGTAACTATAAATATTACTGAGTAACAATACTTTTATATAGTATAGTAGGTATAGTGATAAAATTATTTTATCAATTATAAATATTATAAAGAAAACTAGGTAATTACACATTTTAAAGCAAATAGAAAAATTAGTGATAATACTATCGACTACTGACTTAAGCAAAAAGTTAAATAACAACAAAAAGTCGGTAATAGACTAGCGTCCTCTTATCAGAGGAGTAGTGGACCACTACGGTACTGATAGAACTATCTGAGGGTCAAAGATATGTGCAGTTGTCAACTAAAACGGTGACCTCTCACAAGTTTTGCTTATTGTATCTTTGACCTAAGGCCTGGAGTTACTTTTTATGCTATTATAATATTTGTTAACTGAAAGTAGTGTCAATTTTATTAATTAAAACGCATATGAAATAGTTTTCTATTTTTCTTAAAAAGAAACTACCCACAAAAACATTTGTTTGTATTACATCCTGAAAAAGTTAACGAACTTAAAATTAATCGATAGCTTATCAATTGTTTTTATGTATATCTTGCTTTAGCAAGTAAGTACAATTTTTGTAATATGGTACCTACACTAGGTATTTCTGTATCGCGGGTTCGAATCTGCAGTTTTACAGTTAACATCTCTTTATTGACACTTGTTTTACAAATAGTTTAGATTTGTAACATAATTAAAATAACAATAAAGGAAAATAAATGGCAAATTTTGAAAATATTGACTGATTTTTTCAAAATAATCGGATTCCAGATCATATCTAGGTATGAAAACACTGTAATTCAAAAATTTCCGAAAGTAAACGGAGACTGATAACCCATAATGATTGTTGTAATGTAAGAATATCAAAAGTAAAAGTATAAATTATCTCGTAATATAAATGAGATATTTTTTTATTATTTTGTAAAAACTTTAAAGAAAGCTGAAGCTTCACTGATGATTTTATACTTTATAGTAGGTAAATACATATAGAAAGTGTTTTCTTTGACTTGCAAATTAGTTTTTGTTATAGAATTACTTAGAATGTATAGTTACTTAGAATGTATATAAAAATAAAAAATAAGCTTAATATTTTCGAATATTTCAGGCAAGAGCATATTGCAATGTAGTTACATATTTTGTACACTTTCATGTAAAAAACGGAGAGAGTAAATAGTGGGGAATAGAACAACATATCTCCAGAGTTCAGCGGAAAGAACAGTAGTATCTTAATGGGAACGAGAGAATACTGCCCCAGGTTCTCTCTGCATATTCTGTGTGGGATACACGGTGAAGTTAAAAAAAATAACGCCTTTTGTCAATTGCAGTTTAAAATTGAAGTAAGAAACATGCAGCGAGAAAAGCATACTCTTTTCACTCGCTTCAAGGAAGAACTGTTTACATACTGCGCGTTCTGTGTTGCAATTTCAGCGCTGCCTGCACTCACCTTATCATTCATTGGTATATCATTTTATTATAACTAAACCTAAGCCTAACCTTAAATAGCTTTGTGAATATGATACCTATATATAAATGAAATTATTATAAAATAATACCATATGTAAAGATTATCTCTATTATTACTGAAAATAATATGATCTCATTATATTAGACAAAGGAAGGTCAATGGCTTCATTATTAAGGAAAGATAAGATTTCAAACTTGTGTCTGTCTATTAATCTAAACAAAAAGCGGCCAAGAAGATTAAAAAAGCAAAAACACTTTTACGACTACTGCTACTACTATCAGTATCCACCAGCTGGTGATATGATAAAATTGATAATAAACCATTGGTTTTGTTTGCAAGGGTGTAAAGAGTAAGAGCCATGTAAGAGAGTGTCATTGTAAAGAGTTCGATTCTACTCGAGGAAATGAAATATTTATTTTTATTTCTTCGTTCTGATGACGAGGCAAAGCGCGGAGCCGAGTCACTCAACACGCTAGGCCTCCAGAATTAAGTACGCAGAGGCAACCTAGTGTTAAGACACTCCGTTCCCCATGTCGCATCGAATTTTAGAGGTTTACGTGTTGAGTGGCGGTTGAGTGCGTTATAACCAGAGTGAAGAAAATATTAATTAGTAATAATTCATGTCCCCGAGTGGGAATCGAACCCACGACCGTCGCGTTTTCAGTCACATGTTGTGCCCCTGCGCCACGAGGGGCTCAAACTATATATAAGCAATATTTATATATTAATTACAAAGCTATAATAATATATTTATTGTTCTACAGTGGTGCGGATCAGCAAACATTTTTGGCTGAAGCTACTATCCAGCAAATACCCAACGTTTGAATTTATAGGTACAGACACAATACGAACTCTCTTAGATACACACAGAAATCAAGGAATAATTAACGTATTACTATGTATAAAGGGTAAGTTCTTCCATGCTTCTCCACAATATAAAATAATGTCTATTCTATTAAGAACCAGAATCAGAGGAACGGAGTGTCTTAACACTGGGTTCCCTCTTTTTTTCTTTTTACATACGTAAAATATAATATGTATCCTTCGCGTAGCAGGGTAGGAAGAGAGAGCCTAGTGTTAAGACACTGCACTATCCGCTTTCCACCGAAATTTAGCATTGAATGTTGAATGGCAGGGAACTCAATCGCTCAGAAGCCGCGCTTCGTCTTGAACCGAAACCAGAGCGAAAAAATGAAAATATTATATTTTATTTCCTCGAGACGGCATCAAACAATGCCACGGCCACAACCCGTCTCGTTTTCAGTCACTCGCTTGTACCTCTGCGCCACGACCGGCCTCGAAAATTAAATACTATGCTTTATAAATTTCAATAGGAACACTTAATGCTGATGAGATTATACGCGTCCTTAAGAAACACGTTATAGAGCGTAGGGATGAGAACGGGGAGCTGATGTTTCCAAGACTGCGGCATCACTTGGTCTCTAGTTGGGGTAACTACGCGTGGGACGGGACGCAGCCATTTGTCTTAGACAACCACGTGTTTGTGACGAAAGGGGTTTATCGTGGCCGTCATGTAAATGATATCAACATACAGGTAATGAAAGTTAAAAAGTTGGCTATTTAAGTTTAATCTAATAAAATATGTTTAAAAATGCTTAAATCACTTTCAGGATTACGTCAGCGAAATTATATCAAGGCACTTTCCGCCGGAACAACCACCGTGGCAATATCTCATAATTCCATGTAAATCAGAAGAACCAAAGTACTACATTTTAATTAGAGTTCATCATTTGCTGCTAACTGGGAAAAAGTCTCTCAATATCGGCGACTTTTTACTGGTTGAACAGCTACCCCCTAATAGAGTCATCGAACATAGAGAGTATTACCAGCAAAGTGCACTGTCTAAACTATTCCCCGTGCCCTCATACATACCACAGCTTTGGGGAAAAATAAATGAAAGTTTATCAAACATTTGGAACGAGTTTATTTCTGAATATGATCCTGCTGCGAGTCCTGGATCCGTTAATAGGATGCCAGGAGTTTTTCACATGGCGGGAATGGTTATGGTATCTGCCGCAAATGCTTTGAGAGAAGTTACTAAACAAAGATTTATGGACAGAGCACAGGATCGCGCCTCAAGTATTAACTTCTTGACAGCTATTAAAAATGAATGCGGAAAAAGATACCTAACTGTTCCTAAGGTAAATATACTTTTTTCATAAAATCCTACATATATTTTTGTATAGGATAATTACTAAACTTATGAAAGAAATTTTGCTTAATAGGTATGTTAATTCAAATCAGTTTTTTTTTTATTTTCTTAACCAAATTGCATTCAAGATGTGCGCTAGCTAGCGTACCTACAAATTATTAATATTTTGTTATAAAAGTAACTTGTTACAGATATTAATTTCGCCACTAGTCACTTTTGATCCCCGAAAATTACCCAAAAGAATAATCGGTGCAACTTTCAATGCAACGCTGTTAATGTTTAAATTACCTACAATAGTGAAGGATGAAGTCGCAGCTTTCAATGAACTGCGTAATACAGGTAGAGTGAGGCTGACCAACACATATGTATGGAAATATAGCGACATAGGACAGTTGTGTATGAAGGCGACAAACGAGGCCTTAAGAGTTGTGGTCGAAATGTATAAGGCACCAGCTTGTTTCTGGAATGATATTGTTAGAGCCGATGATGGACCACGTCATATGTTACAAACAGCTTCTTTATGTGGGAGAAAGGTGAAAACATTACTATAATTCCTATCTTAAATATAAAAAAAGATCTTAGGGTTTTCATAAAATTTATAAAAAATAACTTTGTATCTAAGCATGCCCTCGTAATTTCAAACGCGCAATAATTAATTAAAAGATGGGATGGGTCTGAAAAGCTGAGGATCGAGCGTGGTGGCGAGGATTGGGGAAGGCCTATGTCCAACAGTGGACAAAAGATGGCTGTTGATGATGATGAATAATTAATTATGGGTTGCAGGTGGCTGCATGGTCGCGGCCGGTGTCTCGCGCGGGCATGGAGCGCGCGGCGCGGGCTCTCGGCGTGTCGTCATCTGACGTGGCCCTATTCGCTGCCACAGAAGCTTTGCGTGCATTCTTCGAAGGTGCCGAGAGTGACACACCTGACTCTGTGCTTATCACTGCTAGGGCGGCGTCTGAAGACTTCCTCTATACATTTGCTGAAGGCAACGGAAAGAATTACAAAAAGTCACAGACTGGCGGTAATTTTATTATTTACTTCAATTTATTTGTACATGTACATTTTCTTTAATATTAAAATTGAATTAACCAATTTTTTTTATTTTTAAAAGCTGCACGTTAGTGTGGTTAACTATTACATTGAATTATTTCAGGAATGGTATGCTTAGCTCTACCAGTAGGGGCGAGCCCTCGTCGTATATCAGCAGTGGTTCACGAAGCATGCACACGACAAAATACATTAGCAGCAGCATGGGCGGCACAGACACGCAGCGGCGCTCTCACGAGGTCCGTGCCGGCGCCCCTAGCAAAGATAACTATGAACATTCTATCCAGAAAATATGCTGTATCTTATGCAGAAATAAATTCTCCAGTAAATACAACTCAACGGTCGACTTTATGGGGGAAAACTGTGGATCATATTGTATATTGGCGTCCCCCCCAAGCTAATATAAGTAAGTTAGGAAATAGTCTAATATTTTGAAAATTATTTAATAAATTGCCAACAATAATTTATAACTCCAATACTTTTTATTTTTGTTGTCAGGTATGTCGTTAACTTTGATACAATATGCAGATACTGTACGGTTAACAGTAATGGCAGATGCACGTCTACGACCATCACATATTGTCCCCGCAACACGATGGCCTGCCGCTGTAGAAACACTTGTAGAGAAAATAGACCAGGAAATTGCCAGGATTACCGCTCATGCCCAGATGCCTTTCAATTACACACCACCAAATTCCTCGGAAAGTAGTCAAAACCAAGAAAGTAATAATAACCAAGGAACACGCGAAGTCATCTCAGAAACAAATAGCGAAGATCTAGGTAAAGAAGTACAGCAAAGTGCTAGCCAACAAAGAGGAGGAAGTCAAGAATTTAGTCTAGATAATCAAGGAGCTAATCAAGTAATTCAAGGAACTAGTCAAGAAAACCAGGATAATAATCAAGAAAATCAAGAACCTAGCCACGAAATCCAGGACATCAGTCAAGAAAATCGAGGAACTAGCCAAGAAAATCAAGGAACTAAACAAGAAAACCAGGAAACTAATCAAGTAAACCAGGAACGAAGTCAAAAAAATCAGGGAACTAACCAAGAAACGCAAGAAACTCAAGATAGTCATGAAAACGAAAATATTAACCAAGAAGTTGTACAAACTCAACAAGAAGACTTAGAGCATTACCATGGAAGCGAAAACGAATCCACATAATAAAAAGAGTACTATTTAATTAGCCTATCAGAATTCTCTTATTCAAGTACATATTTATCCAATGCAGATTTACAAGACTGAAACTGTTAATAAAAAAAACCAATGATAACAATTTAAAAAATTGCAAGGGGCTGATTTTTGTATTTTAGTGATCTTCCTTTAGAATAAATAATAATTAGCCTAGTTAAACATTTTATATATTTTTACTATTGCCATACGCTTATTAATGAATGCATACAAAATGTGCGGAATTGTATGTTTTAAAGAATTAAGTAATATAATATACTGTTTTTTTAAAGAAAAAAAAGAATGTTTTTTCTGTCCATATAAGACCTTATCGATTTCTTTTAGGTAGCCAAATTTCCCGTTTACATACAATAGGAAATTGGGTAAGGAAAAGTGGTGTAAAAATAAATATAATTTAATGAGTATATATGCTATATAGCATTTTTGTATTGAGAAATTATTGTTTACACTACATATTTTTAGTTCTAGTCAAATACTTTTTACATTAGAAAAAGTAACTTAAAGTATTTAAATGTTAAAAGAGAACTATTATCAGTAAAAAAAAGTATTTATTGCATATACAAAATATATATACATAAAAAACTACAATTTCTTGGATTTCTTTTTGCTCTTAGCTTTACTTGCATCTTTCCTCTTTTTCTCATTAACCTTGTCAGTTTTCACTTCTGGTGTATCAACCTCCATATCTTCCTTTACATAACTGACTCCGGGTATGTATGGTGTTACAAGTTGGAAAACTAATTTTCTGTGTTGTAAATTGGAACTATCGAGTGTTAATCTTACTGTTAGTTCATCAAATGTCTTCAAAGTGGTACCGTCGCATACTTGAATGTTTTCCTGGAATATAATTGTGGGAAATATACAATACAAATATAATCATCAAACTATAATAATCTTGAGACAAGTGTGTGACTGTATACGCGAGTGGTTATGGGTTCGATCCCCACTCGAGGAAATTAAATATTTATTTAAATTTATATTTTCATTTCTTCGCTCCGGTGACAAGGCAAAGCACGGCGCGGAGTTCCGCCACTCAACACGCAATGCCTCCAGAATTCGGCGGAAAGTGGGAAATAAAGTGTTTTGACACTAGAATCCCTCTGCCTACCCTGCTGTGAGCGGGGAATAAAAATGAAATAAATTGAGTTACCGCCAGTCAACACACAATGTTTCACAAATAAGGCAGAGCGTGAGAAACAGTGTCTTAACTCCAAACGTCCGATGATGGCTCATTTATTTTTTTTTGTCACACTTTTTTTTACACATTCCCGCTATTTCAGGATTAGCCCCGATTAGACAAGACTGAATTATCCTGTTGCATTACTTAATACAACCCACAATACTTAATACACTGTTACAAAATATTAAAACTACTGATAAGTCATTCTTTTTTTAAATTTAAATTCGTGCTCATGTACCTAACTAGATTAGAAGTAGTGTAGAAACCTTCTACATATAACATAAATATGTCAAATTAATATAATATATAAAAATAATTTAAATAATTTAACTAAATATCATATTAACCTCAAATAAGAAAAAATAGTTATCTTACCTCTTCATTATAAGTGAATTTGTCAGATGGTAAATACAACGGTCCTTCGAGTCCGTACTTCGGGATGAGCACTTGCAACGCATTACGTTTGACGGCCAAAACTACCGCTGACTGGATCTCTTCACGATTTTTAAATAAAATCTGAAATAAAATGCATATAAAATTAGAATATTGTGGAATTACATTTTTTATTTAACAGTGACTTATTTGAGTTTACATTAAGATCTATATTAAAATTAAAGATTCATTTTTGATTAAAAAATAAAAACAAATGAAGAAATGAACATCGTCAAGTTTTATAGAGTTTCTAAATATAAATACGGGTCGACGAGTCACAGGCATTGAAGTTAGGCTTTCGAAACTTTTGTGCATTTTTCACTCGGGACGAAAATCATAAAAGGAACTAAAATCCAAGGAATCTTATCTATGCAGCCTACAGCTACAGCTAGCGTCAGAGCGGCCACAACTCTTCACTTGTTAAGTCACCAACTAAGTAACGAAGAACTAAGCCCATCAAACTAAGTACTTTTCAATGTTTGTTATATTTCTATACCTTATTCATTGTTTTATAAAACTAAATAAGCGTCAGCGAACTATCATGTATCTCACTTTTCATTTTAAATATTACTTCATTTGCCATTATTTGATCTAGTATAACTCTATCTTTTTGTGTTTGTACATCTTAATGAATTAGTTTTAGCAATAATAAAGTGTTTTTAAATAGGACCCACAGTACTTCTTTTTTGTAACAGACTGTAATGGAGATTAATACAATGATTTGCCACTCTGTTTTGTGGGAGACGGGTTTAAAGGAAAAAATAGTAACTAACATGAGTATTGAGGGCCACGGACGCCCTCCCCGCGTACTGCGCCTGCCGGTGTCTGTAGTTCAAGTTGTCGCATAAGGAATCGGCCTCCTTAGTGTCTAACAGAGACGCGTGAGTGACGTCCGCTCCTATGCACGCAGCTAGTAGGCGATGTACTATTACGTCGGCGTATCTGAAAATCATAAGAGATAGGTTGGACTGTAAATGAATACACTACAAGGTTGTGAGACAACTAGGAGGGTTCAAATTGAAAAAAAAAATTGGATTATCCATGTATTGAAGACGGCAATGTGCTTTAATTATTGCCATCTAACCAAGTGAATGAACCCGCAGGTAAAAGGTAGTAAGCTATATGAATATACTTCAGTGGCGGCAACTATGATAAGTCCAAGACAATATTCGCTAACCAAAATGTAAAAAACATAATACTTCTAAAATTAAAACTCATATATTATTCTAAACTCAAACAAACCTTCTAATAGGCGACGTAAAATGCGTGTAAATAGGGCACGCGAGTCCATAGTGGTAAAATTCTTCTTGTGTTTTAGTTCCACTTGAGAAATACACAGCTTGTTGCATACAACGAGTCGCCATTATGCGTAACAGTGTGTTGAAAAATGGCCGGTCAGGTATCACTGCCTCGTTGAGAGATTTGGAGAAAGACTTGTTTGTTGACACATCTAGTTCGAAACCCTGTAAATATTTGGTTTAAGTTTCACACTGTATCCCTCTTATAGCAGGATAGGCAGAGGGAAATAGGAAATGAAAATAATTTATTCCCTCGATTGAGGATTGAACGCACAACCGTCTCCTTTACAGCCCAATGCAGTGCCGCCGCGCCAGGTATGTTTTAAAATTCTTTATTTAATAGAAATTTAATGTTTGAAAAAATATAAACAAACTAATTAATTTTACTAAAAGATTTTGGACGTACCTGAATTTGATTGGATTTTAAATTATGTAAGACTTAACAGCTGAAGTATTTATATTCAACTAATCATTATTAAAACGTACGTTAAGATATTCTTGTTCATATACAATTGCTGTTTTCCTTGTAATAAATTCTGTTGTGGTTATAGGAAAATTTTCATAACAATACTACTATTTTTAGTATTTAATTAGATTATGTTTATAAATGAGGTCAGTAACGCAGGGACAGAAGCGGGACACTGTGAACGTGACAAGTTATGGTAAGGTATAAATCCAAGTCGGATGCTTTGCTCGCTTTTGCTTCGCTTTGGTGTTTTGCTCTGGTGTTGAGGCAACACGCAATGCCTCCAGAATTCAGTTAATATTTATAACATTAACATTGTGCATTAAACGATTATTAGATGTTTTATATATACATTATTTCACAATACAATACATACATATCTACGGACACAAACTAAAAAATCATCAAAATCCTGACCCGACTTGAAAATAATATATACCGACACCCAGATGACAACACACTAGCATACACTTTTATAGGAAGTCTTAGAAGAGTTAGAAGATATTACCTGTTGTCGGGCCGCCTTCAGGAAGTTATGGAAGTTGGCCGGCGGTGGTGCCGGGTGCAGACGTAATAGGGCGCACTGCGGGAACTCCTTCGCTAATTGTTCCGCTACACTCACATTCGCTAACAACATGAACTCCTCCACCATTGAATTTGTATCTACTATTTTTTTTGCTTGCACTTCTATTGGATCGTGGGTTTCTGAATCTACCTGTAGGTTTATTTGTATTTAATATTTTATGTTATCAATAAAATAAACTAAAGTAAAAGTAAACTCGACTCATGTGGAAAAACATTTGTCAATTTGAAAAACAACTTGGGAGAATGTATTATTTCCATTTTCTCTCTCTGGTAACAAGACAAATCGCAGGGTTGAGTTCAGCCACTTAGAACGCAATATCTTGAAAATTGAGTGTCTTAGCCTTGTTATATACGGGATACAGCGTGAAATTAAAATAGAAAACCATACTTGAAACCGTATTTCCGGCGACGCAAGTAATAAGGCACCATTGTCAAGTCTCTTTTGTTTCAATTTTTTAGCTAAACCATTTAATAAGCGCAGTGAGGCTGCTATTTCATCATTTCGTGACGAATCGTCTATCGCTATTTGTGCTTCTTCGTATGTCATGGCGGCTCGAGACTGTTGGCAAATGAAATATAGTTATTTAAAATAATTGAAAAAATATTTTAATTTTAAATAAAAATTAGAATACCATACATGTTGAAAATTTATAAAATTTAGATTTATAATTAGATTGAAATACAATAAAAGGGAAAAATATAATTGAAATAATACTTAATATGACAAAACTTGCGAATTAAAAATTTTTTAAATCTTTTTTTTATTGAAAATATTTTATTAAAATGTTTTAAAATAGGATGCCTAAAAGACTATAATTGTGTGTGCCCAACAATGGGACGATATAGGCTAGTGAAAAAAATTATTACCTTTATAACACTTTTATGGAATTTAGTAGACAGAACATTTGCATTTTCATCAATCTCCCATACAACCGAAAAGGCTAACCTCTCTTCACCGCCTATCAATGAGCAAAGATTTGAACTTAACAAACCTGTAAAAAAATACATTAAAGAATTACTATAATAATAAAAAAAATACATTACAGAATCACAATAGGTTTAAAGTAAAATTTATTTATTTTTAGCTTTTTGGCTTTGGCACTTTATTAAATACTGGCCGCTACGCCGGCTTGTATTACACAATAATTTATTTGCTAGACCGAATTATTTTTGTGTTCTAATAAAACAACAGTCTTAAAACAATTCTATACATTGATAACAACAGAATTCAGACAATTCAATAAAACATTTACTTATAGCTATTTTATGAAACAACATACTTGAAAATGTTATAATATTTCTTTTTAAATTTATAAATCGTTTGAAAAGAAACAGTTATAAATGTTAAAAAAAAGATTAAACTGCAAGTAAAAACTGCAAGTTAAGCCGTTTCTGAGATTAGCGTGAATAGGCGCACATATAAACAGATAAAAAATAATTTTAATTCCGTATACCTGGCACCATATCAATTCTCCTATCAACCAAGTAGACAGTGGTAGAACGCGACGCGGCTTCTTTGTCTAATGCCGTGTTGGGTCTCACAAAGTGCGTGACGTCAGCAATATGGACGCCCACTTCGTAAGTACTCTTGCCTGGAAGCGGGCGCGCGTGCAGAGCATCATCGATATCGGTACACCCCGGTGGATCGACAGAACAAACGCATATGGAACGTAGATCTACGCGTTTCTTTATTTCCTGAAATAAAATAAGTATTTTTTATTATGTTATTAAAATTTCTCGAGTACAGTTAATAATATTTGTCTTTTATTTTAGTTAATGTAAGAATTTAAAAGTATGTGTATTGCACATGTGGATTTCGTTAAGTTTTATATCATTGTTATAGTTTTTTTTGTCAACATCTGTATGTTGACAAAAAAAGATTCTGTAAAGATTTTCAAAAAACTGTACTTTTTTGAAAATCTTACTGTATGAAAAATATTTTTTTTAACAAAGAATGGTAAAGAAATGAGCTTACTTTAAAATATAAGGATTTTTAATGCTAATATTTCGATCGATAGACCGATACATCGTCGTGGCGCTAATTCACACGTGACTAAAAACGCAATCGTTGTGGGTTCGATCTCCATTCGGGAAAATTATTTCCGTCACTCGTGAACACGCAATGACACGAAACTAATTTTTCATTAATATTTCATTAGTTATTATAAAATTTCTTCACCTCTTCCGATATAGTCCAGTCGTCCGGTGGCAGGCAGGCTAGTACCGCTTCGCTGAATCGTGCGTGAGGAACGTCGTGCTCTAACAATATCACTTCATTCTCGGCGTCTTTATCACCTACAGGAAAAAAAATATTGAAGATATATTGATTTCAACATTTTAGATGAAAATTAAACATTCGCTCGCGATAACTTCCGCCACGCAATGTCTCAAAAATTGTGCATCTGTAGGAAAGAGTGTCCTAACACTAGGTTCCCTCTGTCTATCCTGCTCAAAGCGTGATACAAAAAAAAGGAAAAAATAATAATGTTTCCATACCAATAGGCCCCAAGGATCTAACGAAATGACCCAAAGGATATCTACTGTTTCTAGGCCAAGAGTCCAAAGCAACTAGGATACGTTGTGACGCTAGTACGTCACTTTGACGCGTCTCTATACGAACACGGGGTATACGTTTCTCAGCTGGTGTGAATAAATGGCGTGTTGCTCCTGGAAAAATAGATAGAAAAAATATACAATATGTTTAATAGGGAAATAGAGCTGTGGAAAAACATTTGTCTGTAAATTTAATGGTAGAAAGACAAAAATTTTATGACATATACAATAGAATTATATTAATTTATATTAAAGTATTTCATACAAATTCTTAAAATACTATTGTTCCTAAGTAGTGTTATCATATTTAATGCATTCAATAGAATAATAAACAAACAATTAATAAATATGACTAAACAGTTTTTTTTTGTTATATACAATTTATAATAAGAAAATGAATAAACATGCAAAATAATTCAAGTACTTTTAGAGTCATAACTATTATAATCACAACATATTTGTTAATAATTATACACATATATGATCATATTTATAATGTAGTAATTTTCTTAATAAATAAACACAAGAAAAATATTATGCATAAATTACTTATTGGAAAGATAAAATAAATAAAAACATGTCTTAATAACCCACCAGGAAACTTGCTGGGCATTAAAATGCCACAGTACTGTCGCCATTTTCTTCTAATAATACCAACAACTTTTCCTGTAGGTGATATATCATCTACAGAACTAGGCTTAGTGTTAAGAAGCTGAGATTCTTCTTCAAGTAAGTCACCAGGATCCTCAGCTTTGTCCTCTAAAACAATGTCACTGGGCTTTCTCCATTCTTCCTGAGGTAATATTTCAATTGCCACTATATCACCGTCTATTGCTCTGTTTATACCTATATGGCCTTGTAGTAAGATCTGAAAATTCACACTTACTTTATCTAAAAATAGAAAACTCTTTTATAAATTTTTAAAATACTGTCACATAGGAAAACATAAAAAACAGAAAAAAATATACATAGTGGGCTCCACAAACCCGAGCCTTGTAGAGACTATCCAATCAGTTTGACCACTATATTATATGCTTATTGCCATTTGTGAGTGATCTCGTTATTATGGTGTCCTGGCAAGAACACTAGGTATATATAATAAGAATATAGTATCCATTGGATTTGGATTTTCTCTCTATTACCAAGGTAAAAGCGCGGCATTAAGTTACACCACTCAACACTTAATGCCTCTAAAATTCGGCAAAAAGTGTAAAATGGAGTGTCTAAAGACTATGGGAAAGAAATCTCAAAATAGCATTGCCAGATTAATTGACCAATCAATATACAAGCTCCACAAAACTATATAGAATTAATAAAATTAAAACTAAAATTATATTATTAACTAATGAAACACAACTAAAACTTACAGGTTTCTCAAACCCATTAACACTCGCAGTTCCTTCCAAAAAGTTATCTCTTGAGGCATGAAAAGTTCCTTGATACAACTTCTCATTTCTAATCCCACTATGAATTTGAATAGGTGTTAAATGTGCTGGATATAATGCATCTTTAGAACAGCTCTCGGGCATTACATTCTTAGAAAGTTTATCCAAAAGGCCCGGAAATCCATTAACATTTTCTATATAATCTTTTACTACAAACAAGAGTAAAATAAATAGACAATTTATTTTATAACCACTACAATTTGTCTATATCATTGAATAATCCGTTATTCAAGTTCCCTCCGGGAACCTATTAAGACATTCCATACTCCACTTTCCACCTAATTGTTAAGACGTGGCATTCTTAGAAAGTGTGAATTGAAAGCTGCACTTTGGCCATCAGAGCAGAGAAATTAAAATTATTATTCTTCCTACGGGTGATTGAACCAACAGCTGCTGTGTGTAGAGACATCTCTAACCACAATTCAATAATTTTTTTATTTATAAAGTATTTAACATTAAAAATAGTTTAAAAATGCACTAATGAAATTATAAGTAAACCTTGAAAGCATAAATATACATACCAGAACTACACACAATTCCCTCTTCTTGAGCAATTTTTCTATTGTTTTCATCATCTGTGAGAAGCACAATTTGTGGAAACTGCCCAATTAAATTCTTGATAGATATATGTGAAGCATACCACGAAGCTGCCTTACGAATTGCTCGATCATTACGATCATTTTGTTTTTCACCAGGATTACGTTCAACATATGTATCTCTATAAAATTTATACTAATACTAGAATTCAAGATGCAGAAGTCTTAATGGTGCAGCTTAATCCTTGATTCAGCAGTATAGGCAGAGGAACCCAGCTTATTGAAACACTCCATTCCTCACTTTTTGACAATTATTGAGATATGTATGTATATTGAGTAGTGTTACTAAATATCATCTATTTCATTAAAAAAATCAGTTCACACTGTATCCTGCACACATTAGTGTAGGCAGAGGGAACCTAGTGGTAAGTAACTATTTCCCACTTTGTGCCGAATTCTGGAGGCATTGCGTGTTGAGTGGCAGAGCTCAACGCCAAGAATTGCCTCGACACCAGAGCAAAGAAATGGAAACATAAACCTATCTATTCCTTTAAATCTGAAATAAAATAAAATATTACCGAGTTCTCTCTGCTCATAAATATAAATGTTCTTTTATTTATTACATCAATCTAGTCTATTAATTCCAGCTTGAGACTAAATGTAAACAAAGAAAATAAAGTTTCTCAAACTTTAATCAGTTCCATTTTTAATAGGAAATTAATTTGAATTAATTTTAATTTATTTACTGCACTTTCCCATATATATATCTAGCAACTAGCTGTACTGTTGTTATATATGCTGTATGAAAGCCTGACTAAATGACAATAAAAGAATTGAATTATCTATATTTATCATATCTATAAATTATTAACTAACTTTTCTACTAAAACATGTTTGAAATCTGAAAATAAGGTGTAGGTGTTTTTACATGTAAATTTTTTAATAAATATTTATTTCAAAATAAAGAAAATAATTTAAAGCATTTATGACATATGAAGAAACTTTATTAAGCTTTGTTAACCTTTTATCTCATGACTACCTGACTTAGGGTATGCTTTTAGTTGAGGCCATGGTGCAGTGGAACAGTATCCAACTTTGCTCCCATCAGAGAAATAAACTATTTTCTTTTCTTCCCTCTAGTAACAAGACAAAGTATGGCATTGAGTTCTGAGAACCTACTACGAAAAAAATTATGACAAAACTTTTACTTATGATGTTCATTGACAAATGAATAGAATCTTCGTTTTTTATTGCCTATTATCTCCAACAGTCTTTGAAATATAGCTGTATTCTGATGTTTAACCTCCTCAAGTACAGTTTGTAAAAGAATGACATTCTTCAATGCATCTTCCTCAAGTATGTCGATCTGATGTAATACGACATTTGTGTCCAAAATTAAATAGTGATCATATTCGAACAAAGCACAAATTGATTCTGGCTTATTGTCTAATGTCAATTCATCATCCTTATGTGGACAAACATTACATGCCGCGGAACCACATAACAAATCATCTCGTAAATAATGTTCTCTCACAATCTGAAAGTTTATGGAGATTACAATTTCATTATTAAAACAAATTTAAGTTTATTGACATGTATATTAAAAGTAACTAAGAACAATATAATTTAATCTCTCTATAACCTTTAAAACATTGCCGCGTTTCGTTTTAGTAAGAAATGTTTTTGTAGTCCACATTATTCCCCAATCAAAATTATCAGTGATTAATATTAAGAACTTTGAATAAAAGCTAATCTGTTATATTATAATTTTTAATTATTTATTTACATAAACTTGAGTTATTTTATATCGCACAAGTCAACTGTCCTCAGAACCACAGAACACATCACAGGAACACATTTACTCAATTTGCCACTGTCAAACAAGAAGCATACTAGTGTTGCCGAACTATCGATAGTTTCGCAATCGATAGTTTTAATCTAAAAAAGCCTATGCGATCGATACTACAATCGATAGTATCGATAGTATCGTTTCTCCCAGTCAGAAAAGTATCGATACTATTGAATTTTTAGAAAACGATACTATCGATTGTTGTGAAATTTCGACCGCACGCTAAGTTCGATACTATAGATTCCTATCTACCTACCTACCCGCGAAAATCGGCACCTCTGGCAACGCTGCAGTTGATACAAAGCTTGTAACTCTCATAATTTTACTACACAAAAAGTTAACAATTTCTTAAATTGAAAAAAGTTGTAATAGATAAAACAGTCGCAGAACGTAAACAAATATCAATTAGACCAATTACTGAAAATAAAATTAATCTTTTTAATAATAGAGTGAGTGAAAAAATTGCAAACTTAAAAATAACCGGATTAAATCCGAATCAGCTATATTGTAAAGTTTTTAATTTAGTCTCTACAGAGTTTGATAGTATTTTTTAAGTTAAGCAAATATATAAAAACTTGAAGTTAACTTTTAGCGACTGGGCAACTGTTGGTATATACCGCAGCAGAAACAAACTATACGAATTATATAATATGAGGCAATGGAATCAAGATCCGGAGTTCTTGTTAGAAATTTTTCAAACATATTTAAAAAGGTATGTGTCCAGGCTAAGTCTATGCATATAAGAGCAAAAATTTTGAATTCTAATAATAAAATTAAAGATACATGGGATGCTGTTACTACTGTAACTGGGAGATCTAAAGCTGTCAGTGAACCTATTAAATTAAAAGTTAATAATATAATCTTAAATTCAGATTTAGAAATGGCAACTACTTTTCAACATTTTTTGTCTGATATATCTACTGAAGTAACACGTTCACTGCCATCATCTCCTTCGGAAGCAGAATTAGTACTAAAAACCCATGTAAATAGTTGTAGACAAAATTTTGTGTTTAAGAATGTGTCACCAGATGAAATTGTCAAAACTTTTAAAAGCCTTAATTCAAAGAAAACTGGTGACTTATGGGGCATGTCTGTTAAAGTTTTTAATTCAATTATACCTGATATTGCTCCTTACCTTGCTTTAATTTTTAACAATTGTGTAGAATCCGGTACCTTTCCTGATTTAATGAAATATAGCAAAATTGTGCCGCTTTACAAAAGTGGAGATAGATCTGCCTGGAAATTACAGACCGATCTCTGTTTTGCCATCCTTAAGTAAAATATTTGAAAAAACACAACAAATTGTGGTTGAACATTTCAACCACAATTTTCTTAAATATTAACAATTGTTTGCATAGTGAGCAATATGGTTTCACCAAAGGCAAGTCCACTATGGATGAGGGTGTCGCACTCCTAAAGCACATTTATGACGCATGGGAGAGGTCACAAAATGCAATTGGAGTGTTTTGTGACTTATCCAAAGCCTTTGATTGCGTAGACCATGTAACTCTGTTGTTAAAACTAAAAGATTATGGTATACAGGATACTGCCCTTGACCTTATTGCCTCATATTTAAACCAAAGAATCCAGAAGGCTAGTATAAATAATCTGGATCTCCTCTAAAGATGGGCGTTCCACAAGAATACATTCTTGGTCCCCTTTTATTTCTTCTTTATATTAACGATCTACCTCTTTATGTAAAGAACCTATATGATATTGTACTTTTTGCGGATGATACCTCTTTAATATTTAAGGTTGACAGAAACAAAATAAACTATGACGATGTGAATAGTGCATTATCGCATATTCTTCGTTGGTTTGATGTTAATTATCTAATATCTATTTCCATAGTATTTTATCTTATGGAATGCTGCTATAGGGCAGTGGTTCAGACATAAATTTAATATTTATCCTCCAAAAAAGAGCCGTAAGATATATTTATAAATTAAGAGCGCGAGATTCTCTGCGAGATGTTTTTTTAAAGATGCAGGTATTCTTACAGTTGCTTCCCAATTGATATAGTATAATATTCTCGTTGTCCGACAAAATATACATTGTCGTAGTAAGCATGGTGACAACCATACGATAGGAACGACAAATAAAGATAAGATTGTTACTCCAAGTTTTCGCCTCCAAAAAGTTAATAAATCTTTTAATTTTTTACTTTTATGGTCTGAGCATACGTGTTTATAATAAAATTCCGCAGTGTATTCTAGGTTTGCCACTTCCAAAATTTAAAATATCAGTAAAAAAATTCTGACAAGAAAAGCTTATTACACTGTTCAAGAATATTTAGAGGAGAAACATGTATAGAATTAATGTCTATTGAATGTAATGCAGGATAGCTGCCAACTAATGTAATAGATCGTACCATTCATTTTGAAAAGAGCAACTGTTGAGTTTCTTGCCGGCTCTTCTCAGCAGAACTGCCTTCCGAACCGGTGGTAGCTTTTTGTTCATATGTTCATTCGATGATTCAAAAGTGCTTATTATAAACTTAATTGAATAAAGAATATTATGAATTTTTGTTGGTTACTTTTATTAAGAATCGATTATTTTTTATTTAAAATCGATTTATACGATGAAATATATTTTAATTTTTACAGGAATCGATATTTTTCCTAACAGCATCCCTAATTCTAATCTCAGTGTTACCAAGTAAACGAAATAATCACACAGATAATGTACTATGCTATTTTATATTGAAAGTTTGTTATAATCAAAGTTACCTGACACATTGATTACTGTACTGAATGCTAGCTATTAATCAAATTGAAATAATAGAAAAAGAATTAGATTATTAATAAAAATATTACTTTAACGTAAAGTAAGGTCCACATCGTTTATAATCAAGAGATTATTTATAAATGTGGCCATAAATATTACTTAATTATAATAGTTGACACTTATACCTCCTTAAAGTAGAAAATAGACAAATATTATTTATTAAGTACTCTGCATATAAATTTTAAATTAAAATTGGTACCATTCGAGTTGTAAATTACTAATTTACTAGAATTAGTTTGTTAATGTTGGACATGGTGCTGATATGTCAGAAACAGCTGTTTTATAGTAAAAAATAATAATAAACATAAATGAAAAACGTAAATAATATTTAGCTCTAAACTCTGTTACAATAGATTTTAATTGTGCCAATGCATCAAACACATGTAATATGTGAAATAAATATATTTATAAGATTTTTTTTGGTACATAATATTTTCAAGTTAGTTACATAATGATGATAAACAGAAGCTTGTTAACTAAAAATATCGTTAGGTATTCGGTAAGGTATTTTTTATCTAGACCCACTTCATCTGAAGTTTTAACAGCATATTTAAAACAATGTAATGAACCACCATGGACTTCATATTTTGTAAAGGTAAATTATTATTAGTGAATGTAGTTTCGGATAATGTTTTTTATGTATAAATTTAGTATAATTATTGTAACTTGATATACATTTTTATAAATTATATGTACTATTATTATTATAAGGATGGTTGTGGGTTCTACTCTGGGAATGAATTATTTTCAGTTCCTTTTTCCTTTAACAAGACAAAACGGGCATTTACTTTCGCCACCTATAGTCGTGACACAGCATATTAGGCACTATGAAGGGAACACTAGATACCCTCTGCCTACCCTGTTACACACTGTAATGGACACAGTAGGAAACTAAAAAAATGTGGAATGTATATTACAATATAAGTACCTATTAAAAATATGCATGTATATTTTTATTTATTTATATTATTATTAGCTACTAATTAACAGACAGGCATTTAGCTCAGTATATTATTACTGAATTTATAAATTTACACATAGAAGTCAATGAAGGAAATAAGAGTGAAAAACTTTTGTCTTTTTTAGTATAGCAGTGTGAAAGATGACCAATTTGGAATGTCCAACTTTAATTGGAAAGTTGGCAGATCCAATTATCAAATACTTAGGACTGGCTGTTTCCCATATATTAAATATCATTGTTCTAGAAAAGAACAAGAAGATTTAAGTACATCAGATAAATTTATGAGAATTATTAAACTTATTAATTTAGGTAGTAACATTATTACAATATATTTTGCTCTATATTTCTTAACATATCATTACAGGTACTTTTTTTTAATTTACAGGTATTCCTTGCTTGCTCTATGGTCTTGCAGCTACTCAACTTATAAAGCATACTGAAATAGTACATACTTCTAAAGGATCTGTGACTATATACTTTTTATTACCTGAACATAAAGGATCATTGCATTAAAATGATTACACAAAAAAAAAATTTAAGTAGAATTTTAACAGTTCTACTAACAAACAAACTAAACAAGCCACTGCTAAAGAAATTAAGACCTTTGTAAAAAATGGCATACAAACAAATAAGAGTGCTTTAGTAATATAGAAGCCATTGTGATACAGGTGCACAAATGTGTAAGTGCAAAAAAACACTATTTATATTCATATAAGCTTTAATATATTATAATATACATAATACTAAATTATTGTAAAAGTATACGCAGAATTTAAGAATGAAACTTTATTTACGTTGAAATAAGCTATGTCATGTTAAAAACTACGCAATATAAATATTTGTTTAACAACATGCTTCGTTGTATTATATCTTCGTTAATATATACAATTAAGCACTAAACAAATTAATTATGATGTAAAACCGGCAAAGTATGAGTTGGACTCGCGCACGAAGAGCTCCGTACCATTGTCTATATGGCCTGAGATCCCACCGTTAAAACCTGCAGGTGTCAGTTTTCTTAATTAAACTTATATTAATGAATAAAACATGATTAGTAGAACAGATTACACTTGGGTTGCCTAGAAGAATCCTGNGATTCCTCTAGACAACCCAAGTGTAATCTGTTCTACTAATCATGTATTATTCATTAATATACGTTTAATTAAGAAAACTGATACCTGCAGATTTTAACGGTGGGATCTCCACCTAATAAAAACGGCAAAAAGTCACGGTTGTTTTATGGACGCCTCCTGAAATATTTATTTATTCTGTTTTTTTGTAATTAAGTATTGTTAACAGAAATATATTGTCTGTGAAAATTTCAACTCTGTTCATGAGATTCAGTCTAATGATAGACGTATAGACAGACAGACATCGAAGTTTTAATAGATAATAGGATTATTATTCACAGGGTAGGTAATAGGCCTTTTTGCCCTTTGGGTATGGAACCCTAAAAAAATAAAACTTACAACGCAATAACCTTTATATGATTACAAACGCGTCGTTTAAAATTGCAGCAGATACCTATCGCGCTTTATTATTATTATTATTGGCGAAATTGATATTGATAATAAATCTATTTATAATGGAACTAGGAAATATTTTGCTTGTTATGATACTTACAACAATATTTGTATTATCTAGTTTCTGTGAAGGGCTTAAAAAAGATTATAGTGTGTACTTAATTGATATTTCGGATTATAAATGTAAAGATCAAGAGTTCCTCTTAAAATCATTTTCACCCAGTCTAGTAACATAAAATGGGACATTACGTTTTACCATTTAATACGTAATATCTCGCCACTAAGCAAAATGTGGAGAAAAGCTTGTCTGAGCGGTCTATTAGACTATAGTCAATTTATTGTGAAATGAAAGTAGATCTGTATTTGTTAAAGGCAGTAAACGAATCTTGTATTACTAATTATCTTTTTTTTAATTAAGATACGAAGAGCATAGATAATATAAAAATACAAAATAATAAAAATGAAAGATTTTTCCATACAAACTGTCAACCTTTATTTCGCCCCTTCAGGGTTAAAACTCATCAAAATCCCTTAGTGGGTGTCCACATAATGAAAATAAACATCTGTCGAAATTTTACGTTTCTAGGCACAGCGGTAACGGCTGTGCGTGCGTCTTGCCTCAGTCAGTGGGAACATCTCCTTTGAATATACAATAGTGACCAGATATAGATTTCAATATACAGTCCTAAAGTCTGAATTAATGTTATAGTGATCGTTGTCGGCGACGTTGAATGTGCGTCATATATATTTAACGATAATTTAATTTACTTTTACTAAGCCTGTCTGTTTTACTTGGCACCCATTTCAAAATTATAAAATCTTTTAAAATTACAAACGTTACGTGACAAAAATAAATAAAATGTTATAATAATAAACCAAATATTACATAATTAGACAATGATATTTCAATCTGCACTTTGCGTGTATCATCACTTCAATAATGCGTAAGCAGAAATCGTTCATAAGACCACCTTCCTCATCTCCTCGACCAATCACTGGCCAAAATTTAGTAATTTTAGATAGTGAAAGCTTACCTTGAGAATGTTATTTTAATCCAAGCATTTTTATTGGTTGCTTAATGAAGAGCATAAAAAACAGCCATATTTGTTATACTCTTACGTCTTTTAATAATTATTTTTTAGTAATATATTATTAATGTATTTCTTAACAAAGGATGCCGACTATTAGTCTGTTATGTAAAAAATAATGATAATAATAATGTAATGATGTTCTTTTGAACCCGTGAATCTTTAAGGAGAAACATAATAATAAAAATGAGATCAAATTATGAATACCAGAAATTATAAAAAATACATACCTACTTAAAGATCCAAACTTGAAGACAAATAATTAGATGTAGAAAATGTTTAAAAAATTCTGAGACCATACAACACATTACAGGGGCTTGACACTGATTTCAAAATTATAACCTTTTTTTTTAGATTATTTTGTACGTTTTACGTATACGTAGCTCGGTATTTCTTTTTGTTGAAAATTTTATTTCTATCAATTGTACTAAAGATGAATTTCCGTAATAGAGTATCTAATTAAAGTACGTTAAATAGTTATCTTAACAGAGGCTGAATATCTTTTAACGATTTATGAATTTTACGATTACGGGAACTATATATGATTACGTTTATGTAGGTAGGTAAATCTATTTAATAACCACAATTACCGTCAGTTGCGATTTCAATTTAAATCCGAAAGGTACGTACTTATCTCGAATTTGATATTAATTGTTATTAAATGCATGCATGACGTGGACGTTTGAATTCTTTCTTAGATAAGATATGTGACTAAGGTCAGACCAGTTCACATTCCTATTTATAATTCAAAACTTAGTTCTCATTATGTATTGCAACTTATATCGGACACCTCATGTCGTGACAAGTAAGTAAGATTTCCCACATCTTTGTGAGTTCAACTTCATACAATATTGTTAATCTATTAATTGAAACATTTTTACTGCTATGGATAGTTTTTGTTTCCGATATCCGATAGTTTTTATATTACATTTATGAAGAAACAGCGTAGGTGACAGCATGCAGCCTTGGGGGACGCCATCGTTCACGGGCATGTATTTGAGCAAAAAATACAGCGACATGACGCTGTGCTCAGTTAGAAAGCTAGCAATCCACTGGCATACATTTTTGGAATGCCAGTAAGATGAAAGTTTTGCATGGATCGCCCAATGCCACACTTAATCGAAAGCCTTTGCCATGTCCACACTAACTGCCAGCTGCTGCTGCTTCCTTGCTTCCTTGCTTTCGATAGCCGCAACCCAGGCAGTGGGTAAGGTAAACCAGAAGATCACTACCTTGGCGGGAGCCACATTACTGATGGTTTTTGATAAATCAGCAATCCTCCAGATAGTTTCTGTTAGGTACGGTTACGGAGCTTCATAACATCTATACTATAAATATAAAGCTCCTACGTTATTAATTAAGTAACAAAAGACGTTGCGTAGGAAACTTAAATGAGCTACTGGAGTAATAAAGGCAATATTTTCCGAAAAGGAATAAAAAATATTTAAGTGCTTGGTTTAACACTTATAATCCACACAATAGTATAATAGTTATAGGATACCATTGATAAATACATAAAAGGGTCTACGGATATCAAAAAGAAAAAAAATAAATAAAACGGTCAAAACAGGAATAATACTTAATGAAATTCATAAAAACTGTAGCATCAATCAAAAGTAATTACTTTATTTGTATTATCCAATAATACACAGAATTTATATACACATACATAAAGCTATACTTTTTTGATTAGATATAAATATTTGTGTGTGTTCATATGATTATGTTTATAAACAATATCCTAAGATTATTTGTTAATAGTCTTATGATACACAAATCCATATTCACGCTTCACGCTGTATCTCGCACACAGCAGGGTAGGTAGGGGAACCTAGTGTTAAAACACTCTGTTCACCTTGTTTGTATTGCATTTTGAGTGGCGGAACTCAACGCCGAGTTTTTGCTTTGGGGCCAGAGGAAAGAACTGAAAATATTAATTAATAATAAATCATTTCCTCGAGTTCCCAGAACCGTCGCGGTACAGTCACACCCTTGTTCCTCTACGCCACTACGGCCTCTACTTACTTACTTATAGTAAGATTTACATGGACTAAGACAATTAGCATAGAAACAAAAAGAATATTACTATTCCAAATAATTACATTTTTATTATTGAATCAATGATCAGTCACGCATATACAAAATAAAGATTTCCGGCTTAAATAAAAAAAAATGTTAATCTGATAAGTAAACTTCAATATCACCGTTACAGGTGAATCGAATTGCAAAGCCGCTTCAAACGATTCTAAATCTTTCTAATTACTTTACGTGGATTTGCAAAGATTTTCTTTCTCATTCCTAAGACCTATGCTATGTGAAATTAATCAAAGATAATGTCAGTCAATTTAACGCGTGAATAAGTACTTATGATATCTTATTAATGTTAAAAATTAATAAAGTTGCTATACTAGCCCCGTGTGAAAATAACAGTCTTAAGACTACACTTGAGGTCAGTTGCAGGGGCACCACTCGAGGATATGAAATATTTATTTATGTTTATATTTCCATTTCTTCGCTCTGGTGTCGAAGGAAAGCGCGGCGTTGAGTTCTGCCCCTCAACACGCAATGCCTTCAGAATTTGGCGGAAAGTTCCCGCCCAGTGCCTTAACACTAGGTTCTCTCTGCCGACCCTGCTGCGTGCGGGATAGGCAGAAATGTTCACAAGCGACTAACAAAACGCAGCATGACGGCACACGCTTAACCACGCGGACGCGGCCCTTAATGTTTAATATCTCAATCATATTTGAAGATAGGAAAAAAACATCCTTTTGTCTCGAGCTACCTATCTTTTATTTTCTATACGAGACTTCCTTATCCGAAATAAAGGCGAGCGTTTAATATTTATAAGTATTCCTTGTCACCGAGTAGCAGTTCCTCTACACATGCATATGAATTCCTATATTTTAAACGCGAAATTTCCAAGAAAATCCTATGCAAGATGAGTTCTATGTCATTATTTATAACAAGGTTGTGTATTCATAAATGACGTTGTAAAATTGTCTTTAAATAGATAAAGTTAATAAAAGCATTAATAAGTGTTCATTATCGATTATTGATAGTTACGTACAAACAAGACATTTACATATATTAACACTCAACAAATACTATCAGAATGACAAAGCTATTTGATAGGAAAACAAATGTATTGATGTAATCGTTATTATGAACGTTGCATATATAATAATTTAATAAATAATTAAGGAGATGTCAGTGATTCGGAATGACCTAGCCTACGAGTGGTAGGTATAGTATGACCGACGCGAACGGGCAGATGACTTTGATGGTTTTGTAAATTTTTATATATTTTCGAATTACTGTTAATTTTTATTTAATTATTTGCTGCTTATTACTACTACTACTTATTAATTTATCTCAGTTCCGTTATCTATACCGATGTTATACACTTAAAATATCGTAATTTTAATCATTTGGAATTTTATTTAATATTGTTCTCAAAAATTATTAATTATTTAATATAGAAAAATGTTTAGTACGCGCGCACGGCAAACTTTAGGTACTTTTTCTAATATTTAGAATTTCCTTTAGTTACTTTTACTTCTTTTGTTTGTTCATTTCCGTTACTCAAATATTTTATCTAATAATAAATCTCCACTGATTATTCTTTTTTAACTTATTTTAATTATTTAGACTTATATTTTCTTACAAATTCTATTGAAAACCGAAAATAATTTCATAAATATATTTAATAAATAATCGTATAGTTCAAGCGGGCGTAGCCGCGTCTGGGCCCACTAGTGATAAATATATATATTTTATATGGTCATGAGGGACACACTCCTCGGGTGAGTTCCTCATCATATATGGTAAGCTTGGCATGACTTTGCAAAAATCTATATTTTATTAAAAATAACTTTATCTGGATCTATAAGAAGGACATAACTACCGAGAGTGAGCTTAAAGTTTTATGTTCCAGTGGATGCTTAAGTATTTCATACTGAAATGTTGATAAAATGTCAATATCCATATAATAACACCTAAAAAATTGTTCTATGACAGACTCTTTTCCATGTTGATTCTTGTATAAAGAGTTATTGAGTAAATAGCTAATATAACCAAGCTTTGTATTTTAAAGAATTCTCGAAAAACATAAAAATATAATTAGATAACAATATCAATATATGCATTTTATTTGTTATTATTATGAAACACACCACAGACATTGGTCGTCCTTGCTCTTTTGTTTTTTTCTTCTTTGATATAATTTTACACAACTGCCTCTATATTGAAAGAGAAGGATCTATATAACTGTAAAAATGACTATAGGAATGGTAGAGGAGCCCCCGTTTTAGCGTCAAGAAAAGACCATTTGGCGAAATTACATTTTATTAAGTGTTTTTACTAGAAAGCAGCTGTGCGTACAGTCGTGATGCTCTGCATCTCGCCATCATTTTGTGTACTTTTGGGTTTCTTTTTTCTTTATGTCTTTTATTCTTTTGTCACTACGAAATTAAAATTGGGCTCTAGACTTTTCATTGAAGCTGGATACTTACTTATACTGGCGCAAAATGTTAAAATATGAGTAAGATGTACTCATCACCTGGAAAATAGACATATATTTATTTATATTTCATATAAATAAATATATGTCTATTCATATAAATAAATATAAATTATTTCATATAAATAAATATATGTAGGTACAGTGAATCAAGCTATTTTGTATATAATAATAACAAGTAAACAGTTGGTTATTATTTATAGCTAGTTGGCTTTTAGATGAATGACATGCAAAAAGTACGCTGTAAATATTCAATAAAAATTAAGAATGTTCATTCACAGGTCAGTAAATTTATCAGTATATTCGTAACAAAAAATAATTAATTATTGTTGATAATAATAATATAATTTTTGATTAAAGCTTGTAACAAAATGGACAGTCATAGCAAAGTAGCAATATGACATGCGAAATTCGCGTACTCTTATCAGTCTCGAGGGACACCCCTTCAGTGACGTATCAGACACGATAGATTAAAAACTAGTAACAACTGTCATTACATTGCAAAAAAATATCTGTCATTAAAAAACAATAACAAAACTCAATATCGATTTATTACATTCATGCCAAAGAAATAGAAAACCGAAACGAAAAAGAAGAATTAAAACATTCTGACCGAATCTATGAATGGATATATTTCAATAATTTTCTCTATACATAACAAATATGAAAACCTTATCTCTAGTTAAAAATTACTGAGTTACATTCATATAATTTTAACATGTTAAAGTGATGTTGCACTTTTCAATATCCTATGCCACAATATGTTCATTAAAATTTTGTTTATTGTTTATGTCTGACATTTAAACAGTAGGCTTATTAATAGGTCTTCAAATTTATCTGTGTCATTGTTTAGTGTGTTAAAAATCGTTGTATAATTGTTGATAATAACCCCCCACCCATTTCGAGTGACGTATCACGATAGACTATTAAATATTTTGGTAACTAGCATTACACTGCAAATATATTATCAGTAATTAAAAATAAATTAGTTGTATTTAAAGTATTTACACGAAAAACACACCTACCGAAGAAAAAGTTTCGAGTTCCAAATTAGGCAAGCCTGTGAACTTAATGCTGACAGGTTTCTGACAGCGTTTTATAAAAATTATAATGTCGGAACGTAGCAACCGACCCAAGGGAGTTGTATGCCAACCGCTGTTCCACATTGCTTCCCCTACGGCAAAAGCCTGGAAACAAAATATAAAACGGATGACAAATTGGATACACTGCTTCTTTTATTACAAGACATTTTTTGTAGCATAATCGGTCTTATGCTAAGATAAAATAAAAAAATCTTGGTAAACCTGTAAATTCAGAGAAGGACCTGACAAATACCTGTTCTATATTTGTTAGTGGGTTCTGGGAGAAGATTCCCAGGGGCACTGCCCTGTGCCACCCACCGCGTCGCAGGTTGCGGATAGCGATACGGCTTCCAGATATAGTTGCTAGCTGCTTCGGCAGTCGGGGACAATAGGGCGATTCATCTTGAGGGGTGCTGGGTAGGCTTATGGCTGAGCCTATCCTAGAAAGTGGCACCAAACCCAATGATAGAGAATGACAGTGGCGTGTAGGAGCCGCCACATAAATCAAAGCTCGGACCCGGAGAGATCAACTTCGTTAGCCCTGTCAAGGCAATTGATCTAGGAGAAGCCAACTCCAAAATAAAACGGCATCTACTGCCTTGTAGAAAGAAGTTGGGTCATCGAAGGCTAGGGCGTCATTCTGAAATCCTGACGTGTGATACCTTGGGAAAGCATCACACTACTCCCCCAGAAACATAATGAAATGAGTGATAATAATGAGTGTGTTCTGCCATGCAAGCCGGCTAGCCCCCGGCGCTTACTGGTATCCGGGCCAGTAAGTGAGAAATTAGCTACCGAAGACTGTAGGGGGGTGGGTACCCAGGCCTCCTTATTAGTGAATGCTACTGGTCAAAAAGAGAGTAATAAAAGGCTCATACAACAAGCTTTTCATCCTGGCTCATTCATGTCTAGGCCTAAAAGTGCTTCAATGAGCTCCGTGTCAGAAATGAAAAGTCAAAACAAAACACAGATGGATTCCCACTGTAGCACGGATCATCAAAGTGTCAGTCCCCCCGCCTGGCAAAGAGTACCGACCCTGAGAGGTCCCAAGAGGAAACGAGTATCTTCTCCCTCGCCCGAAAAAATAACAGTAACAAATAGTTTTAATGTACTTCCAACTGACGTATAAGAAGTAAACAGCCACATTCCTAAGATAAATTCCAAACCACCACCAATAAATCTTTATGGCATAGAAGATGTCAACAAACTTACTGAACTTTTAGAAAATGTTGTAAACAAAAAAGATTTCACCTTCAAAATTATGAATAAAAATCAACTAAGGGTAAGCTGTAATACAGAAGAGACATATAAAACAATTATAAAGGTAGTTAGAGAGAATGGTCTTATCGGACACACCTTCAACGGGAAGAGACCATATAGAATTGTAATAAGAAACTTGAATCATACAACACCAATCTCAGTAATAAAAGAAACACTGGAAGGCACGGAAAACATTGTTATATGCGAGATTATAGGAAGCCAACCTCTACATTTTTTGCTACTCTAGAACGAGGCCCGAGTAACAAGGCTGCTAAAAATATTAAATATATATATTACCAATCCGTTGTTATAGAAGATCCACGGAAAGGCAACTCAGTAGTGCAGTGCCAAAAATGCCAGCAGTATGGGCACACCAAGAATTACTGCACGAGGCCATATCGTTGTGTGAAGTGCGCACAATCTCACAAAACTGCAGACTGTCCTAAAACTGATCGGAATACGCCTGCTAAATGTGCTTTATGTCTTGGCTCCCACCCAGCGAATTATAAAGGCTGCGAAGTTTATAAAGAGATACTAGCTAGAAAGTTTGGTAAACAAAGTAACACCAAACCTAGAAGTAGACAAGAAACAGGTTCCAATTTGAACACTGATGAGCTGCCTCGGACAGAAGGAATTGATAAAACTAAATCATACATGGACGGCAAAGACAGACAGAATTACGCTGAAGCCTTGAAATCAAATAAAAGCATCGCTGGCCCTGGCAGAGATACTACACAAAAACCAATCGAAGAGATACTGCTTAAACAAGCAAAAAAGATCGAGCTAAGCCTTGAACAAATGAGAACCTTAATCAGTCTCATAACAACTCTAGTCTCCAAATTAGCAAAATGACTTCTCTCAAAATGGCGACATGGAACCTAGATGGGCTATCACCAAACAAAGAAGAGGTCGAAGTTCTTCTAAATTTATATAAAATTGACATATTGTTAGTATCTGAAACTCACTTCACGGCTAGTAGTCATGTCAAGATAAAAAACTATGACATTTACGCCACAAAGCATCCAGATGGAAATGCACATACAGGGGCGGCGGTCATAGTAAAGTCCAATATCAAACATAACGAACAGCTGTAAAGTATCTGGGCATGCATTTGGATCGTAGACTTACCTGGCAGAAACACATCAAAACCAATAGGGACGAGATTCACCAAAAATACAAATGTCTACATTGGCTAATGGCAAGAAACTCTAAGTTATCAGTTGACAACAAATTACTAATATATAAGTCAATGATAAAACCAATGCAAAGGGTGCAAAATAATATTCTGAGACAGATATCAAGCGCACCCTGGTTCATTAAAATAAGTGAGCTTCATGTCCCACCTTGATGTCCCACTAGTAAAAGAGGAAATTGCTGCTTGTAGTGATCGTTACAAAGCAAGGCTCGAAAAACATCCCAACCTTCTGGCTAAACAGCTACCGACCTGAAAGCCTGAAAGCATTCGCCGCCTCAGGAAAGCACGAGATATCTTTGAGCAGGGTAGTCAGCATAAACTGACTACATAAATAAAACGGTGTGCTCCATTGGGAGTAGCACTTAACAAGACTGTTCCCTTCCACCCATCTGCTCATAGCTACTTCGGCTGATTGCACGATATGTTTAGAAAAAAAAAATGTTTCTGGATACGCGAATACGCGATCCCAAATCATCGAGCCATCACTATTATACACCAATCCAGTCTACAAAAGTGCTATGCAACTATGTGCTACGATAAGGGTATCACCTCCGTTGCACTATTCCCTCCCCTCTCTTCCTATCCTAGCCATCCTTTTACCTTTCCTATTCTTCTTCCTTTGGTTTTTCTCACAAAATGAATGCGTTACTAACAAACTTAACCAATGCTTATTATACCCAGGTGGGCTGTTACGCGGCCAAATAAAATCCATCTGGGAGCAGTAGGAAGAGATTCTGCTCGCTAAAACTTAAGCACCCAGTACGTAGTAGCGAAACAAACTAGTCCACCACTCCATGACAAACTTGAAACTGTGAAGACATTTATACATTATATATATAATCCGAAGAAAAAGCTAAAAGCTAAAGCTGTGATTTCACAAAACACATTTGCGTTAGAGATTTCTACAACAGGCTCCTTTGTATGTCCGTATTGCTGTATTCAAGATTGCGGTACTTCTAGGGGCTTAAGCTTATGGAGAAGCTTCTACAGAAGAAGTTTGACAGTGTGCCTAGTCAGTATATCTGTTAAACATTGCGATCCAAATGTATCGCTGAGGCCTCTAGAGATATATACGCGGAATCTGCTTGTATGTTTAGGACCGCTAATTACAAGAACAAACCCTTTCCGATTACAGTCGGGGCTTATTAAGATTTAAGCTCTTAACGAACAGACTTCTTCAATGTGCTACTAGATACAGCATACAGCTGCGCTCATGAATTCATTCAACAATGCGAGGTGGCTGATTTTGGGCAAAAGTGAAAGTTTGGAAGAATACGCCTGAGAATGGTGATCCTAAGCTATATGAGTCGAAAAACCATTATGTGGCTTGTGGGAGCCTGGACACGAGGTACAATACCGGAAAAAAGTGCCTTGTTCTGTTTGACAAAGGAATTAGCCTCAGCTATCTAAGAAAGCGATGTTGGGATGTAGTCAATGATTATTTAGTTTTGTTTTTATGTTAATAATATTAACATAAATAAATAATTAAACTTACCTTATTTCTTATTAAGGTTCCTAAATAGCAAGGGATCCATAATTGTACACATGTTGCGATAAATAGCATGGTAAAAATAATATGAAGTTTGCCATGGTCCAACGACTAAAAATTAGATAACATCAGACGTAGGTACGTACTTGCTTAAATAAAATAAGTATTATAACATTTCTCTTTTTTATTTATAGATGAAACAGCTTTCATTTATAAAATTAATTCTATTCTAAAAGATTTAGAGCCGTATCCAGCCTATAGCAAATAAGGAAGTCAGAGGCAACCTAGCGTTAAAACACTTCGTGTCCCACTTTCTGCCGAAGGACGCAAACGGTATTGAGTAGTGGAACTCAATGCCACACTTTGTCTAGCTGACTGGGCGAGAAAATGAAAATATATATTATTAATTTTCTCGAGCGGGCTTCTTTAGCGGGCTGCTTTCTTTAGCCCACAATCCTTACGTTTACAGGCACACATTTGTGTCCGTCCAAACGACGACGTCGGACTCTACCGAAATAACTCCTGGCCATTTAAAATAAATCGGTCTTCAGAATTATAGAATATCAGAGGGTTTTCGAGTATTTAACTTTTTAAATAAATCAAAATAGTGCAAGTAGTTTTTACTACTTGTAAAAAGTGTATTTTTTTTATTTTGGGGACTTCAAAGAATAATTTAATTTTTTCTTTAAGTGATCAGTACTTACATCAGCTACTTGGTAAGCCACTAAGCATGAAACCAGCGAAGTTATCGTGACTTGATAAACTAGTGGTGGTCCATACACTGACGAGACAGCGTCAACAGACCTGGACAATATTTTTAATTTTTAACATGCTTTCGAACTCGCTCACAGGGAATTACAGCTTCTATATAAATATATAGCTAAAACACTTAATAGAGTGCTTTTGAAAAAAATATATTTATTTCTTTATATAAATAGATGAATGTAAAAAAAAAAACAAAAATCCCGACTGCACAGAACTCAGAATTTTATGCACACAAGTATATAACCTTGTCACACCCTCGGAAGTGTTTTTTATTTATTTTTTATTATAATTTATATTTAAAATGTAAAATTTATTTCTCTTGTGTAATTATGAAAAGAACCTAAAAATCATTTTCGAATACCTATTGAACAATGTTGTTCGTTATTCGTCGACATTTTTTTTCTATTCTGATAATATAGCTATTAGTTTATCGCTATGATTAATTAAGTTTACTATCATGTCTTTAGTTACTCGCCAGGTTAAGACGAATCGAACAAAATTGGAAAAGGCGTTTAGCCTCTACAACTACAACGGCACATAGGAACACACTTACATACGTACGTATATATACACATATATAGGTCGATAAACGTAGTAACTTGACAATTTTATTTTTTTTTAATTTCCGATATTAAAATTAACGATTTCTATCGTAATCAATATCAGTTTATTATGTATTTTTTCTTTATATATTCGTATTTATAATATTTAACCGATAAGGCGCTGAAATGTAAAATAAACAGTTCTCGCGTCTGAGTATCATTTTATTAATTTTTAAAATTACTTTACCTTTCGAACTATTTTCGAAACGAACATTCTTTTTTTCTGTTTAAAATTTTTTTTCTTCGTGATATTAACAGAACTATTGTTAAGAATTATCAGGAACTATTTTATTCATCCCTATGAGTGCAGATCTCGCCCCGATTTTTATTTGCAAAAAAATCATCTGCCAAGGGAAGTTAGCAGATTATTTTTTTACATAACTTTTTCAGGGATAAAAACGACAGAACTATTTATAAAACCTATCAGGAACTATAGAACTCAGGTGCATGCGAAGGGAACTCCATTTTTTTTGATCTGCTGGACAATTCATTCAAGAACCTTTTTATACTGCACCACAAGCATTAATCTAAAATACTAATATACAAATAGGTTCTCTCTCTCTTCTTTCTCTAGTATCAGAGATGAGACCCAACTAAAGGGCCCCTAGGCCCACCACCACGACATAATGAAAAGGAACACGTAAGTGTCAGATATAGCACCATTCTTCTTACTTATACAATGTATTAATGAAGAGCTTGTGAAAATGTACAGTTTGAAAGGTTTCAAGGTACAAAAGGGGAAGTTTTTTTTTCATTTCTTAAACAAGCCTTAAACCAATTACAATTAAGGTGGGGAAAGTTGATAAATATTATTATCAAGGAATCTGCTGCGCTCTTCATATAATAATAACAAAATAATAATTGATTCAGATCTAAAAAATATTCAGATGTAAAGTCGCTTAATATGATGACATTGAAACTATTTATTAGGTATATTAATGAATGAAAGCTTGACTATTTTCTCAACCGCAAAAGACGGTTAAAGAATCTTATATCATTTTAATATGCAAAACACTAAAATTTATATATAGATTATATTAAACATTCAACATTTCATTTCAACTCTGGGAGAACAATAGAAGAATTTATAATTAACACAAGATTATGAAAATATATGAAGAATATTTATTGATTCTAAGATATTGATAAGAATTGGTATGATAAGAATTATATTATTTGGTGATAATATAATTCTTGTCATACCAATTCTTGATTGTATCGACTATATTATATCCTTATCATTTAATCAAACTGATTACAAAAGCTACAATCGATAATCTCAGACGTATACCAATGTATCTGTATAATGGGGGGCCAATAAAATACATTATGAGCATTTTTTAGATTTTTTAAGTGTCACACACACTTAGTCAAAAGTTTTTGCTAGTAGTATACCTGAACTTTGACGCGCTCAAGCATATTATATTAGTTTCAACGAAGCCCGATGAGAACGTATGGTTTAGTTGGTCAGAGCGCTTGCTCGGTTACCAAGAGGCACGGGTTCAAATTTCACTATGTTGAAATTTTTATGTTTTCTAAAAAAGTACAAAGTACAAACTTAAATTTTCAATATTTTCACTGAGATTTTAATTTCATTTAATGATAATTTTGTAAACCTTATTCTTAAATAATTATCTAATAAACTTATATAAAACAGACTTATATGCGTAGAGTAAATAATGTTAAACCACATACATCACTATATAAATACTTTTTTTGTGTTATCAGTGTAATAAATTTTTAAATCGCATAACGATTTTGTGAAAAGGCATATCGATATAGACTAGATAAAAGATTATAGAAGGAAATACCAAGTAATATATGGTAAATGCGAACATATACGAGTATATAAAATTTCTTTGGACCATTTTAACATTATACTTTAAATACACATGAATATCGTTATTACTTACCCCAAAACTAAATTATGCCATTTTACAACTCTCCGCATTCTGTTACGAAGAATGACTTTGACTTCCATCAGACGTGGATCGGTACAAGATAAGCTCACCACACTCTCATCAAGGCCATGAAAAAGCACTTCGATATCGAAAGTCATCATGCTCATTAAATAGTAATGATGAAGCAAAATATGGAACAACACGTAAATATACACTGCAAATATAATATAGTTTTTGAAAAACAAAAACCACTGCAAGAACAAAGAACAAAATAATAAATATGTATATTCTAGCGAGAGGGGATCGAACCCATAATTTCTTAATCTTTGCAGGAATATTTATATATCTTTTGTAAAGATTATATTGTAATATTTAAAGTTCAACATAAAATGAATACAAAAATATTTTTTAAAAAATTACATACCACTAAAAGTCTGCGGAACTATTAAGCCCTCGACACACTGAAGAAAGAAAAATATTTCGTAGTTTGGAGTCCTATACGGATCGTCAGCAGGGAGCCAAAAGGGAAAGATGAGAGGTCTCACCATATTTTCATGTTGAGTTGCAAACAAACTTTGATACAAAAGAATTGCTGTAGTGGAAAATATGTACATAAGCACAATTGATACACAAAAAATCAACCAGCATACACATAGTTTCTTTATAAGCATTTGTCCTTGCAAAAATGTTTTTCTGTAAAATTAAAAACGTTTTAAAAACCATATTCTAGCTATAAATTGGTAAAAATATATGTATATACAGTAATCTTAGTTTCCTTCAATAAATATATGTGCTACAATACAATAAATAAAAATATATTTTGTATAATTAATATTAATTATTAATAAATAAAAAAATACATATTTTAACTTTTCTAAATACTACCAATTCACATGAAGTTATGATTTATGATGAGTTATCTATGTATAGAAATATAGCAAACAAACCTATACTTTGAGCCTAATTTGCAAATGAATAAAAAATCTCTATTCATAGTGTCTAAAATCTGTATTATATTATTTCTATTAAGCATAACGCTGGTGTAGACGATTGGTATAGTGAAAATTATCAAGAAATAGCAAAAGCACTCTGTTGCAAAAGAATAGTCTTCTATATCGACCCCGTGGTGGATAAACATTAATTCAAACGCACACGTTATTATGGATAGTAATACACTTATTACTGGCCATAAAAATCTGCAAAAAATATAACAAACATACAAAATTAAATATTTATAAAAAAAAATATTAATAAAAAAATATATCTGCATTAGGTATATAATTATTTTTGAGTTTAAAGATTTCACGCTATATCCCGCGCATAGCAGGGTAGGCAAAGATAACCTAACGTAGTATTAAAACACTACGTTCCTCATTTTAGATGAATTCTGGAAACATTACGTGTTGAATGGCGGAATTCAACGCCGCGCTTCGCTTCGACAACAGAGCGAAGAAATGAAAATATTAAATAAACTTATGAAAAAAACGTTCACGTAGCGAGCGCTAGGACGGTTTTCAAAGAAGCGTGAGTTCCATAATATTAAATATTGCATTTCTACGAGCTGGAATCGAACCCTACAACCTATTGTAAATAATCTTGTATTAATTTTTAATATATAAGCATAAAAATTAAATAGAAGTGTTTGTCTGTGGTTTCACAATAACCGTCTTTTTTTTCACTAAAATATGCCCATATTTTAGTTATTTTAGCTACAAACAAATAAAAATAAAAAGTATTTTTATTATTCAATTTTTAATACCTCCAATAAGAATCCCTGTTGTTAAAAAAAATCCCATTAGTTACGAGAAGAATTTTGAGTTGCGGATGAAATTCATACAGGTCACCGACAAACCCGTCGTAGTCAAAATCGCTGCCCAATATTTTGTTCCTTAAATTATCAAATAAAGCCATTTTTAATCCTAAAATCTTTAAAAGATAATAATGGAATGATGACAAATGTATATTGCTTAATATCGAAAAAGAAACTACAATTGTATTATAGAGTAATTTCCTTAATTAACTAGATTTAGATTTAAGCCAATTGCAATATAACTATATTTGATTACATATAATTATTGCATGGAAGGTAAGGTAAAATTTGAAGTATAGGATATAATAAAATAATTATATGTAATATGAAACAGAATTACTTGAGTATTGGATTGTGTCTCTATGTTCACTGAATTATTTATTTTTAAGGTACAATTGCTGAACTGCAAAAAATTAAATCCTAATGTATTTGTCACATGTGTCTGCCTTACTAAGCGTGGCTTGGCCGTTTCTTATCACACAATGTTATAATGGAATAGAAAACTCTTAATTGGACAAAAATTTGGTTATAGAGACATAGAATATAAGGGAAAGGCAAATACCATCTCATTGTTGGAAGCGATCTCTTTCAGACGACTATTGTAACTTACTCAACCTATTTTGTTGTTTGTTGTTGTTGGTTGTTGCCAAGACAAGAGGTTATCATATCACATGTAGACCTAAGTCTTATTTTAGACGCAAATACTTTACAGAGCACATTAATTTCAAAGGCTATACACCTTATTTAAAACACTATAACTTTATTTAGGCTTGTTGTTTACTAACGTCATATGGACGTGATGTGAAAAATTCGTCTAACGATAATAGTAACGAATTTCCAAGTCACACATTTGGACTAAGATGTAGAGCTTGTGAATTTAAGGTTTGTATGTGGAGTTAGGTTTATCTTGGTTACATTTTACATGAAAATGGCTGTATAATTTGAATAGGTCTAAACTATTAATTCTTCTAATTTGCAAAAAAAAGTTAATTTTTCGTAGTAATCATGACAAAATAAAAAAAAATTAGGGCATTTGTATTTTATTATCATAACTCATTCAAAAATATTAAACAAAATAATAGAGAAAACCCTTTTAGACTCAATTAGCAAGCGAAGGGTATCTAAAGTCAGGGTTTGCAGAAGCCAAACCCTGCCTTCAGACGTTACTATCTATATATACTATCTCAATCGAAGTGCAAGATGCGCCATTTAAAATTAACAAGCATTAGTTAGGATTGTTTTATGTTTTCAAGGAGTTCTTCCAAGTACTTTGGGTTATAATTAGATGCTTAGTTACCTTAAGTTATTGAAGCTTGTGTTATAGCTATATCATATACATATAGCAGAGAATACAAGAAAGGACCAAAAGACATACCGTTCCTCACTTTCTGCCGAATGTTCGAGAGTTCCGTGACTCAAAGCCGCGCTTTATCTGGTTATTACCAGGGCGAAGAAATGAAAGTATGTATTAAATAATTCATTGCCCCGAATGGAATTTCGCCAACGCACGCTGTAATTGGTATCAGACAATATTGTCGTCTTTAAAGATAATGTAAAGAATCAATTTATGAACATGATCATAAAGATTTGTGATGCATTATTTCTCTACCAAGTGTATATTTATTTATTAATCGAACATTTTTTAGATTAATTTAAAAAGTTTTATGGGGATACTCGTTATGTATTAGTAGACCTTTGCTAAATGATTAAAATATTATAATTCACAAAGAAGCTATTGTTTATGAATTAGGACTTATTTCAATAAAAAAATATCAGATTTACACTCTATTCCGCACACAGCAGAGACTTGAATCCCGCACGCAGAGGGAATCTAGTGTTAAGACACTCCGTTCCCCACTTTCTGCCGAATTTCAATAGTTCTAATTATATTATTTTTACATATTTCATTTTAACGGGTGTTGTGGGTGTAAAGAAAAATTATATTCTTTACTAGTGGGCCCGGACGCGGCTACGCCCGCTTGAACTATGGGATTATTTATTAAATATATTTATGAAATTATTTTCGGTTTCAACAGAATCTGTAAGAAAATATAAGCCTAAATAATTAAAATAAGTTAAAAAAGTGGAGATTTATTATTAGATAAAATATCTGAGTAACCGAAATGAACAAACAAAAGAAGTAAAAGTAACTAAAGGAAATTCTTAATATTAGAAAAAGTACCTAAAGTTTGCCGTGCGCGCGTACTAAACATTTTTCTATATTAAATAATTAATAATTTTTGCGAACAATATTAAATAAAATCCCAAATGATTAAAATTACGATATTTTAAGTGTATAACATCGGTATAGATAACCGAACTGAGATAAATTAATAAGTAGTAGTAGTAATAAGCAGCAAATAATTAAATAAAAATTAACAGTAATTCGAAAATATATAAAAATTTACAAAACCATCAAAGTCATCTGCCCGTTCGCGTCGGTCATACTATACCTACCACTCGTAGGCTAGGTCATTCCGAATCACTGACATCTCCTTAATTATTTATTAAATTGTTATACAGTAAACCATCTTACGTATAATTTCCATCTAGATGAAATGCTAAAAGTGACTATTATATTTATTTTCATAAGGATGAATATCAAATTATAGAAATCATCTAATTTTTGTTAATGTATACAAATCTATATCTATAGTATATATCAACGCGGACTTTTTTAAACAATATTTAAGGGACAATATTTTTGGAGAATATTGTTTTTGTGTCTCATAAGGTTGAGTCGGCGCGCGCCATGTATGCGTTAAGCAAACTTATTTTGGGTGACGTTTTCTAACAACAAACTTTGCAAATCGTTGCTTAGCAACGGCGGTTGTTATAAACATGGCGGAATAAATTGCATGTCAAATTAATAAGTATTTTAATATATTGGTATATATCGAAAATATTACAAATATGAGAAAAAAAAGTATCCTATGTTCATCCCGAGACCCTCGAGTCTCGCTATATGAGTATTTTATCTCAATTAAATTAGCGGTTTGGCCCTGATTGCGTAAAAGACAGACAGACGGACAGAGTTACTTTTGAATTTATAATATAGGTATGGATAATGAAATATAAGCTACCACCTCTAGCCAGTATCCCTAGTTCCACCACTGCTAGAGCTAGAACTACACTTATGTATAAATTGAAAACTTTTAGTTTTAGAACAAATCGGTTTATTTCTTCGCTTTATTGTCAAGGCGAAAGGCCTCGTTGAATCGTCCGCCACTCAACACACAATGCTTCCAGAATTCGGAGGGAACTGGGGAACGGAGTGCCTTAACACTAAGCTGTGTGCGGGGTGCAGCTGATGAAGCTGGTTTAATTTTAATTTATTACTCTTAGAATTTTCTAAATATAGCAGTACCTCCCATATTCATAGTTATACAATACAGTATATTATATCTTGACTTCAGTGCTATTGATAATTTGTAGGACTTATCTATTTTTAATGATTTTATCCTTCCAATTTAGATAGCAATCGACTTAATTTGCGTCCAACATATTGATAACAGCACTGAGGGATCGTACGGGCAAGATGACATGCAATATCTTTTTTGCCGATTTGTAAATATATTTATTTTTTTTATCTAACCTTTAACTTACGTTTTAATTACGTGTTATCATTAATATAGTTATCACTGTAGTTGTAGTAATTTAAATTTTAAGCAAATAAGCAAACATTCCGATCGCTAAAATTTTTTCAAAATATACAGCTGCTATAACTATTGCAAAATATTAAAAGTTGTGGAGCAGGGGCATAAAGTGACTGTAATATCAGTGGTCGTGGGTTCGATCCCCACTCGAGAAGATGAAATATGTATATAAATTTATATTTTCATTTCTTTGCTCTGGTGTCGAGGCAAAGCGCGGCCACTCAACGCCTTCAGAATTCGGCGGAAAATGGATAATGGACAGATGTTAAAACATTGATACTAGGTTCCTTCTCGTGTGTACGGCATACAGCGTGCAGCTGATTAAATTTTTCTTTTCATTTAAAATTTAAAAATGACATAATGAATCGATGTCAGCGATATGCGACCTAAAAAGGTTTGAAAGGGCCTCCTTTCAAATACTCATCAACGTTGCCTCCACTGTCCGTTACCACTCCTGTCCCTACCTATTTAAATCCTAACGCCCGCCTAGTACACCCGCTAACCTAGTACGCTGCATGTATTACGAATGTAATAATTTTGTTAACATTCGATTTGTCTACGTGGTGAATTTCAAACAGAATGTAGTAAACACCATGGACATAAAAGCTATTCAGAAGCTTGAATTCTTCTGTTCACCAAGGAACCGTAGACCATTTGATATTATTTTCAGCTTGAAACTTCTACGCGAGATAAATGTTGTGACAGATGGACAAGATTTTCGTTTCATCCTATTCAGGTGCCCTAAAAATAAACTTTTTAAATTACACTTTTTGGTATATGTATATGTGGGATAGTTTAAAGGTTTTATTAGTTATTTGAGAGGTTTTATTAAATTATAAAGATAAAATGATGTATATGTCAGAATTAAGAAGAAGAAATTAATATATAAGAAACAAGTTGTCACGAGTACAGAGAGACATCCTTTGAAATAAATTAAATAAAGAAAATATTATTAATTGTGATTGTTCTTCTTCCACCATATCCCAACTAAACATATAACCTATTCATCAATGATATTATTAATAACTTGCACAAAACACCTTCACCTTGCTTTAAAGACATCTTCTTCGTCTTCTTCAGAAGGTGTCCTTAAAGATACAATAAAATAGCATAATGATGTGGAAAAAAGTGTAAATTGACGGTAGCAAAAGATAACATATGAAAAAAATATATAAATTGTATATATAAAAAAAATCGAACGTAGAATGAACCGATAACGCCTGATTTTAAACTGTATCCGTAGCATGAGTATAAGTAGGTAATTATAGAATTTTCGCTACTCATAATCAAATCACATATATATTAATAATTTTTCGGATCAACTTCACTTATCAGTCAAGCCTCCGGCAAGATGATCGGTCTCGTCGCCTCCATCGCGCTAGTTACGTACTTGGGCCTACGTTGGTACAAAAGTGCGTTCCAGAGACCCTCAAAGAACTTTCCACCAGGTAATTATTTTTTTCAAATTCTTTGATTAATTTGCCTAGACTATATGGCAGTAGCATAAGTGGCAGGCAAAAAGTACCTAGTGTTAAGAAACTACGTTCTTCGTTTTCCACCTAATGCCGTTACGGAAGTGGCAAAATTAAGCTTTATGACCCGGCACCGAATCTTGGTTATTGAATAACTCAAGCTTCTTGGTTATTGAACATGGTGCTGTTAAGGGACATACCTGCCTTCTCAAGAATTGTCGCTTGTTACACTTGTGCCGATATTTTGATAACTTATTTACAAAAATATGACTTAGTTCCTCCTTAATAGCTAACACCCCACGGGAACCATCACTGAAGTCGATTAATGCTCACGTTGTAACTCGTTGACTAATTGGGAAGTTTCTTTAGAGCTTTCAACATAAATGATCCATAAACAATTTTTGTATGTGACTTCCCTTTGTCTTTACCCTGCCTTTACCACTTATGTAGGCTGCAAGTCTATAATATATGTATGTCTATAATAGGCTGCAAGTCCTAAGTCATACTTTAACATACTTGACATGTTTCTACGTGCCATCTTCATCTCCCGAGATAATATCTTTTGTTTTTGGACAGGACTTTCCCTTACTGCTTTGATCGCCTTTTTCGTATAAACACTAGTGCCAGTGCTAGGGGATAACACACTAGTGCTAACCCCTAGGTAAATTTAACATCATGTAGGATGAGACCTACTCTCAAGTATGAAGGGATCCCTAGGAACATTCGTGCCTTCACGATTCGTTAGCTTATGCTTATTTCCTTTGATATCACTCTAATTTTACTGGTGCCGTAGTCTTGGCAAAATGACACTTTTTCAAACCATTTCAGGACCGCCAAGCTTACCAATATATGGCGCTTATTGGATTGTGTTATGGCGGGAGGTAAACAACTTGGCAGGATCTTTAAGGAAATTAGCCCTCGATTATAAAACTGGTGTTGTGGGAATGTATCTTGGAAATTTCCCTACAATCGTAATAGATGATCCAAAGTTAATCAAAGAAGTTCTTAATAACCCAGACTTCGACGGTCGCGTAGATGTCATTGTAGCGCGATTGCGTTCGTTTTGGAAGAAACTCGGTAAGTAAACATATGAACAATTATTGCAATTTGTTTTTCATTTTAAAAAATATTAAAGACTTTACACTAATAATGAAAGCTTCTATAGTTCCCGATATCCTAATAAACACTAATAATATGTAAAAAAGATTATTCGCTGTTTTTAGATGTTTGCAACTGCTTATATAATTATTAGCAATTTTTAATATTCAAAAGTTTAAAAAAAATAGCTTTATGATTAACAAAAGTTAGGTACTATTTTATGCGCCTTATTCACCTAATAGCTGCCAAAATAAACACTGCATATTCGCTAATAGAACTTATTCTGCCTTGGCGTGGCTCCGTTGCCATAAATAAGCGCAATGAAAAAATATGAGCATTTATGAATCGTTTTTGCTATTTTTATTTATATAACTCTCTCAAAAGTTAACGGACACTTCCCGTAGATCTAGGTTTAGAAGTGATCAAGATTACAGGTTCAATTTCAGTACGGCGATAATGAATCAGTTAGTCTAATGTAGATAGACAAAACACTGTTATGCATATTACAATTTATTTTACACAGGCATTTTCTTCACCGATGGATACTTTTGGCACGTTCAAAGACGTTTCAGTCTGCGTTATATGCGAGACTTCGGTTTCGGAAGAAGGGAGGAAAGCTTGGAGGAAGTTATGGCAAACGACACCAACGAAATGATCGATATTGTTGTAAACGGACCCAAGAACGACGCTGAAAAGGTAAATATTTTTATTTTAAAATAATATAATAATATGTAATTAAATGTAATTAATTTGGTTATTAAAATCAAATCTTGATCTTAAATTTTATTATTAAAAATAATATTAGATTCGGAAATTAATTATAAAAGTTCATCATATTAAAATTCATTGATTGATTTTGATATAGTGTCCCCTAATCCATAATTACATTTAAAAAAAAGATGTATTTTACTAAGAACAATAAGTAACGATGTCCTCATAACAAATATTCTTCATTGTTCCAGGAAATAGTTAACGGTGACCTTATCTACCTTCCGCATTATTTCGCTGCACCTTTTATTAACGGCATGGTGCACGTATTCACTAGATCAAGCTTGCCCCGGTCTCAGTATCCTATCACGTGGGAACTGGCCAGAAAGACGCTGCTATTTCAGAGAGGAACCAATGACTTTGGAGGTGCTCTTTCACTTACCCCGTGGCTTAAAGATGTTATGCCTAACTACAGCGGCTATACAAACTTACGCAAAGGAAATCAAGCATTATTGGACTTCTTTACTGTAAGTTACTTGATTCTTGTAATATATTAGGATTATATTGTATTTGATTATAAGTTATAAATAAAAGTTAAAGTTAAAATATTTTTATAGCTTTAAGAATATAAACTTATAGTACCTATTTAGTCTTACTAGAGTCTGTAACATTTTTTTTATCATCTTCACGCTGTATCCCGCAGACAGTAGGTGTGTTAAGACACTCCGTTCCCCATTTTCCGGCGAATTCTCAACGCCACGCTTTGTCTCTGTTACGACATAAAAAACTTAATTAAACTGTTACGTTTGTATAAAGCCAAAATCGGTATTGCATATTATAGGTTTTCTTACGTCACTAACGTTCTTCTTATTTATTTTAGAGACATATTAATGAGGCTAAAAAGACCCAGGAAGATTCTCATGATCGTCACTTTTTAGACGCTTATATAAGACAAATAAAAGAAGAAGCGAGAAAGGGGGGCCGCAGCACATTCACAGGTACAGTGAAAAGAAAAATATATGCAAAATAATTAGCATTTATGAAGATTTATAAATGATAAATGAAAATTAGGATCTTACTATAAAGAAAACTATTTGAAAAATAATAGATGTAAAAAAATACGGGTATAGTAAAGAACTTAAAAATTTATGAATTATATATTCCTTTCAGAGGAGCAGTTGAAATTGGTATGCGTAGACTATATGGTACCTGCAGCCTCTGCAGTACAAATGATGCTTACAATTTTGGTCGAGAGGCTCTTAATTCAACCAGAAATTCAAGACAAAATTCATGAAGAAATTGACAGAGTCGTTGGTCGCGACCGTTTTCCTACCTTGGACGACAGAAAAGAGTAAGTCATTAAACTATTTACCAAACTATATAATTACTAAACCAAAAATTTCCCAATCTATTATTATTTTTAATAATAAAATTCAAGATCAAGTTTTGATTTTAATAACCAATTGAATAACATTTAATTCACATATTGAAATGTAAATAAATTTTAATATTTTTCACTTTAACAAAGCATAATTATTTAATTATAACATAATTTTTATGAATTTTGTCTTTTTACAGCATGCCTTACACGGAAGCTTGTCTACGGGAGATAATGAGAGTAGAAGCCTTAGTGCCCCTCAGCGTGCCCCATCGTACTGTGAAAGATACTAAAGTTGGCGGCTATGATATCCCAGAGGTATAGTATAAATAATATTCATCTAATATATATCTTATAATATTATAATTCGGCGGAAACTGAGGAACGGAAGTGAAATGAAAAGCGAATGGAAAAATAAAAGGTACAACTTTTATAAGTTGACAAAATTAAATTTGCGGGCGTCGACCCCACTCGAGGAAATGAAATATTTATTTAAATTTATATTTTAATTTCTTCGCTCTGGTGTCGAGGCAAGCCGCGGCATTGAGAAAGTGGGGAACGGAGTGTCTTAACACTAGGTTCCCTCTGTCTACCCTGGTGTGTGCAGGATATAGTATGAAGTTTATTTTAATTATTTAATTTATTATGAATTAATGAACGTTTCATACTTTCCAGAACACCATTGTCGCCTTTAACTTGCCAACCTTACACAACGATAAGGAGCTGTGGGGTGACCCAGAAAACTACAGGCCGGAGCGTTTCATTACAAATGGACAATTAGACTTGTCTAAAGACAAATCTCTACCATTCGGAGCAGGTAAAATATTATTCACTAATTTATTTAGAAAGAAACATTAACATAACATTATTAAAATTTTCATATGTCAACATATCAATTTTTCATATGTCAATGGAAAAAGCCTATCACGCTGAACAACTTCCATGACTTTTATTTGTGTAATATTTAAAAGATTTTACTTCTTCTATAACAATAAACAGGCAGTTCTAAATTAAAATAATCATAGATTCATATTCTAATTCTTTATCGCCCTACATTATTTTCCCAAAAGTACAAAACTTACAGACACGCTTTTTCTATTCTTTTATTATAGCATTACTACCTTTTTTTGTAGGTAAGAGATTGTGCGCTGGAGAAACCTTCGCCAGACAAGGAATGTTCCAAGTGTTTGCTAGATTCATGCAAGCATTCAAACTTTCTACAGCAGACGGTAAACCAAGGAAATTGGCGCCAAGAATACAAGGATTTATCGTGTCGATTCCAGAGTTCTGGGTTAAAGTAACGCCAAGAAACTAAATTTGATAGTTTTAAAATATTTAAGCAAACGGACTCTTGCGATATCAAACGGCATAACAGAAAGAAATGTTAATTCAGAAACATATTTTACCTTTCTCCATAGTAATTTAAATATTGTTGATTAAATATCTTTATTCAAAATTTTATTTATCAAATATCTTTTTCAAACCTAATGCACGAAACAATGAGAACTTTCGAAAAATCTTAATAATTTTAAGTTGCTATGACTAATTATAAGAATTATATTAAAACCCTTATTATGGCTCAATATTTATTTATACTTCATAATTTATTAGAAAGTAATAGTTTTTTTTATTATTAATCAGCAATAATTTTAGATTTTAGTACAAAATTTTATAAGTATTATTTAGTATAAGTATTTTCTTTTTTTTATAATATATGTGTAGTGTATTTATATATGCAAAGAATATATGTTTATGTAGTTTATGAATGTATAATTGTATATATGTATGTATCTATTTTGTCAGTGTCATGTTTCATCTGTTAGTATAAGTATTTTGTTTATTTTTTTTTCTTTTACTGTTAATTGCATTGTACTCTCCCCGCTGTTTTGATATATATCCACTTCCACTGGTTGGCTGGAAGAGATTTCTTTTAGAAATAAGTCCACCCTTGTCAACTATTTTTTCATTTTATATTACTGTATGTTTGTTTTATGCAATATAGAATATATATATATATAATTATTGCTGATTTTTTTGTTTTGAATTTTGATATCTATTGTGATATAAATAAAATATGTGTGTCTTTAGGTAATATATTTAGGTTGTTGGTACACTGGTGGTCGGTGTTGGTGTACACTGTACTGTACATACATTCTCGTATTGGAATACTATTTATTTTATAAGCGTGGTAGGCTCGGTTTTTTAACCACATTATATTAATATTAATTCATTATTGTATTATTTTAAATATTGTTTGTGTGGAATATGGCTATAAAAGTATAAAATATATGCTATTTAATTAAAACCAGTGAGAAACTGATGGTAAATAATGTGTTTTTTTTTTATTATCTGCTGTCCCTAAATTTTATCTTCGTTTAACGTAGAAATTTAATAAAGTATTTTAAAGGATAAGGATTAATTCCATTATGGAAAAATATCGCTCACAATAAAAATATATATAAATTATTATTTTTAGACAGAAATATGATCACTACACGTTATTCTTAAAAGATACGAATATGCTCTCGCGGACTTTTTTGTAGATCTTATTAAGAGGAACAATACTCCAGTACATTATTTTCATGTAGTACTTACCATTAAAGCAGCGCATGCGCGAAAGTGTCTCAACGGGTAGGACTTTATACACATTTATCGTATTTATGTTAATTTACATAAGAATGTACAAATAATAAACTATATATAAACCTTCTACGAAAAATACTCGACCTAATGGTGAAAACCGCATAAAAAACCGTTGGGTGGTTTAGAAGAAGAAGAGTTAGAATCAACAGACAGACACGAAAAGCGACTTTGTTTTATAAGATATAGGATTATACATTTTTACTTCGTGCCAAACTTAAAAGTAACTCAGCCGTATTCTTTGGTACTTGACTCAGTTGTTTTTCAAACAAAATATCCCTGGTACGATGTTCTTAATTATAATATCATTAGGAAAAAATAGTTTAGAAGACATAATATTTGACAGACCACACTTCAAAGGAAACAAGTAAATGTGATTTTTGTACTAAATATAGTTAAAATTAAATGTATTTACAAGTTTCCATAGTATAAGCGTATCAAATAAATAACTTCACATCACATGTACTACAATAGTACTATTGTACTAGATCATAACTTTCAATTCAAAGAATGAATATATTATATGAAATATTTAAATGAATTGATAATGTGACGTCATTTTCGCATTTTTTATAGAGTAGTAACAGTTAACAGAACAAACAGGACCAACTCTTTAGTTGCTAACTGGGATGATGCTGACGAAACTATTCTTTTACGGGAAAATGTGTACGCTTTTACAATAGGATCCCATCATATATACACAAAGTAAACAAATACTACATTGTAGAAAATAACATTTTAATTACTTCAATATTTTTTTTTTCCAACATGAGGTTAATGCTGTCAGCCCTATTGGCTTTTACAACACCGGTTGGGTAGGGAAAAGGGTACTCTGTCCCTGAAGAAATACAAGCACTACTTAAGTGGCTACCTGTCAGGAAGTCTACGACTGTTAGGGCGGGTTGGCTGTTAGGTCTCGAACCGTGGTTTGCGGCCGTCGAGCGGACTGGATAGCCATTCAAAGTGAATAATATTGAAAAATAATACGTAAAATTATTGATACATATACAGTAGAAACTTGATTAACCGGAGTAATTGTTGTCGTAACTTATTTGGATAATCGAAAAGAATCTATAAATAAATTAAAAGCAAAAAATCATTTTTAGAAAAAGCTTTTATTTAAACGCTCTAAAAAGAAGAAAATAAAATTTGTCTTTTAAATTTTAACTATCAACTCATAACCTCACTGTACACAATTTATATGATCATAAAAGCTTGTCGCGTGATTTACTTTTGTAACTAAACTAGTGCTAATTTAATTATGTAAAATCTGCTAAGTTTCAATTTTCAAAGTTTCCATTTAATTAAATATTGATTAACGCGACAAGCTTTTATAATCATATAAATTGTGTACAGTGAGGTTATGAGTTGATAGTTAAAATTTAAAAGACAAATTTTATTTTCTTCTTTTTAGAGCGTTTAAATAAAAGCTTTTTCTAAAAATGATTTTTTGCTTTTAATTTATTTTTTACTTTTTAGTTACTACTGGCTAGGTTTCTCACACTAGAGACATGTACCACGATTCCGCTTCTATGGTTAGGAATGCTGTTGGCGACACTAGACCCGTCCCGATTACAGTGGCGGTTCACCAGGGCTCGACTCTTAGTCCGTTCTTATTCAATGTAATGCAGCCTCCATGGCAGCCTCCATGACATAGCACTCATTGACGAGAACCGACTAACGCTGGAGCGTAAGGTGAACCTCTGGAAGGGTACGCTTGAGAACGGCGGTCTTAAACTAAATATGTCGAAGACCGAGTACATGGCCTGTGGGAGCCCGGACTTGAGCACGATCCTTATAGGTCCTGAGCCAGCGGTTAAGTCAGAAAAGTTCATGTACCTTCGATCCGTTTTGCACGAGTCTGGAGGCATCGATCACGATGTCCATGGCCGGATAAGTGCTGCCTGGGCCAAATGGCGGGAGGTCACTGGTGTGGTCTGCAACCGAAGAGAACCGCCAAGCTCAAGGGACTGATATACAAAAACATCATACGACCGGTTCTATTGTACGGCAGCGAATGTTGGCCAGCACTATCTCGGCACACTCAGTAGCTTCACGTCACGGAAATGAAGATGCTGAGGTGGATGTGCGGCGTAACGCGGTCAGACCGCATACGCAACACATTCATTCGAGGTAGTCTTGAGGTCCGTGACGTAGTGGATAAGCTCCAAGAGCGCCGCCTGAGATAGTTTGGTCACGTTACGCGCCGGCCTAAGAACTATGTCGGATGCAAGTGCCTTGCTATATCAGTTACTGGAGTGAGACCTCCTGGACGCCCAGATAAGCGCTGGCTGTATGTCATGATGCAGGATATGAGAGCCAATGGTCTAACCACCGAGGACGCAAAAGACCGCGCAAAGTGGAGTAGGTTGAGTAGGAACGCAGACCCTGGCATAAGCCGAGATTAATGACAGGAGGAAGAAGGTTTCTCACACTAGATGTCATATTATTTTTCTAATTATTCTCGGCAAGCCCTTTCATTTGATACACTTATTGCAGACGTGCATAAATAATAACTATTCCGCCATCTTAGATGTTCCGCCATATTGGATTTAGAAAAACGTCACATTTTTCGAGTTACTCTCAACGAGCCCTTTCAATAGATATCCATATTGTAGAAGTAGACTAAAATTAACTATTCGGCCATCTTGGATAGTCCGCCATATTGGATTTAGAATGACGTTAGATTATTTTGCGAGTGACTCAATGAGCCTTTTCATTTGATATCCATATTGCAGTATTGCAAAAATAATAACTATTCATTCATCTTGGATGGTCCCCCATATTGGATTTAGAATGACGTCACATTATTTCCTAAGTTGCTCTCAAGAAGCCCTTTCATTTGATACCCATATTATAGAAGTGCAATAAATATAACTATTCCGTCATCTTGGATGGTCCGCCTTTTTAGATATAAAATAACGTAACATTATTTTTCAAGTTGCTCTTAAGAAGTCCTTTCATTTGATACCCGTAATGCACAAGTGCATCAAAAATAACTATTCTGTTTCTTTGGANATGTAGTACTTACCATTAAAGCAGCGCATGCGCGAAAGTGTCTCAACGGGTAGGACTTTATACACATTTATCGTATTTATGTTAATTTACATAAGAATGTACAAATAATAAACTATATATAAACCTTCTACGAAAAATACTCGACCTAATGGTGAAAACCGCATAAAAAACCGTTGGGTGGTTTAGAAGAAGAAGAGTTAGAATCAACAGACAGACACGAAAAGCGACTTTGTTTTATAAGATATAGGATTATACATTTTTACTTCGTGCCAAACTTAAAAGTAACTCAGCCGTATTCTTTGGTACTTGACTCAGTTGTTTTTCAAACAAAATATCCCTGGTACGATGTTCTTAATTATAATATCATTAGGAAAAAATAGTTTAGAAGACATAATATTTGACAGACCACACTTCAAAGGAAACAAGTAAATGTGATTTTTGTACTAAATATAGTTAAAATTAAATGTATTTACAAGTTTCCATAGTATAAGCGTATCAAATAAATAACTTCACATCACATGTACTACAATAGTACTATTGTACTAGATCATAACTTTCAATTCAAAGAATGAATATATTATATGAAATATTTAAATGAATTGATAATGTGACGTCATTTTCGCATTTTTTATAGAGTAGTAACAGTTAACAGAACAAACAGGACCAACTCTTTAGTTGCTAACTGGGATGATGCTGACGAAACTATTCTTTTACGGGAAAATGTGTACGCTTTTACAATAGGATCCCATCATATATACACAAAGTAAACAAATACTACATTGTAGAAAATAACATTTTAATTACTTCAATATTTTTTTTTTCCAACATGAGGTTAATGCTGTCAGCCCTATTGGCTTTTACAACACCGGTTGGGTAGGGAAAAGGGTACTCTGTCCCTGAAGAAATACAAGCACTACTTAAGTGGCTACCTGTCAGGAAGTCTACGACTGTTAGGGCGGGTTGGCTGTTAGGTCTCGAACCGTGGTTTGCGGCCGTCGAGCGGACTGGATAGCCATTCAAAGTGAATAATATTGAAAAATAATACGTAAAATTATTGATACATATACAGTAGAAACTTGATTAACCGGAGTAATTGTTGTCGTAACTTATTTGGATAATCGAAAAGAATCTATAAATAAATTAAAAGCAAAAAATCATTTTTAGAAAAAGCTTTTATTTAAACGCTCTAAAAAGAAGAAAATAAAATTTGTCTTTTAAATTTTAACTATCAACTCATAACCTCACTGTACACAATTTATATGATCATAAAAGCTTGTCGCGTGATTTACTTTTGTAACTAAACTAGTGCTAATTTAATTATGTAAAATCTGCTAAGTTTCAATTTTCAAAGTTTCCATTTAATTAAATATTGATTAACGCGACAAGNTTTGTGCATATGTCGCAAAAATTGTTATATGTTTATTAAAAGCAACAAGTGCCTACATACCAACGAAAATCAACGTTTATTAAGAAATTATAAACGTTTACCAACATACTACTTGCACACATATAAATTACGTACGCATTTATGCACATATAAATTTTCTTAGGTTCATTGTAGTAGGTTGTATAAAATAATAAACGCGGTTGATAGTCCGGATAATCGCGAATCCGTATGACTGAGGGCGGGAGAATTGAGTGTCTAGTGTATGGATTTACTAAAATCTGTTATTTTTGAAGAACGTGAAATCCACGAATTTTTCACATTAAGAGATGAATCATTAATACACAGAACAGAAGCCAAGTAGAATAAATTAAGAAAACTTTATTGAAAAAAATAAAAATACCCACTCCAAAAATAACGGATTATAAACAATAAATAGTTTTAATTATTATTATTACTTTATTTGTACACCACAATAGAAACAAACATACACAGACACATTAGACTATACACAGATATAGGATCCTGAGCAATGTGCCTGAGCAATATCGCAAACGAGTCTAATATAGAAAAAGAATTTATTTTCATTTATTAGCAATTGTTCCAGTAGTGGTTTCAATATGGGAATAATATAAGAAGCAGCGTTTTTTAAATTATTATATTGAAATTTTTTTAATTTTACTAAAGCGCAGTTTTTATTTGGGATACGAGTATAACGAAGGTGGTTTTGACGGAAACGAAGCCAAGTTTATGAATTTGTTATATCAGAGTAATTGTCGAAGTCGGAGCCGGAGCCTGCCGGGGGCAGTAGATAGTTATATGTTAAGGTTATTAAGGACATTGACGTTCAAAAAATAAAGCTTGTAACTTTTTTTTAAACAAAAATATTTGAATTTGAATCGAGCTCAAGGCACAAAATTTTGTATTCACTTTCTACCATAATAAGGGATCGTCATTATAAGTAATACGTTGTAATAAAAAATCATATATGTTGTATTGGAGACCCCTATATGATATAATTATTATATTCTGTTTTTTAGTATTTGTTGGCAACATCATCTGATAAAATTTCAACTATTTTACTATCACAATTCATGAGATGCAGCCACCTGTCTGTCCGTCTGTGTGACAGACTTGTGAACAGACAGGTGAACGGTTTGCCTCTATAATATGGTCCCTTTTTACTCTTTCTGTAAGGAACCCTAAAATGAGAATAATTTGGATACTACTTTTAAAATATTTATCCTAACTGCTTGCTGTGAAGTATTAACATATCAAGTAACAATATTATACGAGTATATACCTATATTTCATACATTTTAAAGATTTACGTGTCATTTATTGCGATCATAACGCAGAAATATTTTACTATGAAATATGAGATTTTTTTTATTGTAAAATAATAAATATACATTGTAACTATGGCTACTGATTGTATAAATATGTAAGGTTGATTGTAATATCTAATCATTAATATCTATATATACATATTTCTTAATTGTAAAGGTTACATGAAGAGCATCATATTATCCTAACGATAAGCCTGTAAAAATAATTAATAATACAATTTCTGTTAACAGAATATCTGATAAAATCGTCATCTTGTTTAAGACAATTACTAGATATAGGCATATTTGGCTCTTTTTTCAAATAGTCAATTTGAGAGAAAGAAAGCATACATTTTTTTAGCTTCATGCTGTATCCCGAGGCAGAGTGGACCTAGAGTTATGACACTCCGTTCTCTATTTTCGGCCAAGTTCTGCAGACATTGAGTGTTGAGTGGCAAACTCGACGAGACCTCGAACTCGACTAGAATATTTGATATGAATTCCGTTTAATTTCAGCTTGATACCTCCATGTGATTTCGAGATAACAGTTCTTTATCTCTATCGAATCTCTATCGAATACACGGACAAGCGAACAAAATATACAGCCGAATTGATAACCTCCTTTTCTTACAGAAGTCGGTTAAAAAGTTACCTTATAGAGAGAGTGCGTTCCATTTTCACGATTTGAGGTACAGAACCCTAAAAATATACCGATTCATGAAATTATACATTGATATACTTATATACTTTTATAATAAATACGTTTAAAAGGTAATAAATTACTTTAATCTGTTAGAACTTGACATAATTATGATATGAAGATAATAATTACATTGTATTTGTTATCATTTTAGTGTAAAGTAAATATTTTAATTATTTAATTAGTTGCTTAACTTCTTTATTGTTTTATTTATGTTTAAAAATCTTATATTATGTTTACAATATATGGGTAATTCTAGCGAAAATACGAAATTAGAGTTTCAAACATTTATGAAACAAATTTGCGATATTTAACTATTCTTTTCTGTGAATTTTATAGTACTAGTGCAACTTATTATCAATGATATAGTGGTCCCCAAAATAAGTGAGTTTTCATGGGATACAGAGGATAGTTAAAACAATTGAGAATGAGGGAATGATGCGGTTCGTGAGGGAATGAGTGTTAATATATTTATGACAAATAAATACTAAAATACTTGTTTAATGACAAAAGAAATCTCGTATTACACTTTAAATAACGAAGAAAAAGTAACATTTACTTATTAATTCTTCTCACAAATCTAATAATGTTATTTGTTGTACTTAAAACATTGTCTTTTCTTTTGAAAACCACAGCGTTTTAAGTATTGCGAATCGCACTATTGATTTATTTAAAATTACTTACAAACTAATAAAGTGAAAGGAAAAGTACCATTCTTGTTATTAAATAAAAAGGACAATTTACCAAAACAAAGAAAATCAGTTTCAGAAACACAAAATATTTAATGTAAATAATAAATATCAAGAAGAGAATAATAAAATATTAAATGTAAATATCAAGAATCTTTATTTGATCAACTCAGTTAATCACCCTTATCCATTCCTCCTTTACGAAGTAGCATCCTCTTTTTATTATTGTTGGTAAGTCAACGTCCTATTTAATACTTTTTACACCATTTTTTTATAGATCTTGTATTGTTGGTTGCTTGTAAGAGATCGCTTACTATTGCTTACTATCCGATGCACTCTGGGTTTAAATTTTACATACCAGAATAATTCTTGGAAGACGAGTAATACTCTTAATGATAATAACTACACTTGCCAGTGCAATCGTTGCACTAAAGATTAATGATTTTTTTTTTGGTTCCACGAAATACAGCGATTGATTCTGATAGGCTTACTAAATTTTCTATCCCTTCTAATAACTACTAATTAATATTATTGAAGGATATCGTTTCATGAAAGTTTCAGGAGTTTCATGAAATTCACGGTATCAAAGCCTTCAGCCACAGCTCTATCGGCAGTTCTTTTTAAAATTTCTCCCACACCATCAGGCGCACATTTTCCATGGCCTGGTTACGAATAATGCCATGAAAATAATGTCCTTCTCGGATATAAATTATTTATATGTCGAGATATAATGTTAAAAATAAACTTGTTCTTGTACTGATTAATTGGACTATCGCTCAAGATGTTAATTATATGAATGTTCAAATCTTGATTTTTAAACCATTCAAATTATCATGTTATTTTTACGTGGTTATTTTTAGACAGAGAGCTAATAGTGTGGGCTTTGACAGCACCAATGTGACGTAAATAAAGTACACCTGTATGAAGAGTACTTTGTTGCCTAGTAATGCCATAAAGAACTTGAATTCTTACACAGCACGCCTTTTTTATCCCAATAAGTCAACAATCCGTATAGGTTTGACAATTTTCTTTTCCAACTCTTTCGTTTTAGTCTTTTTTCTCTTGAACTCATTTGAGGTACAGGTTTTACTTGTCCTTTTTTCTTATTCTTTCGCGAAGTATTTCTAAATTGGTAGGATTACTCTTCATTTTTCTTTACGTTTCCGATCACACTCTTTCTTTTTCAATTTTAATTGTATGTCATTAATTAATGATTTGTTTTGCAATATTTATGTTATTAAAGCTCCAAGACGAGAAAGCAAAGACCAATTACCGTTAACGCAGCCAAAACACAAAAAGCCTACAAAGCGCACGGTTAAAATAATCATTCACTCACTCACCTCGCATCATTCCCGCACTGGGAATTACGCATTTTCCTAATTATGAGGAAATTACGGTGAGGGAATGACGAAATTAAACATTACCGTTAAAAACGCACATGAATTATGGTCACGTTACAAGTCACCAAAACCAAAGTTAACGTTGATTAGTTAATTAGTTAAAATTGATTATTTTATTTTTATAAGATATGATGTAATGACGGCCAAAAATGTAACTTAGTAAATTATGAACTAAATCTGTTTTTAATAGAAACTATGTGCACGCACAAGATGAATTCGCTATAGTAAATTATTAGCGGCACCCCAACTGTCAAAAACAAATGAGTGCGTTAATGTAATTCAAATAACACGTTAAAAAATGGGCTGTGAACACAAGTGTGATGGAATGATTATTGTTTTTGGGACAAAGTAAAACAAAAGCATACCTTTCAATTACCTTTATTTATTTTTATGTAATTATGAATATTTTAAGAAAACCATTGTATATTAAGCGACCAGTAAAAGTCTGACATAAAATTTACGAAATGTATCAATTTAGCGACCATAGAGTAGACTGGGATCCCACCGTTGACCGGTGGGATCTCAGTCTATTTGAATCTGGAGTTTGGGACATAGCGTTTCTGATGTTAACATAGGCAAAAGAAATATCAGATATCTAGCTTACTAGAAAGTCTTATAGGTATTATGTATACACTATTGCATACTTAGTGACAAAATAAAAATAATTGCTTAAATTTCATTACTACTTAGAAAAAATCAATTAGGACATGAATTTAGTATTTTCGCTAAAATGACCCATATATATTTATATGTTTTAAAAATATTCCAATATTCTAAATGAACTTTAATATTAAGAAAAACACTAATCACATACTATAAAACTGGTCATTTAATGAAATCGGCTAAGTAAATTAATCGTACAAGCTCAAAACTTGACTTGGCTATTTGTTTACCGGCAAACCAAGTATATCTAATACCAGAAATACTGTACAAGCTATACCTACACCAACTTGCAAATGAAAAAAGCAATAAAAAGTCGTTGTCTAAATTTTTGAGCTTGAATGTTATTAAGCAAGTTAACATAGAACTAGTCAACCGTCAGCGATGCATTCAACATTGAACTTGGCCCTGATTTCATATTTATGTTTTTCATGGAATATGCTATTATATGACAAATCTCTATAGAAGTTTCTTATTCACATGCAATAAAATGGCTTTTATTATTTTGGAGTTCGTTTGATTTCTTCGATTTTGGTAACTTATACATAGTAGGTATACGGTAGATAATATGTAGTTAACATATATTATTCAACTAGGGGTCAATTTACTGGTTGGTGTTAAAAATGAACTAATAATATTTAATAAAAATATAATTGAACTGCGTAAAATTTAAGGTATTGAATGCTAATACTTCGTTTTATTCTTATATATTTTATAATTTGGTACTTTTTTAGGGCATTGACTTCAAGTTGTTTAACGAAGCTAAAAGCGGTTTTGGTTTTTTGTTTTTGTTTTTTTTTAGCATTTTTGGTGACGAGTCTCCTTTCGCCCTGCAAGTAATATTTAGTTAATTATTAAAATAAAATTGAAGAAGAGAAGATATTGTGTTGCAGTGGTCAAGATATATGAGTTTAAAGTAATGAAAAAATATACCTATATTTTTTTTATATGACCACCTTAACTGTACCTATCTTTTTTTTTCACTTTCACACTCTATCCCGCACACAGCAGGGAAGACAGAGGGAACAGAGTGTCTTACCACTACGTTCCCTCCGCCTACCACTTTCTGCCAACTTCTGGAGGCATTGCGTATTGAGGGGCAGAAGTCAACACCGCGCTTAGCCTCGACACCAGAGCGAAGAAATGGAATATAAACGTAAATAAATATTTCACTTCAATTGTACCTATCTCTTTACACATGTATCCGGGCACAAAAACATTTAATCTTTCATAAACTTCTGCCATGTCGCATCTTTTTATGATCGTTAACCTTTGTTCTTCACGTTACATTTAGAATATTTACAAATATTTAAGTTAATTAAGACTATTATCATATACAAATATTTAAGTTATATATATATAGTAGCATTGATTATGCTTATCGCTTAAACCAACTACAAGATAAGTTCGAAGGTTATTAACTGCAAGCTGTATTAAATATATTTCGTTTGTCTTGAAATAAATAAATAATAGGTATATTTTTTATATTACCATCAAAACCATGTTAAAAAAACGTAGACCTACAATGATCTACAAATAATAAGTTAATCTTTTTTCTCTAATATTTCCAATGTTAATATTTAGCGACATACACAATCATTGGGTGGTAATAGGGGTAGGGGGAGACCTCGGCTGACCTTCGAAAACACAGTATCAAAGATACTGGAGGAAGGTGACGTAAAAAGGATCACCCGGACGGCATGTATGAAGAGGTTGATGACAGTGGACGAGGCCAAAGAAGTAGGTAGAGACAGTAGCGTTTGGCTCTCCGTTCTCTCTGAGTACCCCGCTAGGGATAAAGCGTGAAGCTATGTATGTATGCAATATGTATTGCAATTCATTGGGATTGAAGCTTAAAGATATCTTTAATGTCTAAATTTCAAGCTTTAGCTTTTAAAGCAGGTAGGTACTTATATTATACAGTTACATCTTATTCTGTATATAGGTATATATAATTTTATTAATTCGGATTTTTGTAACGTGTGTGAATTTTAAATCTCGAAATCCGGCATAATCATAATGGATGTAGAATTATATATCTTGTATAAATGTCACTTATAGCAGCATAAATATCGAATAAATTTACGTTTATTAGTTTTATACCAAGATAAGAATAATATCAACATTTTTTATTAAATTTTAAAATGTGTCTACTGTCCAGTATAAATCAGCTTCACGCTGTATCCTGCAATTTTGAAGGCATTGTATGTTGAGCATAACTCAACGCTGCGCTTTGCATTGACACCAGAGCTAAGAAAATAAATTTGAATAAATATTTCATTTGCTCAAATGGGGATCGAACCCACAATCTATCGCGTTTACACACTTTTGCCACTGTACCGCGACTATTCTCAAGTATAGTTAATACCTATCAGATAAATATGAAAAAAAAAACAACAAAATAGCATATCTGAGGTGTAGCAAAGCGTCATGATTACAATATATGAACGCATAGGTATTAGATTTTTTATCTCTTTATATAAAGTCGCATTTCATAGATAGAACTATCACTTGTAATAACAATATTATAAAATTAATCGTAGTAGCCTATCTTAGATATATAGAGGCCAGAAATAAAAAGAAATTATCGTATTCAAAGTACGTTTTATAATCTTTTATTCAACTATATATGAATATCATTGGCAAATAGTATTCAAATGCCCTTGTCCTATTTTAGTATCATAATATATATGTACCTATTTTAGTATTATATGGAATGTTATAGAGTAAATATCAATGTTTACCAGCAGACGGAAGTTGATAAAACAAAAAATTAGCAAAATTACGCAATTAAAATAATTATAACAACTAAATTGAGTATGAGACATTTTTATCCTGTAAAAGCATTGGTATAGATAAGTCCATAAATTAAGGCATTTATTTAAAAAAAAACAATTTTTTCTTTATATATATTCATATTATTTGGATACGCTGTACATACTTAGTTGTGAACATAAATTATTAGATACTCAGATTTAGGGCTAGGATACCTTATGTTTACGAAAATTTTGCAGTTCCACATTTTATCCAAAGCTAATAAAATTTTACAGATAATAAAATTAAATCAAAAAATACTTATTATACTACATTTATCGTTTTATCTTTTAAGCTTCATATCTTTTCTTTTTTGAAATTGAGTTTTAAATAAATTTGTTTCACGTTGATATAATATTAAGAAATTTATCTTATATTAAGAAACTTGTAGGTGAAGGGGGGCACAACGGGGCCACGTGACACGAGGCTAGCTGCATATAAAATACAAGTCTACTACATCTACTGCTTATTTATTTTTTTAGTTTTTATTTAATTTAGTTAATTGTTATGTATACATATTATTATATATACATATATTCTAATACATTATTTACTCCCTAAAGAGTGTTTTATTTTATGGCTTTTCACACCAATATCTATTTTTTTTATTTTTTAAAGTCATCTCTTAACAAGGCCGTCTATGTATAATGCAGCATAAAATAACAAGCAACATAATCACTATAAGTACCTAGATGAGTAATATGTTAGGTAATATCACATCTGCTGCTCGTATAGTATGAAACCGATTATTCATACAATAAGTATGTATTTATTATAATTCTATCCTTTGTGTTAATTGTTACCCACTTTTAAAAAAAACCGCCAAGTGCGAGTTGGACAGACCGACCCAAGGTATTGCACCAATCTTGAGCAGGCGGGTGAAAGCATTCATTTTGTATGCAATGAACTAAAAATATAAATTTCTAGTGATTTTTTCTATAAAATATGTATAATTTTAACTTTTCGTATTATTTACGTTATTTATATTGTAGGCCTAAATGTAGGTAGATATAGTTTTGAATTTGACTTTCTATATTATTTTATTTAGATAGTTAATAGTGATTTATTTTAAATATTTTAATCCTTTCTTAAGCTTACAACACATTATCTACAGATAATAATAATTATATCGTCAGTATTTCAATAGACTATCAAGTGTTTTCTCCAAACCACTCCGTCTCAGAGACATCAAGTCACCAATAAAAAAGGTAAAAAAAAGTTTGAGCCCTTTCTTAAACAATAAAAATATCATAGGAATTTTATTTCAAATTTAGTAAAAAAATGAAGTTTTTGGTCAATTTATGGTATTTTACCGGCCAAAGTTCATGTTATTCATCGTTAATACTATTAAATTGTGCGTTAGTATTGGAACTCGTCGTTTGTGATGAATCACTCGGTCAGTATCTCAGTACTAACATATCATTATATAAATAATAAAGAAACGAAGCATTTAATAATTGATAGGGTCTTATGAAAATATACTTACAGCATCAAATCTTATATATTATAAAATTCTTTTGACCTAAGGCAAAGTTCGAGGCCATTCTAATTTTAGATAATGTTATATTTTTCTGCATCTAAGATTGTATGTACACATTATACATGTACATATATACATACAATAGATATCGAGGCCGTCAAGGCGTAGGACACAAGAATATGACTGTAACGCGACGTTTATGGGTTCGATCCACATTCGGAATAATGAAATATTATTTACTAATATTTTCATTTACTTCGCTCTGGCAACAAGGAAAAAGCCCACGCGCTGAGTTCCCCCACTCAACGCAATGCCCCGAAAAATTCTACGGAAAGTGGGGAACGGAGTGTCTCAACACTAGGTTCCCTCTGCCGACCCTACTATGTGCGAGATACAACGTGAAGCTGATTTTATTTAATTTTGTTTACAATAGATAAATTTACGATGCTGTCCATAACAAAGGCATATAAAGGCTAACCTTCCTTACTTCACCTTGGGAGTCATGCATGATGCACTTTAACATAAAAGTTTAAAATGCATAGGTTATCTATTAGAACAAGCAGCTGTTTTTCTGTTTAGTAGAATATATTTGTTGCAACGTGAACATCATAACCATATGGCTCATATTAAATTGATAACGATGATTCATCTCATGCGTGAAGTTAACGTATCGTACGATTTTGAGATAATTATTATTGATATTTTTTTGTAAATATATATCTGTACCATAGTGTTAAATAACAGTTTAAAAAACCAGCTTCACACTTTATTCAGCATGCAGCGGGAAAGACTCCGATCCGTTCTTCACTTTCCGCCGAATTCGAGAGACATTGCGTATTGAGTGGCGGAACCGAACGCCGCACCTTGCCTCGACACCAGAGCGAAGAAATGAAAATAAAAAAAAATAATAAATATTTCATTTGCTCGAGGGATCGAACTCGCAACCAATCACATTTACAATACTGGCCTCTAGGTACAACAGTTCCTACATTTTATTTATTTCATTTACAATAGATCTTATTTCCTTTGTTCTGGTTGTACAAAGTACGGCGGTTCTACCACTCGATTCGAACGTAAGTAAAAATAACAATATCATATTTGAAAAGTCAACAGTGAGTTAAATATTAAATGGGCAATTAACTTTAATTATGTACTGTATGTGTCTATCTAATTGGTTGTACTGTGAAAACAATCAATCTTCATGTTTATATAAAAATAAATGACACTCATTTACTTCTTGAACTTTACTCATTGATTCTTTTATAATATATTTAATTAATGTTTATGTACAATTTTTGTCAAGTTATCTCAATAATAAAGTTGTAAATGAGTTATAAAAATGTTCATATTGCAATAAAAGACATGTTAGAAAAAGATATACTTATATTATTTTGTCATAAAACATACCACATAAGAAATTACAAAAATGGTTCAAAGACAGAACTCAAATAAAATGGAGTAATTCAAACGATTTATCACAAAATAATCGAGTTGTGACAATTGTCGAGCTGAGCGAAGCTAAGCTCTTACTGGTCAAAAGTGTGTTTTCATTGTAAGGCTACTCCTCCTAGACCGTTAAACCTACAGCTCTGAAATTTGGCAGGAACGTTGTGGACATGGTTATCCCAGTGAAGTTTGGTGATAATTCTGATTGTAGTTTTTGATTTAATGGTCAAAATGCGTACCATGGAGCTGTAGAATATTTTGAACTATGGCTTGGCTTTTGGGACAAAACAAAATTTTGCAAAACAAAAAACATCGCAAAATTGTGCGGAACATAGCATCGCTCAGCATCGTACACAGCATGTGACGGACCTAGTAAGTATATAAAAACTACACAACAAAAGCCACTGTATTCAAAAATATATATATACTATTTTTCAATAAAATGAAAAATAATTAATTGTTCGATTAACAATTTAGAGTATTAGTTGTTAGTTTTTGGCTCTTCATAATTCGTAGCCAAATACTCGAGTAATTACTTAACAATTAGATTTATTATTACAAAAAATAGGCACTTTAACTTATTTCTCTAAAACTATGTTACAAATCTATTTTCTCGTACAAAAATAAAATTTTAGTCGAAATAATTTTCAACAGTGACAATAAACGAATACATATGTATATAAACAATAGAGTAAATATTAAGTTACTAAATATTTTTTGTGCATATTGTATGTAAAACTATTGGTTATTAACTTAATAAATAATGAATCATAAACTCTCATTTATTTGTTTTTCTTTGTCGTGAGACTTGTCATTTAATTCTACAGCTTCAGGTGATTTCTCTCTTTCTTCTCCAACTTTATATCGATCTGGACCAATAAGTGATAAAACTACAGGCAAAAAACATAGACCATTGAACAGACCAAAAATTATGACAAGTAAAAATATTTTGAAAAACGATTGGAATGTGTAGGCTTTTGACATACTAAGTAATGATAAAGAAAGTAATGTGGATCCACCACCCAACAACACAGCGGAGCCTATAGACGTAACTGTTTGATATGCCCTTTCATGTCTACTACCCTGCGTTATTGTCAAAAAAGTGTGCCCAACGTGGGCAGCATAATCTACACAAAGTCCAATGGCAAGTTCCAGACCGATACAACAGACGATGTCGACAGTCATCCCCCACCTCTGCATCCAACCTAACACGTTAACTATTGTTAATAAAACACAAATAAATATCCACAAGCACATTTGAAGATTCGTTATCAAAATAACAGTGCATATCATAACACAGAATAAAGCCAATTCAATGTTTCTTTCGACTTCAACAGCTATTATCTCGTCCGTGACCCAATTAGCAAAAGCTTTCGACCACACACTTCGATAGCCTGTGCCGGTCGTTATATTGGTTGATTTAACGACTTCCTTAACACCATTCATAGCAGGTATATAATCTTTAGGACCTTCAAATTTTGTAAATTTAAATGACATAGACGAAACAGTTATGTTACGAAAGGAACGTCCACAAATAAGAGGTTCTGTAAACCGAAAGTTTAATTGGAAACGTCCACCAACTTCGCTAAAAAGGAATCTATTTAAATATTTATTAAATTCTACATCAGACAAACTTGATGAATTAAGCAAGTCACGATGAAAATTATTCAAAACATAGCCATGAAAATTGTCTACCCATGTAGAGACCTCAGCTATGTAGGACTGGTTCCTTAATTCTTGCACCATACCATGCAACTTGACAAATTCATTGTGATAGTCCATATCACCCAAGAAAACAAACCCAGGTTGCCCCTCATCTGGATAATACTTATCATGCATGTTTATAAAATCTTTATAGTATGTACCATCTGGTATAAACCATCTGGGATCAAATCTTTGTTCTAATTTCATCACTGATGCTATACTAAAACAAGTCATTATTGTAGTAAATAATAAAATAATAGCCTTCCCAGATTTAGTGAATATAACTTTTTTATACATAACAGCTAGTACTTTTTGGAACAAGGTTTTCTCAGTTGATATTTTAATTTCATTTTTGTGTTTATAACAGAAGATAATACCATTTCTCTTCTGGTCAATTCTTCTGATATCTAAAGTGAAAATGGCAACATAAAATGTAACAGAATAACAAAAGATAAAAAAGACTCCAGCTGCCGCATATATGCAAAATGACTTTAAAGATGGCAAAATTGTGATGGCTCCAATTAAGAGTGCAACTATGTCAGTAAAAGATGTTATTACAATTGACACGCCAGCATGTTTCAGCATGTGACCAACTCTGACAGGAACACTTTTATTCTTATCTGATGCTTCAACTATTTTCCAACAAGCATTCATTACAAACATATCATCAACACCAAGACCCATTAATAGAAATGGTAGAGATGAATGAACAGGTCCAAAAGGTACACCAAATAAAGAGCACCAACTTACTGCACTTATGTAAGCCATTCCAACATTCAACAAACCCACACTTCCTAATGTTAATCTAATCTCCAACCAGTTAAAACGTGAAACTGCTACAAGAACATAACAAAACATCAATATTATACCTATAAACAATTTATCTACTTCTTGAAACATGGACTCCCCACTTATATCTGCGAAGCTTCTGCCTGCTTGATAAAAAACTTTGACATTATTACTAGACAAGGATTGGGCCAATTTTAAAAATTCATTCTCCCAAAGTGCTAATGGAACTGATACCCATTCTTCAGTACCAACCAAGTTACCAACATCATTAAGATTAACATCTGTCATGTTTACATACATGTACCAAGTTAATAAAAGAGATTTTGCCTTCACTATACTACCATTTTCATCATACTCTACTCCACCTAACAACTTAGTGAAGTCCATAGGATGACCGGTTCTAGGATTAATTTTTTCTTCATTAACTTTTTTGATAATTTCACTTTTTGTAACATTCTCTAATAAAGTTATATTATTCTTCCAAATATCTAATATATTATATTGTAAACATGTTATTGGAAAACTTTTGAGTAAATCACAATAAAATTGATCATCTAATAACAGAGAAAAATCAGTAAAGTCTACCTTATTTGTACTATTAGCTGTATTATCAGATCTAGATTTCCAATTTGTACTTCCCAAACTATTAACAACAGGGACTTTAAAACATAAGTCATTCATAGCATAAGTTTTGTTATTATAATGAGCTGTTAGTGAGTTAACATTATTAGTGGCATTGTAAACCAATTGGAGAATATTTCGATCCAAGACATTATCTGCTTTAATAAGTAAATTCTGAAGTCTAAAATTTGTTCCAAAGTTATTTATATACCAATTAGTGTCTAAAAAAAAGTCTGAATCAGGTGGTACCCATAATTTCATAGGATTTTTTTCTATATGAAATGTGTATAATCCACCACAACTCAAGAATACAAACGCCCATGTCGCCCCTATTATTCTCCATGGATGTCTTGCAACAATTACTCCAAGGGAATAAAAAATCCTTTCAACGAATGCAACAAAAACAGAAGAAATTGTTTCCCATAGTTGTTGAGGAGAGTTTATTTTTTTCTTGTTAGGCATTACCTATACTAAAAATTTCACAGAACTATAAAAGTCTAAATCACTTATGTCACTTCACACAATATAATGCTATACAATTTTATTTTCACTGTAACTTTCACAGAATTTTGCATTCAAGATGACATTACTATGATTACTATAATAAATATATGGTCCCTGGTGAGTAGCACATAAACAACTACTTCCAAAGTATGTGCTTTTCAAATGTAGCATATTATCAGTAAATAAATACTGAAAATTTTCTCCGCGTCTGAGACTAAAATGTATTGTATAACATTTTACGATAGTACTGATATCACTTATGTTCAGACATATATATATTTTATTATTTCTTCTAATATTTTATAAACGATATTTGTTTCTCATAACCTGTGTATGCTGGCTTTTTAAAAGTTTTTTTTTTGTTCAATTTACTTTATTTAAAACTGGCGGGAAGACAATTTGGGTTATTGTTTCTGCGTATTTTGAGTTCACTATATAGCGGTATAATCCGTACGCTACTAAAGTATACGAACAAAGTAAAAGACAACCACTCGAGTTCACAATATTACTGCACGCGTACTACATACTTGAGTATTGGCGAAGATTGAAAAAATGTCAAGCGAGATCTTAGATTGAAGCACAAAACTGCTAATGCAAGGAACATATACTACATATACTAATGGCCACAGAACACATTTACCCAATACTAATGGCTGTCCGCTATCACTGTCAGAAATAATCAAAGACAATGTCACATTTAGCCTCTGTCAATGTCATATTATGCTGTCAAACGTGTAAAGGGTGCAAACAAAATATCGAAAGAAAGATTTGCCAGACGTCGACTATCACAAGCACAAGTGTGACAGTAAAATCGACTGATTGTGGGTTCGATCCCGACTCGGGGATGAAATATTTACGAAGAAATATTTATTGAAATTTATATTTCCATTTCTTCGCTCTGGTTTCGAGACAAAGCGCGGTGTTGACCGCTGCAGTGGGGAACGGAATGTCTTAACACTACCTCTGCCTACCCTGCTGTGCACGTGAAGCTGATTTAATTTTTATTTCATAAATATATGTTAATTTATTTCAATATGCAAATTAAATTCGTAAAAAAATAAACGGATTTTGTTTTATAATAATATGGATTTTATGGAATAATATGGTTTTATAATAATATGGATTTTGTTTTCCTTTACTTAACACAGTCATATTCAAATGTTATTTATGTCATGTTTTTTTGCTTTTCGGGGCATCACAAGCGTATAAGCAGCTTTTTTTTTTTTTCTTTTTTTTTTTCCTAATGGCCTGATTTTGCGATGACAGGCGCAAAATATTCTGCCAGTGTCACGTATAGTAGAAAACACACGAATGATATGGTTCAGTAAATTTGAGAGGAAATATGAACTGATATATATATGTATGGTAATGGATGAACTGGAACAATAACCTAAAACAAACAATCATTACATTACACATATGTACAGATAAAAATAAATACTAAGAAAAAAACACACACAGAGAACACCTACAACTTAATATCATTATTTACAATAAACTCAACTAACAATCTAATAAATGGACTAAAAACTAAAGGTAATATACATTTTACATTAATAGGACGTTGAACATTAGGATGAAGGATATCATACAAAGAATACAGAAGCTTTGGACAATTAATTAGAATAAGCAGCTTTACAAAAGTATTAAGACCTGAAAAAATTCAATGTGACAACCCGTGACATGTCTACTGTCAAAAATATTGTCAATGTCATTTAAATTTCTATTTACAATTACAAACTACAAAGTAAAGTATTTACTATTTATATTTTTAATGTCAAAGCTAATGTAATAAATATTTAATTAGTTATTGTTATACAAATTGTAAAATATTAACTGTCTAAAATATTATTCGTTCTTTATTCAAGGAAGACTATATAGTTATATACAGTCTAAACTGTAAAAACATGAAATATATTTCAAAATTATTAGATAGTATTAACCGTTGCTTAATACCGAAACTAGCCAAAAATATTGACGAAACTACGAACCATGTAGAATTTACTATTCGTAATAATAATTTAGATCAGAATTTTCAATTATTGGAACAATATCTTGGAGACTTCGATTTGGCGAATACTAAAGAAGCTTCATCAATCATATCAGCTTTACTTATTCTGTATAAAGAGTTATCTTGTGATTGTCCAGGGAATGGAGAAAAATCACAAGAGTATTCGAAAAAATTAAACATTTATTTTGAGCTATTATGTGGCATACGTCTTGATAATATACTTTATCGAAATATAACCAATTTTAATATACAAGAAATATATGATAAATGCTTAGAGGACCTGCATTATAAACTCACATATGATGATTTTAAAAAATATCCAGGCCAGATTGAAGTATACTGTTCAATTGTGAAAGATGTTAGAGTAAGTATATTATATAGTTTACTGTTCTACAATATTTATCATTTATTATTTTGTGATAATATTGTAAAGGTGCACCATTTGTTAATCTTAACTTAGCTTAATTTGTTAAGCATGTCTGTGCCTGTTTCACACATCATACAAAACTTTTAGTTGTTTTCTTTTGATCATGGCTGAGAAGCCGCATGTAAAAAATAGGACTTTATGATACCAAACCATACAGATAATAGCTTTAATTTTAACAGAATGCAAACAAATTAGTTTCATCTCGCACTTATTATTTTCAGAAATCAAATTTTACGCCACAAAGAATATTTCCCGTGTCACTACTTCTCATTGATGATTATATTATATCAAACAAAAGCAAGGGATTAATCTGTTGTTTATCTATATTAAGATGTCTGGTAAGTAAATTTACCTTCCACTAAGATGTACTTAGCATTCTATGAAGTCCTGTGTACTACCTAGGACTTTTATCGTAAGTATAAGTTTAAGGTCCTTTTAAATGTATATAATATCTACCATCAGCATTGAATTCACCTAAGTCACAATCCAGTGTAAAAATGATAAAAGGGCTTGGAAAGTGATATAATTTATGTAATGTTAGTAAAGTGCATTTTTAGTTATTAAGTGCAGCAGGATAGTGCTTGACCATAAAATAAACATATGTGGGATTGAATCCCACTCAGGAGAATATTATAGATTTCAGAAACTATTCGCTGAAGTCAGTCACTTATTTCTTATTTATTTATATGAGTATTTTCAAAATTAGGAATACAGCGATTTTGAAGGTGGCAATTTTTATGAAGTTATATACAGAAGTTTAACTAAGGCTTTCATTGAAAAGGATGGTGACATTACAAAGTTGACACATGCATGCCTCTTGGAACTTTGTAGAATTTTCCCTCCTGAATTGAAGGTGAGATTTTCCTATAAGATATATAGTATTTTTTTTAAATTGTGAAAGGAAAGTAGTTTTTGTACTAGTGTAAATTAGACCGATTTTATATAAATTATTTGCAGTTCTCCTTCCTCTCTTAATGCCCCATTATATGCGGGTTATAGCATAAACCTGATAATATATATTTTAATTTTAGAGCACCAGATTAGAAGAAATATTTTGTGGTATTTTGGACCAGATAAGCGCAGAAACAAATCTGTACAGAAAAACTGAATGTTTTAGATTTGCAAAGAACATTATACAATTACACCAAGTAGATTGTATCAGTGAAAGTGACTTCAAAATTATAATTTGTGACAGCTTAGATTTTTGCACTAATGAAGCGGTGGCAGATATACTCTTAGATGTGACACTTCAGGTAATTTACTTCTAGCACTTTTAATTTTTTCTAGCTTCACTCTGTATGGCATTGTATTTTCAGTGGCGGAACTCAATGCCACACTTTGCCTTGTTACCAGGACATAGAAATGAAAATATTGAGTATTTCATTCCCTCCATTGGGAATCAAACTCGCAAAGGTCGCATCTACAGTCACTCACTTGCGACATCCGGCTTGACGGCCTCAGAATCTAATTAGACCAGGGCCAGGACCAGGACTACGTAATTTAAATAAAGAGTGTTTATATTAATGAATAGTTTTCATATAAGACCGAAAATTATATACATCTTTAGGTTCCTTCTGGTAAAGTGAACATCAAATTATCGCTAGATGAAGAGTTACATTAACATGCTTTTAACTTATTAGTAAATTATTAAGCTATTTTTAAATTTTCAGTGCTTAGAGGAATGGATCAAATACTGTTGGTGTGCTTGGAAATTTTCTACAGATCACAAGGTAATTTCAACATTATTAAAAGTTCTCTATGAATGTAATAATGAAGAAAAAGTTGCACATATTCAAAGACTTCTTGTAACTTTGATCAGTATTAGCAAAGCTGAAGAACAGAAGCAAATTATGAATAACTTAGAAAAAGCAAATCTTGTAAAAAAAGCTAATTTTAAGGATAGAGTAAATGCAATAAAACAAGAGATAAAACTGTAAAAATATGTTTTATTTATGAACAAATATATCCCTTAAATATAATAATTTTCATCAGTAATCTTAATTTGTATCATTTTTAATATTATTGAGAGCTTCACATACTTGAGTAATATTAGGCCTGCGTTTCCAGCTGTTATTGAAACAACTACTAGCTAAATTAAAAATGTTATTAGCTCTAGTCCATGATTCAACAGTAGCATCTAGTAGCGGACTAATATCATTATCTGTGCAATTATCCTCCACATAATGCTTTATATTAAAGTTGTAACCATTGTGTTTAATTATGGGTTTTAAGCCTGTAAGTAGTTCTAACAACACAATGCCATAGCTAAATATGTCTGTTTTTTGTGTAACAGTGCCTTGTAAAGCTTCAGGTGCCATATATGCTGAAGTTCCCATAAAGCATGTTGTCATAAATGTTGAATCATATTGCTTAGCTACACCAAAATCACATAGCTGTAAAATAATAATTAATAGTTGAAAATAAATTATTCAATTTTTTTAAATTTTTTTTAAAATATATTATAATTATTGTATATGTAACTTGATCAATGGATCAACTGTGGTCTATGGCACTTGCTCTTTTAGACTCTGTACTTGTCCAATTCACCCCTATGTATGATTAATTAGGGACTTTCAGTGGTGTTTGTCCAAAAACACAAATTCAGCACATATTTGGGAAATTGAGAATTTTTGGAAAAAGTCATAATTTTAAATTAATATAGCTTAGTAATAGGCCTTTCTTATAATATCATAGTTAAAAACTATCCGTCTATAAATAAGATCGAAAAATTTATAGATTTTTAAAACATTACATTAAGGCCTATATCTGTTATCATATTTATATTCAGATGCTGACCCACTACATCATGATGGTCTTTTTAAAAATATAAAATAATAGTAAATAGTTACCTTGGGTATACAGTCATTAGTTAAAAGAATATTTGCTGTCTTAATATCTCCATGAACAAATTTTTTGTATAATTTTGGTAATTCTGGATCATTTACAGATTCTATGTCACCACTACTTTTTAGTGTGTGTTCGCTTGTGTGTAAATATTTCAAACCCTCAGCTATTTCTGTCATTATAAATATTCTTAGTGATTCATCTTTTAATTCTTTTGACTCTATTTTATCCTGTAAGCAACCTCCATCTATATATTCAGAAACAATGCATGGAGTAGGTCCATTTTGTGAGAAACCTATGATAGAGACAATGTTTCTATGTCTATAAAGGGATAAATATTTAACTTCAGCATTAAAAATCTTCATTGCAATATCAGGTTTCCGCTCAATCTTAAGATTACTATGTGCTTTCTTCACAGCAATCATTCCATAAATATGATGTTTTCCAACAAAAACATCACCAAAGCCACCACTTCCTATTTTTCCTATAAGTCCTTTCGGGCCTGTTTCTAATACATTTGAAAAGTTGCCTGTAATCATTTCCAATTCATGATAATCAAAATCAAACAGTTTTTCATCTTGTAAAATGTCGATGTCTATTCCAGTTGATGTAATAGGAATATCCGGAAATGACTGTTGATAATTATTCATGTCATATTTACTATACTCTTGAGAAACATTTTCGGCATAACTCTGATAAGAGCTTTCACTACCATCGGTATTACTTGTTAAAGGTGTAGTTGACTTTTGACTAATATTCTTGGATGCCATAAGTACACTTAGAGCTGGTAAGTTCATAGATCTTTCTGTATCTGTGTCTTTTGAGAATCTTATTAAGTCTGATTCTGATTTATTTGAATCCTTATATTCATTTGTGCTAGTTTTAGGAAACTTTATCATATCACTAACTGACTCCATTTGTCTTGTTGTACCATCATAGAACTTGTTTGAAGACATCATTTTATGTGTTGGTATTTCATTGAATTGTTGAAGTGAACTATCTTCATTTAGCATTTTAGTAAGATCTGTGGTAACGAATGCAGCTGGACCATATGATGGGCGCTCAGGCAATGGTTCTGAAGAAAATTAATCATCATCAATATAATCTCTAGAATATGTTTTAATAATATATATCGCACCTTTCGGGGTATCGGGGGGTAAGGGGGAGAACGGACTTAACACCTTTCCGACCCTAATTGTCAACCTCACCTGCTCGCACTGGCTATTCGTATGAATAGCTGGCGGCGGCAGCTTCGAGTTGCCGCGGTACTCCCTGCTGGATAACGGACGAGGCTCTGGCGACCGACCAGTGGCGGTATAACCACACACACACAGGCTACAGCGGCCTTGGGGTATAAATAACCCCTAAAATGTCTGGTGCAGAAGGCAAGGGGAAACCACTGCACTATTTCTCCCAAGAAAGTCATCATGGAAGCACATTTAAGAAGATCACGATCGCCATACGAACCGCTTAGCAACCGGCGCCGCACTGCGTCCGGGGCGTGCGGTGAGAAATTGGTTACCGGCCACGAGGCAGTGGGAAACCAGGCCTTTCGTGGAAACTCAGATACTGCAATAACTATGAAACTCCGAACTAACCAGAAGATAGGCACATGGAATGTTCGAGGCCTTCACGATTCTGGAAAATTGACTATCTTACAACGAGAGATTACCAGAAATGGTATGAATATCTGTGGTCTGAGCGAATCACACTGGCAGAATAGCGGACACATATTTACTGACAGCCATGTCGTTTATTTTTCTGGTAATGAGAGCACCAGTTCCTCATTTCCAAATACCAAAACAACAGTGTAATTGGTTACGAACCTGTAAGTGACCGTATAATTTGTTTAAAACTCAGAGCAACTCCTGTAAAACTGAATTTCATCCAAGTTTGCGCCCCTACCAGCACATTCTCACTGGATGTGCTGGTAGGGGGGCGGGTAGAGGTCATAGAGGACTTTTACACTGCTATTGAGACTACCATCGCCAAAATCCCCAATAGAGAATTACTTTTAAATTTAGGTGATTTCAACGCTAAGATTGGAGCTAAATCTGGTTATCTTGGCGACTGTGTAGGTAACTTTGGGTTAGGAAAACGCAATGAACGAGGCGAACGGTTAATCCAATTTGCCTCAGAAAATAACCGCCAGAATAAAAAAAGCACAGAAGCGACTAGAGGTTCTAGATACCCCAAAGCTCCTGAAATCTGTTCAAAACAACTGGGAGAAATGGATTACCGCAGAACATCGCGAAGAAACCATTAACACACTTTGGGATCAAGCCAAACAGCTTATCTAGCTCTTGTAGAAACCCGCATGCTTAAGTTTTTCGGTCATATCTCCAGAAAAGGAAACGACTCCATAGAGCGACTCGTGGTGCAAGGCAGAGTAAATGGTACCAGAGGTAGAGGTAGATTACCCATGCGATGGACTGACCAAGTAAAATCAGCTGTGGGCGGTAAATTGCACGAGTGCACTAGAATAGCGACCAACAGAAGAAAATGGCGTGAAACTGTGGCAAGAATAACGAAAGCCAAAAACGTGACTACGTAATGGCCACGACCGCTCTGTCAACAGCGTAACGACTGAGAAGAAGAAGATCGCACCTTTAGGATTATAGTGACCTAATCCAAAAAACCGTGATTTTGAGTTATTGTCAGAAATTGACCTAAAATAACGAACTTTATCCACTCTGAATAAAATATAGATCGTTTTGTTCTTAAAAGGCTACAAAACGAATACTTAGGTCTCTTTCACTGTCCTCCAATTACCACGTTTGTTTAGCTTTAGAGTGACGCAAGCAGTAAAGTGTCGCGAGTATCCCGAGTGAGTCGTCACGTATTTAGCTTTACACGGATATTATACGAAATAGACCGGTACAGGATCAAATTTAAAGATAAGTCAAGTCATAATTTTCAATTGAATAAAGACCTTATTCCTAGTTGAGTCCTTATAATACTAAAATGTCGTCCGTTAGCCTGCACTTTTTTTTCATTGAGACACTGTTTGAATGAAAAACGGTTATTATTGAAGACCTATTTCTAACAAGGTCTCTTTAATAATAAAATTAATGAATATCATTTAAATTTATTGAGGATTGTGTCTCTTATAATTTATACTATTATTATTTACTGACTACTTTAGATATAGGTCTCTCTAGTATTAAATTATTATTATATTCTTTTAAATTATGACTCAATGAGTCTAATGATTTTTACATAATTTTCCACATTGTCAGTCACCGGTATTAAATTAGGAGAAAATAAAATTTCAAAATGAAAAGACGTGCTGTAAAAAATTTCATACAATGAAAAAGAATTCATTGTAGTTAATATGAGAAACAAACGGAAGAAAATGGACAAAATTGATAACAACGCTAACTAAAGCATAAATAAATTAATTCAAAAAAATCTCCAATTGATATCTCTACCAGAAACCCTTGAATGTAAAAGATGTTATAATAATAACAAACCTACATACAAATATACATAATGTTAATCAATATTACTATACCTACATAAATATACTTATATTTCCGCACTTCACGTATTTATGTATATATATATATATATATATATATATATATATATATATATATATAGTTTGTATTTATAAATATAGTGTATATATGTATGGGATATGTCCCATACATATATACACTATATTTATAAATTATTATTATACTATTATTATGCCCATATAATAGGGGCATAATATATTATATAATATATTATATTATGCCCCTCCAAATCTCAAGCTCTAATTCAAACGGAGGGGAACAAAGTCGCCCACTCACTAATATGAGCGAGATCAGAATTGATATTCAGAATTGCAGTATTTAAGTCTTCAAGAGTGGCGTGTCTATATAGCCTGTCGTCAGCGTAGAGATGGTATTGACAATATAGGATTTTGGTAATTTCATTTATAAAAATGGAAAAGAGCAGAGGAGAGAGTACGCCGTCTAATCCGCCCAGTTAGAGCAAAGCTCTCCGGTGCAGATTCTTTGCTTGCGACCCCGAAGTTAATAATGAAACCATTCAGTGGCAGCAGGAGAGATGTTAATTGGGTAAAGGATACACATCAAAATCCACAGAATTAAACGCGTTACTAAAGTCGAGTAAAATAAGTAGTAGTAGTTAATTTTACAGTATCTATATTTATACAGTAACTTTAACTAACGCTGAACATGTACTGTGTGATGGGCGGAAGCCGGACTGGAATGAATTTAAAACATTGTTTTGTAATAGATAGTTAGAAAGCTGTTAAAAAACGGGTTTCTGGAGGAACTTCGAAAGGATAGGAAGGATGGAAATAGGACGATGGTGTGAAAAATGAATAGGATTAGATTGTTTAGGTAACGAGAGGACATGTGCACTTTTCCAGGCAGTAGGGAAAGATTTTGACTCGAATGAGAAGTTTTGAATGTGAGTAATAATAGGAGTTACAAGAATGGAGTGAAAAGATGTAGCACTAGCAGCAACATCTCACGAGTTAGTTAGACTCAAGTTATCACTTCCAACAGCTTTAGAGGAAATAGATACGATACCCTTTCTAACTTCTTCTACTGTCACTTCATGGAAGGCAAAAGGCACAGCTAGGCTTGGTGGCCTGAACCAGCTTTCGAAGACATAAAGTTTTATTGGATTCGGATATACGCACGGGAGAAGAAGAAAAGTAACTATTTAGAGAATTAAAATCAATGGACTGATTAGAAATAAATGAACGTAAGAAAACTGATTTACGTGATCCAATTAACAAAAAAATTATTCCTAGCTATTCCGCTGATTTTTATAATTCCATCATTTAATTAATGGCTACTTTATTAAGAATTTTAAGAGTTTATTTTTATTTTACATTATTTTTAGATTAGTTAAGACTCAATAATGAGAAATTACCTAATATGTTATTAATAATTAAATTTGATTAACATTGTGATATTATTGTAAACAGATATAAAGGCTAGAAGTTATGTTAAGCGGCGTTAATTTCATTTACTTTAAAACCGGTGATGTAGAATTAATAAATAAAAACCTATGATTACAATCTTTTTTTCTGGATGGATATTATTTAAGAAGTTTACTTTGTAATAAACCTTTGTTTTATTATCTTTTATAGTTTTATATTAACCCAAACCCTAAAAATATTATGAAATTTAGTAATAAACTGACATATTAATAAAAAATAAAAAATTTTGACCGAGTATTTAGAAATAGAGAGACTTATTTATAAAAGAGTCTTTTAAAAAAACTGCTACTTTAATACTACATAGACCTAATATCAACATCTTTTTTGAAATATGAAAAAAAAATATTTATATTACCATCCCACCCTACACCCTTTGTTTTATTTTACCATAAATGATATAGATAAATAAATCAAGAATTAATTTAAAAATCATTTACTACTGTATCATCTAAAATCATTTTGTAAGCCTAATTTTTGTACAAAACGTAATTGTACAAATCTTTAATCAATGTTTCCCAAAACTTGACATTTTTTTAATTAGGTCACTATAATTTTAAAGGTGTGATATATGTATAAACAATATATAAACGACAAATTTGTATTAATTATAAGTTAAAAATGTTGTTTACATACTGTATTTACGTACTGTATACAAAGTCACTAAATACTATTCATGGAGCTGTGAGATAATAGGTCAACAAATCAGAAAAAGATAACTTTATAGGTCACAATTACAAATATACCTATGAAGATAATACACTGATGGCACTGTACAAAACACTAATATAACAATGTCTATAGAAGTTTAAGACTTATTAGAAATAGAATATCATAAATGACTTAAATTATTTTCTTAACTTTAATAATTATCTATTGAATAGGTGACATGTTATAGTTTGTGGAAACTTGATTGGTGTATGTAGTATTTATTGTGTGTTATTAGAATATATTTATTGTACTGCTTCCCTTAAAAATAAATAAAAAATAAATGTTAAAACATCCACCTGCTAAACATAAGGATCTTATTCTCAGACTTAGAACATTTCAATATAATTATAACTGTTTTGTAATTCAAAGCTATAAATATGTTTTTTTTTTTAACATGGATTGAGGCTTTCAGAAAAGACAACATAAGAACCAAGCCCAAATGAGACAAAATGTCTAAAATTTTAGGTGACTATATTCACATGCCATCTCATTGTTCCACCATGTCCCTATTTTAAATTACAGATAACTAATTAGCCAATTTACCTTGCAACATGTTCGCTATTTCGTCAGCCGCTCTGAATATTTGTGCTTTGATCAAAATATTTTTTAAATGATGTAAAGTTGGTCGAACTCTTCCAGATGTTCCCCATTCATCCATGAGTATCTCTGCACATTTTTGGTTGTTTGCTTTTGCATGTTCTTCTATTAAGCTATAAAGCACAAGAAACTTATAATTGTATTTTTCAAATTGTATATTTTTAATAATGCTTTCTTTTTCTTACCTTATGTGCTCATTATTATATTTGTGACCAGAATTTTCGTCTAGTAAATTTTTTGGTATAATTGACATTACCCGTTTCCAATCATCATTAATTTCTAATATATTAATAACTTTGCAAAGTGCGTCGGCACGTAGTTTGCGAAGTTCGTCTTTTTTGTTCATGATGAAATATTCAAAAATGTCAAATTTTTAAACTCACAATCTTCAACAGAGATAATTTAAACAAATAACATTTTGAACTTTAGATGACGAAACGAGTCTGCTATCTCCTGCGTTAAGGAAAACTAGGATTCTTAAAACTGCACTTTGGGATTTCCCAGACTACAGAAAGAACACAAATAAATGTCAGATTTGACAAGATAACGAAAGTCAAAATATGCAAATTAAACATAAATGCGTTCTGAAATTGATTATAGATTTTGATTTATTACAACTCATTTAATGTATATATTTATTTAAACATAAAAGTGGATGTACCTTTTTATGTTAAGATCAAATTATCTCACTTGGATATATATCTTTTTAGTGTATTTTTCTTACAAATAGAAATTAATAAAATATTAAATTATTAGACGATCGTGGCGCAATGAGACATTACTTATTTTAAATGGATATTGAAATTATTTATTCCCCTTCTCTGAAATGAAATTTACAAATGATAGAACAAAACACGAAGTTACACCATTATAAATGTAGAACGAAGTGTTCTAGCACTATATTCTTTTCGTAGGAAAAACGAACAGAAACGTAGGTTATAGAACCTACCTTTCTGATTGCGGGAGAGGCATGAAACTAGCAAAAATATGTAGTAGTTGCGTCTTTTAAAAAATAATAATTTTCATTTCATAGTCCATTTTCCCTGAAAATTTTCGCAGGCACCACATTTTATTTTTATAATTCGATCGATGTGTATTATTCTGTTCTGTTCAATCCTTATGTCCAAAACAGTCCAACAGATAAATCAGAAAGAAACCAAGAAAAATCTATACAATTAGATCTTATTAACCAGATTAATATTTAAGATAAAACAGGATAGGGTGAGACAAGAAATAACATAAATATTTTAATTAATTTTCTTTACTTTATAAAATAAATACAAAATTCAATTGGTCTGCTTTACATGATTTTATATAAGACTTTCTTCCAAGTAAACTGGAGGTAAGTTTGTTGCGATGTCATGAGTGTGATGCAACTTCTGTAGCGTATATACTCTACGCCAAAGCACCGGACATTCCGTATTTTCACATTTTAAATATTGTGAATGCCCACAACACGATTTACATATCTGTAACAAATTTAAAACAGTACATTTTTCAGGTTACCTAGTGTTAAGATAATCCATTCCCAACTTTTAACTTAATTTCTCCCTTTGTCGGGTAGGAAATGAAAATAATTCATTTCACAAGGGCGAATCGAACCCGCAATCGCATTGTTAAGACTCAAATACTGCGCCACGGCGACTTCAAACTTTTAAAAAATGAAATCTAAAAATAAAACAGTACAAGAGATGTAGGGTGGTTGTCAAAAAGCAGTATAACATGGTTTAGGCCAAACAAGTAACGTCACACCCACACTATACACGAACACTCAAACAAATACAAAGCTCAGCTTAGACTTCGCGGACTGTAGTTGGTTCATAGATATTTAACAAAATTTACCTGATAACAATAATCCATATGAGTGTGATCACGATCTAGTTTAGACAATATAACGGCCATTGACGTTTGTTTTTTCAAGGCACAACTATGACAGAGGGCTCTGGTGCCTTTCGCACCGCACACCGCACATCGACCCCGCTGCATATACCGCGCTATACCTCCGGTGGTAGCCCTTTCGATTTGCGCTTCACGGTTCCAACCGATCTCTTGCCACCTAAATAGAAAAATATTTTTATAGGAATTATATTTCGGGTTCTACTTATTTTCTAATAACTTAAAACCATTTTAATTATAATATGTAATAACTTAACCACACAGACACTTCAGCCCGTCGTGGCGCAGAAGTACAAGTGTGCGACTGTAAATGCGACAGGTTGTGGGTTCCTACTTGAAGTAATGAAATATATCGAGTCATCCGAAGAATAATGTCCTATTAGCAAAGAAGTATTTTTGCTTATAGAACACGGTTCTTCGGATATGTCGATATATTCATATTTTCATTTACTCGCTCTGGTAACGAGGCAAAGCGCAGCATTGGGTTCCGCCACTCGACATACGATGCCTCCAGAATTTTGACGATATTTTTAGCGGAAAGTGAAGAACGGAAGTCTCTTAACACTAGATTCCCAGCATGAAGCTAAAATATACATAAAAAATCTATATTACTGTTAAGTTTTATCAAAATCCGTTCAGTAGTTTTTGTGCGAAAGTGGAAGAAACATCAATAATTACAAACTTTCCCATTTATAATATAAAGTAGAATTAGTAGCATAATACTATTATCAACAAGTACCACTTAAACACATCGACTCCAAGTAGCGACAGACACCTATGTAAAGGTGGTAACAGCACGCGTGTCACGTAATAGCTGACGTGGGGGGTGAGTGTGGGTGCACGCATCACTTCCCGGGGGGTGTACGCCAGGCGCACTAGCGGTGTGTTGGGGGCCCCCGCACATACTAGCCACGATACTCGCTCTCCGGTACGAGGTAGACTGCGACGATCACGGGATAATGCTCGTCTGGAATATTAAATTATTAAGTTTTTTATCTTCACGCTAAGAATGCTAAGAGTTAAGACTGTGTTTCCCACGTATTGCCCAATTAACGAAACAATACGTCTTAATAAGCAGAACGAAAGAGAAAGAAAAAATAAATGAAAATAATTCATTTCTCTTGTGTTTAAAAATAGCTATCAAGCAAAAAACTGCAAAGACCTATGCTATATACAAATAATATACGATAGAAGCATAAACAATTTATTACTTGGCTATTTCATTAGGCGGGGCTGAAGCCCCAGGCCTGTACCCCGCAGCACCATGATATTCTCTTGTAAAAAGTAATTCTTGCGACGATAAAGAACCATCAGCTAATTTTGTCAATATTTTGTAAACATGCTGTTTGACACGCGACATGTCACCGGTTTCGAATAACTCGCATAGAGCCTTTTGTAACAGCTGAAACAAGTTTTAAATAATTATCATTTACATTTACATGTACTATTATTTTTTTGAAGAGACAAATTTAAATAGAAAAAACTTGGATGAATTCTCTAACAAGAAGAAATTATTATACATATATACAGAGTTATGAGTAATTCGACCTATTCAAGTGATGGGGGATGTAGATGAAATCATTTCACAAGATGTTTTTTTTAAGAATTTCGATATTCCGATGTCAATTTTAGTTTTAAGAACAGCTGGTTAAATATTGGTACATCATTTTATAGAAAATTTAAAGCAAAAAATGATTGTTTTTTTTCCCTCAACTTTTTACGATCGATCATAAAATTCGTACAAAAATTTTGGTACGCGAGCGCATACTTTACCAGTTTTTTTGTTTATATTACCTTTACACCAGCGGGGCAGCCATCTCTTCGAACAGTTTCTATACCTTTAGCTTCATATATTGGCTTCTCTTGATCTACAGTTTCATACATGTAACCAACATATCGTTTTTTCGTTTGTAATATACACGGCTGGTAAACCTGTATAATGGATTTGTAAAATATTATAGGGGAATTGTGCTCAAGATGGCATACTATGATAAGATGACACACTACCAATATTGATGTAAATATTCGCGCTAAGTGTGAGCTTGTGATGTTTAGAGAGTGTCTGTAGATGCAGCTAGTGCTTAAATTCAGTATGGCTGAAAGTGAATGCAGATGGGCTAGTAATTCATGTTTTCGTTATTTTCAATTGCAAAAAAAATTTCTTTTGCTTTTGCTTGATGGTGAAAAGACATGTAAAATAAAGATTTTCTATTTGAACTAATTATAAATGTTAAATAGGATTATTATATGACACAACTAACGCTAAAAGCGCATCTTAACCTATAACCTTTTGTCACAACGGTTAAAATTAAATTCATATATCTATTGGATGACAGATGACTTTATTTATTTGAAATATTTGTCTTGGAAGAAAAAGTATTTCATCTTAAGCACAATTCCCCTATCATAATTAACAGATATTAAAATAAAGTGTAATTTTAACAACCATTTGCAAAAAAACAATCTACATAAGTGTAATTTAAGAGATACAATCAGTAGTTTCTAAGATTAGCGCTTTAAATTATTTTTTTAAGGATTGATTTGTTATAGTGTTACGTAATAAATATTAAAAACAATGAAACACTTACCTTTTCCAATTTTAACAAAACCGGTGATGGATTGTCCGCGGTAACTGCGTCAGCTATCTGTTGTCCTATCTCAAAGGCCTCAGCTCGAGTACCGCCTGGTACTAGCACAAACATAGAATCTGTGTCTCCGTATACAACCTAGAAACGAAATAAACCAGTTTTTTTACATCAGTACAAACAAAAGTATGAAATAAAAAATAAATAAACTTAGGTGATAAACAAACATTTACAGGCGATAGTATACTTCAAAGATGAAAAAAAAATGTTTATTATTTTATACGAATTAATCGCGTATATTCTGATATTCGAAAATATATTTTATACAACCCAACGTTTTTCAAACTTTATAAATAGTTTATTTAAAATGTTCAGAAATATTACAGGGAAAGCGTAAATTAGCGAGAACTTAGTGAGACATTTAATTTAGCTGGGTGGGTTCAAGGGGTAATATACTCTAGATTATAACAATATAATGCTATATCATTCAAATATTATTTTTCACACTGTATATGTACCCCTCCCGAATATAGTAAAACAGGCAGAAGGAACTTAGTGTTAAGGCACTCTGTTCTCCGATTTCTGCCAAATTTTCAAATAATTGCGTGTTGAATAGTGGAACTCAACGCTTTGTCTTTATCTTAATAAATAATACTTCAATCCGCCGAATGGAAATCGAATCCACAATCATCGTCTTAAAGTCACACGTGCCACTGCGCGACGGACTAAATAATATTCTATAATTTATAAATATAAATTATATAAATATATACATTTATATAAATATATAAATTTCAATTTATATAAACTTAGTACCTTAGCATTCCAATGGCCATTTTGTACAAGTTTGATAGCGCGTTGTAATGTTTCTCTGCCTTTTGCTACGACGCTATCACCTACTTCTACACAAGGCATTCTCCCACTGAAATTAGCTGCTGTATATCCATATGTCACATTTGCTATTAATTTTAAACCTAAAAATATATGTTTAAGAATATGTGTATGATTTTTTGTAATTTTTAATATGAAACGCAATTTCAGCGCTTACGGAGAATAAGAGTGCGGAATGGTGTAATGAAGTGTTAAGCGGTGGAGATTTTAAAACACTTTAATTTTCGTTTTCCTTAAAATGTGTATAAAATTTAAATATACCTTTATAATTAATTAGCTTAATAACAAACATATATAATTTCAGAGTTAGACATAAAACTTTAAACACGAGCAGGAAAAAACGAAATGCATATCATGTATTTTTAATTGATGCTATTAAAAAAATCTAAACTGACTGAAACGAACGTAATCTTTCCATACACTAAATTTACGGACGATTTAAAACTGCATGTAAAAATTTCATTTAGAAGACGACATTTCATTAAATTTCAGTAAAAATAATGAACACACCTAACTGTCTAGAATGCATTGCCTTCTTGACAGCTTCATCAGTTTGCAGTTTCATGCCTTTTTTCACGGCTTGTCTCGCTGCCAATATTCTTCTCAATAAAGAAGGCAAAACCCCGCGACGTACGGACGGTTTAATAAAACCTACGCCTACTGGAGACCAATGTACTAAGCCACTTTTGATAAGGGTTTCCAACTTCGGTTGTGGTATACGTAGACGCCAAGCTCCAAATTCGTATGGTGCATCTCTAAAACGTAAACAATGAACTATACAATACAGAATGTTAGTTAATATAATTGATAATTGCCCCCGACACCAAAAGTAAACAATTAACTAGAAAAGCTTCAACCTAAGAAAACTTTCGATTAGAACACATTTCAGACAGAAAAACTAAATGAAATTCAGTTCAACGGTTTAGGAGCTATAAAGCCAAAGACAGACATACAGGATACAAGTACAAAGATACACAGACACGTCAAACTTATAACACGCTTCTGTTTTCGTCGTTAAAAATTACGAATATGAAAGAAAAGTAAAATGTTGGCCATTTGGCATAGCAGTGCAGTAGTACAATATTTACCCAAACACGATAGTTGTAGTTTTCTTCTTTACTTGGGGTAATAAAGCGGGGCCTTTAGTTGAGACGCTAAACGTAACAATGTCTCGAAATTAAGCGGAAAATAAGAAAATGGAAGATCTTAACACTAGGATAGTTTTTAACTATAAAGAAAAAGGAAAATATTAAGGGAGCCCCATAGGACTACATACGTTTAAATAGTTATATCTTTGCTCTCAGCCTAGTTTAGGTATCATAGAAAAACCAAGACATGTAACTAATAATTAATCTATCTAATCTAGTTATAACAAATAAAATATAAGATCAAATAAAAACCACTAGCTTCGTTAGAAAGATATGTAAAACTGTAAGTACTAAATATAAAAAGTTTCAATTGTGTTACCCATTAATATTTTGTATCCTCCCAATACAGGTGGAAAAGCAGTAGTTGTAAGCAATCATCATAGACGGATAGAGGCTTTGGAAATCTAACACAATTACTGGATCAGTGTAGAAACGAGATTCTGCAAAACAATTTAGCCCTTGGATTAGAAGATCCATGAACATTTCTGATGGTACCAACATCAATTGTAGAAATTTTTTTATAACATGCTAATTTATCAAATTTTAAGATTTTCATTATCTTACAATCAAAAAATGTATTTTCACATGTCACTTATATAGGTATTATCCTAATTATTATTGTGAGAGTAATCATCAAGCTAATAAACAGAACAAAAAACAAAGTTTGCAATAGTACCAACCTGGTTCAAATATCAATGGTAGACATTCAGGAGCTCGCATAGCTGCTCGTTGCCTTACAGTGGGTGATAATGCGACCAAATTAAGTGGTCTTGCTGCCCTAAGCATCAATGATTCAACTCTAAATTGTGACCCACGGGATAAAACCTCCCACCATTGTAAGCCGAAGAGGCGAGCTAGTTCAGATGTTCGATCTTGAAAAGACATAATACAATTGTATGTTTATTTTAATTATTTATTGCTTGAAATTCCATATACAAATGTTGACCATAGTAGAATATGAACTCAGATATTTCAGTACGTAATAAGAAAAAGCTTTGTTATATTTTAACTTCAATTATAATTTGTAATATATTACATAAAATATAAGAACCACTAATCATAATGATATTTAAATATGTTTTTACATGAAAAATAATTGGTCATAACTAATTAAAACAATACATTGTGTAACGCAACACATACTTATCATATCCAGTTTTTCTAACATTCTAACAGTCCCATTTAATTTTGTCATATAATAGTCAACAGGAATCCACCTTAATATTCTAGATTCTTCGTTCCACCATTTCGACAACTGTGTGTAAGAGTATTTCTGCACTCTTTCATTCAATATAACGTACATGCAATTTTCGAAGCTATAACTCGATAATGCCAATTCGTATCGAAACAATCGCCATACGTTGAAAGTCACTCTACCAATAACACGACCTTCCATTTCATTTTCGTCGTGTTTGTATCGTTTTTGCCGATTTTTCTCCGTTATTCTAGACATTTCTCTAATCATTTCTAATCCTAAAACTTGGGCTCTTTCTAGAACGTAACCCCAAGAACTAGCTTCTATTTCATATCCACACATTATATCAGGATCATGTTTTTCAACGCTTTCTATTACTTTCTCTAATATCTCGTTTTCGCTACTGACATAATGGATTTTACTATTAATCCCACATCTATCTAAGAATTTTGGATCTTTTAATTCATTTACTACGTAAATTTCCGTAATATTTCTTTGTAAAAAATGCTTTGGAGGACAATCATTTGTAATTGCTATGAAAACGGCTTGTATAGGATCTAATGCTGGATCAGGATTCAATTCGCCTCTAACTGATGTATGGACTTCTAATAACATAAGAGTAAGGAAGTCAGTCTGTAAAATACATTTTTTTATTACATTAATAATTATTATTATTTCAAATTATTATTTTTATTTATAGTCTCAAAATTACATAAAAATATTAGAAAGAGATGAGATCTTAAATGAATTTGAAGGAATCAATGATATAAGTAAGTAAAATATTTAAAGAAATGTTTACCTCAACTGTAGGATTACTAAAAGTGGTTTCTTTATTACATTCACTATTTCCAAAACAAAGATATGATCCATCAGGTTGCATGGTAACTTGAAGTGTGTTATTTAAATCAGAACCTTCCTGTAGATGAGAAAATATATATATTGTGTTGTTTTTTTTAACTTAATGCTAATGGAGGTTCCCTTTAGCAGAGTAGAGGAACCTAATGTCAAGAAACTCCTTTCCGCATTTTTTTTCTCTGTTGATCAATGATGGAAGAATGAATTGTCTTGACATTAGGTTGCTATATGCGGAATACAGTGTATAAATAAATGAAATTAATAATTCATTTCGATTAGCAAAGTTTCAAACCTTTTCACTTTCCAGACTTAAGCTATTTTCAAGTTCATTTAATCCAATCGCTTGTGAGCTTTCTAGCTCATCTATATTTACTATTTTATCATCATCCAAAGTTTCATTAATTTTTGCGCCATTAGCATTATTTTCCATACATTTTGTAACTTCACTTTTTAATGGAGGTTTTTTTAAGGGTTCTAATACACACGTTCTATTTCCAGCTAGTAATAATTTTAAAGCTTCCGGCTTAGTTTCTTCAGCCATTTCATTACTTTGTAAAAACAATAATTGCCGCCATTCTTCTATGCTTGTAACATTTTGTATTTTATCAAAGGGCTTCTGGTCTTTAGCTAATTTACTTGACAATTTTAATACAATTTGACCAATTTCAATTTTGTCGCCAGCATCTTTATAATTAGAGTAATATGGTTCTGGGTTTTTATTGTTTGGTATTTTCAAATCATGTAATGAAGATTTAACATGAAGCAATGTGGGTGGCCTAATTTTTGGAGTCAGTACTATATTATTTAACTTGTTCTTCTCATTAGACACTGTATCATAAGTTATTTCATTTTTTATACTAAATGTTTGTTCTGTTTTAACTTCTGTACTTAAAAATTCTTTGTCGTGACTATTTTGTTCTGTAAAATCTGCTGACAAATCGAAAAACCTGGACTTATCATAAAAACTTTCAATACCCATTTTATTTTCATCGGGTGATGATTCATATGTATCAGAAAAAGATATTGATAATTCATTTTTCGCTATAATTTTAGACGGGCCTGGCCGAGGTTCAGATTTGTTATCTGTATCGTATTTAACAACTAATTCATTATTCTGTGTATCCTTACTTGTAAAACTAATTTTATTAACTAAATCTGTTATTGATACTTTACTTTCATCATTTATAATATTTTTAACTGGTGTTTGTGTGTCTTTCTTAACACTCTTTTTTAAATGTAAACTAGAAATATCATCTATTGTTTCTCTCGAAACATTTATTTCATCTATATCATCGTCATTATTTAGATCATTTTTGCTATTATCATTATTGCTGAAAACAACTTCATTTGTTTTCTTTTTGCCCTTTGGTCGCGTTAGGCCTAATTTGAATGATCTCATTTTTCTTTTTCTAACTTTTTTAACATCTGAAACAAATTCACAAAACCTCAAAAGTGGATGAATATGCTATATGTTGTTTTCTTTTATATAACATTTAGTTTCCCGGAATTTAGGAGGCCAGCTAATATTTTAGATAAGATATAAATTCGAATATAAACTAAAATTCCAGATAAGAACATATCATTTTTCTTCATGCTATACTAAATTAGTTATATGTTTCAAAAATATTTTTCTATCCTTGGAGTGGAATACATTTTTTTACGTTACATTAATATATCATGACCGCCATATCCTTACTTACTTAATAATAACACAGTTTTTGGTATGTTTGTATGACAGTAAATATATAATTTGATAAATAATCGTCCTTAATGATTTTAATATAAGTTACCTATCAAAAAAATATTTGTGAATATAAAAGTATTTCAGGATGATGAAGATATATAAAAAAATCGTCTTACGATCATCATCACATGTTCCATCTAACTGTGGTATATTGACTTCTTCCCAGAAAGAATCATGCCATGAAAGTGTTTCTTCAGTTCTCTCTTTCATGCTGTAATTATTAACTGAAATATATTATTTAAATTACCTTAAAATGTAATAACGAAACCAATGATATATCTAGAACAAATAGATAAGAATATTTTTATTAGACCGTCATGGCGCAGTCAGGGATATGAATACATTTAGTTTATTTTCATTTCTCCTCTCTGGTAGGCAAAATACAGAATGTCACGAGAACTGAAGTGCAGGACGAAATGTCTTAATACTATGTTCTCTCTTATTACCAACTATATGGAAAATTGTGAAAAGCTATTAAAAATAATATTGTTGTTTTTCATACCTTTTTTCAGGATCTAAAAGGATCGTATCTTCATTAAATATTTGTGAATATTCACTATCTAATTCGTTTTCATCTTCACAATTGTTGGCTGGTGTTCCCATTACACTATCACTTTCAACTTCAACTGGTTTCTCTTCTAAATCTTGAAGCATATCCACAAGTTCTAAGTCTTCATTGTCCACTAAAAAATAAAATTTATAATAAAAACAAAATATGTATAGGTATCTTGGATTTTTTTAGGTCTATATTTTAATATACACGAGTAGCTCGGTCCGCCTCAACAAAATATACAAAATCTTTATATTAATCGTAGCTTATTTGTTATTATAATATACAAATATTCAAGTGAAATAATTAATTCTATGGAGTAGAGATCTAGCCTACAACCAACATTTATATTCAGACATTGTCCCTCTTAGCTAAGGGCCTAATATAACTAGATATAAAATTAGATTTCATACCTCTGGTAGCAAAATTTTGACTGCTATAAAATATGTAATTTCATACTTACACAAAATTTGACTGTATTGAAAGGAAAAACTACTATTTAACGCAACATCTTCATCAACTAATGTCTTATCATTATCATACATGGAAATATCACTATATCTTCTTAAAGTCATATTTGAGCTTATGTTAACTGAATTATCTTGGATGTGATGACTTACGTCCGTAGCATTAAGTAATTGTGAATTTTCTTTACTTTCGGCTGGATAGTTTATTATTTCTATTTTAGCTTCACTTTTTACGATAGGCTTATTGTTATCATCTGAATTGGATATTTTCATGTTAATTAATTTCTCATATTTATTATGTGTTTCTGTTTCATCAACATCTAATCTTCCTTGCGATAACGATTTAGAGTTTATTGAAAGATTAAGCTGTTTTCGCCTTTCTCGTTCTTGATTCCATACTTCTTCTAAGCCTGGATTCTCTACACCATCTCCGCTACCAACTCTTTGACGATTTATTATATGTGATGCAATACAATCAATTTCATAATAGCAACTGCTTTCCGGTTTAAGCCCAAATTCGTCACAAGATTGTATAGGGTCATCACTAGCTTGAGATATACCATTCTTTCTAAATTTCACACATTGCAAATCAATATTACTCATTCCAAAAAGATTGAAATCAATAAAAAATTGCAGAGTAAAATTTAGGTGGGATTCATGGGGTTGAAGTGCTTGACCCAGTATAGCGCCATTGCTACAAAGTTCCACTGCTTGTCTAATTAAGCCAGGATTATACAAAAATATCTTCAAAAACAGATGTTCTTTATCGTGGAATCCATAGAATGGTCTAGAAAAATATTTAAATCTAGAAAACTGTGAATTGTAATTAGCTATATCGATGGCTCCTATGTATACACGGTATATGTCAAAATATAAGGCTTACAAGGGAAGAGAATAAAGATTTATTCTCTAAAAAAAATTACTATACAGAGTATTTTTGTCATCATCACTTTAGATGAAATCACAATTTTAAATATTCTATAAAAGCCTACTACAATTGAAACAAAAGAGATTTTGCCAAAAATGGAAAAGTATTTTTTTATATATATTTGATACATAATATATTGGTTATTTTTTGTATGGTAAATAGAGAGGATAATGAAATATTTCTAGTATACCACTTGTATTGTGTTGATAGATGCACATTAGGAAAGTTTAGCATATTAATACACATTTTATACAATAAATTAAAAAATATTGACATATAATCTATTTTATCAATGTAAAAAAGATCTTTAGCACTTACAGTCCTTTCACTAAAGTTATTTTGTATACATGTTGATTTACAGAGGATGCTTGTTTTAAAGCTACATTTAAAGCTTTGTCAAGGCTGGCAGCAATCTGAAAAGAATATTAAATAAATCATGCTCCGTGCTGTATCCCACACATAGCAGGGAACCTCGTGTATGACAGTCCGTTCCCCGCTTTCTGTAAATTTTTAGAGGCATTGCGTGTTGAGTGGCAGTCAACACCGCGCTTTGCCTCAACGCCAGTGATGAAATGGAAATATAAATTCATATAATAAATATTTCAATTCCTCGAGTGGGGATTGAACCAACAACCAGTCACATTTACAGTCTTCAGGTTTCTTTCGCGCCATTATTGGCCTCAAATATTTAATTGTGTTAGAGTATTTGTTGTTACTTATAAATTAAAAGCAATACTTAAGATTATTCTAACCTGTCAACATAATGTCTAGCTAATGTTATTTACTAATCACATATATAAAAAATTATAAAGAATTACCTAAAAATATAAAAGAGTTATAAGTAATTCGAAATTATAATTTTAATTTTCATTGAACTCACTTGATACAAAAATTGTGGTTCTGGATTAGGTGTAGGGCATGGTATATAGAAATAAGGAAATACACCATGTATATGTACACATGCCTTATATCCCTCCGGCGTTGGTCCAAACACTCGTAATATTGGTACCTATAATATTATCAATTCTTTTATATACCATATTTCAAAGGCAGCACTAGTTTAACCGTTTTCAAGTTAACTGTCTAAATTCAAGAGATTACGTTCGGTTTGCTAGAGCAAAACAAACCTATAACCATTGTGTTTCCAGTAATCACAGTCCCACTGCATCAAATGGTTTTTATATAATTTGAACTATCCACCAATCTTGGCAATAATATGTATAGATAATGAGGTCTTTAAATTTTTGTTCTTTGTTAATGGTTATACTGATTATTATAAACATTTTTTTTTAAAGCTTATAAAATAAAAATATCTTAAAAATAAACATTAAGAATCTTAAAATCATGAATACTTGTTTAATGTCAGTTCCTCTGAATTCAGAATAGTTAACATCTATTGCTGGTATAGGATGTGACATATAGTGATCACAAACCACAATCCTTACTGAAAATTCAGGTTTAATTCCAACTTCATCTGAAATTACAAATTGTCATTAGCAAATTGGGCAGAAAAAGTACAGATGTTTAAGTAAGCCTCAAAAACTCACTTGTATCACAATAACTTTTTCTTGAACTTGCAGTTATAGAAGAAATTAAATTGTTTGGACTGGAGAACATTTCAAAAAGTTCACTCAACCTGAAGTAACATAATTTTTAGCTTTTTCAACTTTGGCAGTTAAATAGTAATAGGCACAGAACCACAGAACACATTTACTCAATTATGATAATAGGATATGCAATTAAAAAAATTTAAGGATATGCAAAATTTAAAAAGAAAAAATTTATAGTAATAGGATATGCAATCCACACATATTACATATTATTATTTAAATATGTACTGTGTTTTACACCATTACGCCACAGAATATATATCTAAAGGGTATATGTGTATGTGTTATTGTGTGCTGTTGTGGTGAATAGGTGATACACATATAATATTATAAAGATTCAAATATGCTCTAAAAAATGAACCGTACCGTACGGTAAAGTACGTCTCACCATGAGTGCATTTTTGGATATTCTATAGTTATTCAGTAATATAAAAGAGAAAATATAATGAACAAAATTTCCAATTATTTTAAATTTCCAATTATTTAAAATAATCAATTAATCATGAGTTAACTATATCATTGAGAGGTTCTGGTTCTACTAAAAAAAAAACATTCTACTCCTATACTATCGCCTGAACATTAGTACGGTCGATAAGTAAGTAGGTGGGTATCATAATAAAATTTGACAAATCGTTTTAAATATTTCTAAATAATCTGTAANTAATAATACATACAAAAAAATTGTAAAAAATAAAGTTTTAATAAATAAAATGTCAAATATAAAAGTAAAAAAATGAAAGCAATGGCCGTTAGTGTTCATTTACAAAAATAATTAGTAATAAAATGCAAATTAAATAACAATACGTAAAAAATAAGACTTAACTTTGCTTAATATTTGATTGAATTATTTAAAAAAATACAAATAGGTATCTAATCTTAATCTTTTTGTACCATAATTAATTAAAATAATTACCCAACATTTTTATTTAGAATTAAATAAACTATTTTAATAAATTATTAAATTTATTACCGTTTTATTTAAAACGTTAATTAATGCATGCAAGAAAGTAAAAAATAAAAATTGACAAATAATAAAGCAAACAATCAAAACGGTAAAAGGCATTTTTGTTTACAATTAAAAAAATTTAAGGATATGCAAAATTTAAAAAGAAAAAATTTATGGTAATAGGATATGCAATCCACACATATTACATATTATTATTTAAATGTGTACTGTGTTTTACACCATTACGCCACAGAATATATATCTAAATGGTATATGTGTATGTGTTATTGTGTGCTGTTGTGGTGAATAGGTGATACACATATAATATTATAAAGATTCAAATATCCTCTAAAAACTGAACCGTACGGTACGGTAAAGTACGTCTCACTATGAGTGCATTTTTGGATATCCTATAGTTATTCAGTAATATAAAAGAGAAAATATAATGAACAAAATTTCCAATTATTTAAAATAATCAATTAATCATGAGTTAACTATATCATTGAGAGGTTCTGGTTCTACTAAAAAAAACATTCTACTCCTATACTATCGCCTGAACATTAGTACGGTCGATAAGTAGGTAGGTAGGTATCATAATAAAATTTGACAAATCGTTTTAAATATTTCTAAATAATCTGTAATATATAACATTTGTTTGTATCTATGTTCGCTTCAGCTGATCCAAAAAATTAGTCGTGTTTTCAGTTTTCATATCATTTGCTAGTGCGTTGGGTGATTAAAATTTGTAATAAACATTATAAAAAAATATTGTAATTGAAACTTATGAAGATTCACTTTGTTATGTTATCAAGAAGTCGATTTGTCCGTAAATATAAATAATTTGTGTTATCAAAATTTGTGCATTAAACGAAGGATGGTTTAAGTTGTGAAAATGAAGTGCGATTTCTATGCTAAATACAAAAAAATTAAAAGATAAAAAAAATTGTTCTCAAAACGATGGATGATGAAGAAGCAGTCTTACGGGAGCAGATATTTCACAATAATGTTCGTGAGCAGATTGTAAGTTAAATTATATTATAATTAGAATTTCAAAAATACACATAACAATGTATGTTTACAAAGTATAATGTAAACATGTTATTCTAGATATTCCTGCTATTATTCATTTTGCTGTACCTCTTCTCTTTCGTGCTAATCGAAAAATTTCGTCGCCGTGATAATGAGGATTATTCGACTGCGGATGAAGAGGAGGTTAAGGTGTACAGAATAAGCCTCTGGCTATGTACATTTGCCCTTGCAGTATCATTGGGCTCGGCACTATTGCTGCCCGTGTCAATAGTCAGCAATGAAGTGCTTATATTATACCCAAATAGCTATTATGTAAAATGGCTAAATAGCTCATTAATACAAGGTAAAACTACATTTATATATCACACGTAAATACCCTTTATTCACAGCCATAGGCCTCATGGTGCAGTGATACAGTACAGTAGTTGATTGACAATAAATACACTGATTTTGGGTTTGATTTCCAGTCAGGGAACTTAATTATTTGCATTCCCTTGTTCTAGTAAGAAGACAAAGTTGGAGTTAAGTTCTGCCACTCAACATCCAATATCTCATAAATTGGGTGGAAAGTGGAGAACAATGAAGAAAATAGTTAATTTTACAAACACAAAATATTTTAGTTTATGTGTTATTTTAATGTTTGTACTTCACAAAGAAATACAATTTATAATATTAAATTAAATAAAAATATTATTATAAAATAATTTATTTACTTTGTTCATTTGTATTTATGTGGAGTAATTTAATGTTATTATGTTTTTATTTTAGGGCTATGGAATCATGTTTTTTTATTCTCAAACCTATCACTCTTTGTGTTCCTCCCATTTGCATATTTATTTTCGGAATCTACTGGATTCCCAGGATGCCGAGGTCTCAAGGGTCGTGTTTATGAAACTTTCATTGTTTTGGCTCTTTTGGGAATAGTTATGTTGGGACTTGCTTATGTTATCTCAGCATGGTTGGAAGGTGATAGATCAAGTCTGGATGCTCTGTTAAGTAAGTATACCTTAATACATTCCTTAATATCCAAATTTATTAAAAATGCATACCTTTAATGAATAATGTTTGTAATCTAAATAAAATTTGAAAAATTAAGCTCAGGATTTAAAAATTCAAATTCTTGAATTACTATCATGAAAGTAAAGTGACTCATTTTATAATCTTTAAAGTTAGAAATTTAATCTATCTATTAAATTCTTATAAAAAAAATCAGCTTGTAAAGCTGCAGCATTATCAATATGATAGTGGTAGTCTGATTTTTGAGATGTAGGTATATATACCATTGCAGAAAGTAAATATTTAAGTAATGTTTAAGTAAATATTAGTTATTGTAGTTCCCTTGAATAGAGTTCAAACTCAACAGGACATTTACAGACAAATCATATCCCACTGTGCCACTCCAGTCTAATTGTTTGGCGTTAATGAAGCACTGTAATCAAAATAATAATTTATTTACCTAAATATTTTATGTAACTTTTAAATTTTTGTTGAACTAAGAAATATGTTTCCAAATTAATGAAAACACAGGCACAGGTCAATGTTTTTAAACAACACTTTTATCTCCATATTTTGTTATACTAAAAAAATGTTTTATTTGTTCAAGGTAATGTTAATGCTTTATTATATTAGATAAATTACTTAAGAAACAATAATTACGTTATTTCATTTATTGGTATTTCATTATAGTTTTTGATAAATAATATAGAGGCGGTCGGCACCTATCGATTCAATACCGTTTCCGGATTTGATTATATGTATAATTATGTTGTTGGCGATTTGTTCAGCCACTAAACAGGGAAAATATTAAAAAAATAGGAGAAAATAGTGAACAGGATTTTTTAACTCTAGGTTCCCACTGCCTACATATATGCAGGTAAAAAGCGATAAGCTGATAATATTTGTAAATTATGTTGAAAAAAAATTGTTTTAAAGGTACAACAGGATTCAATTTAGCACATACAGGATGTTTGTAGGGTCAATAGAACAATACCGAGAACGCTCGCGCGACTGAATCCATATTTAAATTGTGGTTCTGTGTTATTTGTGCTTAATTGACTGTAGAATCGTGTGCGAACCACTATTGTTCGGCCATGTTTAGATAAGTGTGGCCGACCGACTAACCGTGAATTTGGAAAAGCATGATACAATATGTAAATAAATCTATATTTGGTATAACTGTAAAACATGAATTCAGCTCAGCTATGGTAGGCAGAGGCAACCTAGTGTTAAGACACTCCTGTCCCTATTTTCCGCTGAATTCTTTCATTTCATCGAGTGTGAATCCGTAATCTGTATGCTCCTGTACCACGACTGGCCCTATTTATTGGTACTGACAACAGTATTACAGTTATATACTACATAGGCTTTTTTTATCTATGTACTCTCATGTACAGCTTGATTACTATTACATAATTATTATATAAAATATATTATATTATCGAGGCATAGTAAAGCTCAGCTTTTAACATGAGAATATGCGGCGTGTAAGTACTCTCTGAAGACAGACTTTTAAAATACAGTTATAAACATGTGGCTATAAATAAATAGATCATCAAAATATACTGTAACTGTTATTACTATTTTAAAAAAATATCTTGAAACTTACGCGCACTAGTCATCCATGCTAATGGAATGAAAAAAACGTAATTGGTTACGATAAAAAGAAATGAAAATATAGATTACTTATTTTTATCAATAACGATCGCTACACGGCTCGAAGACCGGAAACAGGGCCGCTTTTTTAAAATTCTAAAGTTGCATGAAAAGGAATAGAGCAGTATCATATTAATTTAATGTAAATATATATTTTTTTTCAATTTCGAATAATAAAAAAGGTGTAGATTATTTCAAGTCATGGCAGCATTTAATAAAAATAACTATAAAATTCAATACAAACACAATCCATGTGTAATTTAAACCCGCGACCTGCGAGTCACCTTGTTCCAACTGTGCCTTGTGTTACTTTAATATAATATAATATTTCTTTAAAATTAGATTTGATAATAATAAAGTGAGTTTGTGCTGAGCTATATAAACCAGCATGACGATGTTTACAAGCTGTATGTATGTTTATTTTTATTTCAACCTATTTATGTTCTTGTTCACAGATTTATGGACGTACCTTCCGTTTTTATATTCCTGCGTTTCATTCGTCGGCGTCCTGATGTTATTAGGTAAGTCTTATAAAATCTTTTATATGTAATTCATAGTCGGAAGTCAAAATTTGCGCTTGCTTTAAAATCGTGCTTATATTTTTTAACAATCAATGACCCTGATTTTATATTGAGACTAGCGGACGCGCAGCTTCGCTTCCTTATTTAGGGGTGAATTCAAAAAAAACCACGAAACATGTAATTTTTAAGAGTCTATATTTCAAATTTCATAAAAATCGGTGGCGATTTAAAGATTTTTCCATACAAACTTTCAACCCCTATTTCACCCCTTTAGAATTAAATTTTTTCTAAATCCCTTCTTAATGGATGTCCAGATTACGAAAGTAAACATCTGTCCAAATTTCACGTCTCTACGCACAGCGGTTACGGCTGTGCGTGCGTCTTACCTCAGCCAGTGAGGACAAGTCCTTTTATATATATAGATGATAGTACACTTAGAAATAGTTTCGTTTCCTGGTTTAGTTTTTGTTGTTTATATACGAAGTAAAATTTAAGCATTTTCTAATGCCAAATCTGAATTGTGTGGAATGTTGTAAATATAGATAAAAAAAACTATAGACGCGTCTTTTTGCCTTTATGTGAAGTCTACATATTCTGTTGGACACGTTATCAATGCCCATGTGTACATTTATCTATCTGTTACCGAAACATTATTATTTTAAATTATAAAGATAAAACCTTTCGTGATAGTGTCTACGATAATAAATCGATTAATATTAATAATAAGATTAATTCTAATTGATTCAAGTTTTGTTATATCCAAGGCATTGTAACAAATGTTTAAAGGAAAAATTAATATTGTTCTCTACCAAAAAATATAATTGTAATTTAACACATTATAATACGAATACGATCATAGCAGAAATTAATTATGCATTTAGTTTATTTGAATTATGTTTAATCTTCGTCTTCATCCGTCTCTTCTTTCTTATCAAGGAAGTATGTAATCAACTCTTCATGTTGTGGAAACATCTCATTTAGTTCTTTCTTACATTCGTCTAATTTATCATACTCTTCTAATTCTCGATAAGCTTTTGCTTTGTATAGACGAGCTTTGAAACTATTTTCATTTAAACGTAGAGCCCATTCGCAATCTTTAAAAACCTGCAGGCAAATTAGTAAAAAGTAAATAATAGGTACATTATTATGTAAATATCATAACATTTCTACTTCTTTAGTTTTTTTTCAAGGCATTGCATGTTAAATGGCGAAAACGCCACGCTTTTATGTTTTTCATACACCAGCCAGGTTATATTAAAATATTAATAACTAATAATCCATTTCCCAACTGGGAATCGAACTAACAACCGTTGCGATACAGCCACTCACTTGTGCCGCTGCGCCACGATGGTCTCCTAATATGTAATTATCAATTTATCGCTATTTTTTCTTTACCAACTCCGTTTATAATTGTTTTTATTTTCGTGTAATTAACGGATATAATTGGTTTCTTCTGATTTTCACTTCGTATGCTAACAAGTGTTAAAAAATATACATCGTGATAGCTACTTGGATGCAATTCAATAGATTTATATTATTTTAATTTGAAATGTTGTTTTATTTAGCTATGATGACATTATTTATAATCTACTGTACAAGACAACAAATCGAACATAATTATTGATTATCTTTGTTTAAACCCATCCAATAGTTCAAGATCTTTACAAACACAAGAATTTAATTAAATATGATATTATGTATTTATTTTAATTATTATTTAAATCTGATTCTTGGCATGAAATACCTACTTACAGATACAGTATTGCCAACGTTATGATGCTTTTGGTTATTAGCGAGCAAAACCTGTCCTTGCTAAACTGAACACAAATATACCCATCATATTATAAAATAACAACTCCAGTCAGCTTCCTTCGAGACATTGACCTCGAGTATACTGCAATATTTACTTTTATAATAGTATTTATGCTTAATTTATAAAAAAATATAATGAACTAGCGGACGCGCGCAGCTTCGCTTGCTTATTTAGGGGTGAATCCTAATAAACCATGAAACATGTGTTCAATGAAATATTTTTAAGAGTCTAAATTTCTAATTTTATAAAAGTCGGTGGCGATTTAAAAATGTTTTCATACAAACTTTCAACCCCTTATTTGCACCCAAACATCTGTCCAAATTTCTCGTTTCTACGCACAGTGGCGTACGGCTGTGCGTGGGTCTTACCTCAGTCAGTGAGGACTAGTCCTTTTATATATATAGATAGATTACGGCCACTCGACACGCAATGCCTGGAAAAACTCTGCGGAAAGTGGGGAACGGAGTGTCTTAACACTAGGTTCCCACTAACCCTGCTGTATGTGGGACACAGCGTGAAAGCTGATTTAATTATCTATTATATTTGACATTCGCTAAAATTAAGTATTTTTCATATTTAGATACTTTATACTTAATATTATAAATACGTTTATTATTTTTACCTTATCAAAATTTCCAAGTTTTATGTTTGTCAAGGCACGGTCGCAATATAACATGGAATTATCTTTAACTTGTTCCAGAGCGCGGTTGTAATAAGATAGTGCGCGATCGTATTCCTCTCGACGAAATGCTTTGACAGCTTGAGTTTTGAGTGTATCGGCTTTTTCTTGTCGAATTTTGCGATCCAAAGCCCGACTTTCTGCGTCCTTGCTGACCTCAGCCATCCACACATCTTTGTCCATTTCACCCTATGTAAAAAAATAATTTTCAATAAAATTAAATATAACAAAAATAAGTAAATGAGTTAAAATACGAGAAATTTATTATTTCAACAAAGCAAATATCGCCTATAACTAAAGTAGGTAAATTATAGGTATTCGTAAAGTATGCGCCCGAACCGCTAAGAAGTAGCTGTGCCACATTCAGCTTCGTAACTTTGTCCTGCTTAGGTTTTACCTTTTATGCGTTAGAATGCAGTACCTTGTCTGCTATGAAATGTTTACGAAACTAAATTAGTTATTTATAATTTGTATTACTATTTTTAGCTTCGCTGTATCCCGCACGTAACAGAGAAGGCAGAGAGAACCTGGAAACCGAGTGTTAAGACACTCTTTTCCCATTAAGACACTTCCATTCCGTTGCCGTCGATTCTAGAGGCCTCATTACCACATAGGAAATATTGCCTAAATATTTAATTTCCTCAAATGGGAATCGGTAAATGTTTTAGGCATATTGAATATATTAAAAAAAAGTAGGTTATTTATAAATAAATTTAAAGCTAATCTCGTCAAGAATTATCAGTTATTTCAATTCATAAATAGAACGCATTTCATCCGATATTTATAGCGGTGCACGAGCCAAATGGCTTTCACTGTTAAGATAGTATTGTCTTAAGATTATTTTCGTGTTGTGTTGAAAAATTATAGTTTATAGATAAGATTTATACATCATACGTATAATATTATTTATACACTTATTAATTTAATTTAATAAATAATACAAATAATTAGAATATTTTATCTTGACGTGTACGTAGTTACTAGATACATTAGGTAGATAGACACTAAAATATTGCGTTGGAAATAATAATAAATGTTTATTTCGAAAACATCTCTAAAATTATCAATATCTTACTGTATTGATATATATTTGAAATATATAACTGTTTTTTTTCCATAAGAAACTTTTATTAAATATGTATTACATAATCACCTATCAAATACTTAGTCATATTACTAATCTAATTATTACAAACATTAAACTATATTACTAGACATTTCTTATCTCGACCATAATAAATACATTCGATATGGAACGTTTGTTTAATAAACTTAGCCGCGTATGCAATTGGGTAGGTACAGGCCTTCGTTGCGAACTAGACACGTACTGTGGACTCTGATAACCTAATTTAAACTTGTCCTTCGCATGTATTTAATATTTATTATAAATTGACATATTAATTTATTATGCTTTTATTATTATTAGGTGCTTACTTTTTTTGTATTTCTATGAAACATTAGTACTGTACGCCGCGCGAGCAAGGCATAAGCTCAGCATTGAGCTCTGCCCCTCAACACGCCTCTAAAAATCCGGTGGAAAGTGGAACAAAGTCTTAACATTAGGTTCCCTCTGCCTACTCTTTCTTTTATTTGATTGTTAGGACCAACTTACTCTATCATTCAATTTTGAGGATTGTATTGCTTTTTTGTTTATCACGGTGCGGTCGTCTTTAACAAGAAGCTTTACATCTTCATCTAACAGTACTTTTCCTTCTAATATCTGATCAGCCATTAGAGCCGCAGCGTTTGACTTCTCCTTGTCGCCACTCGCCATGTCTTTTACTAAGCCTGATACTTCACCAATTTTTTTCATAAAATTGTTCCATTCTTCGTTTAACTTTATCTCTTTGGTGTTTTTTAAAGCTGGGTTTAATAGTATTTTGCTCATTATGCAAGGTTTATTTTTTAAATTTTTATTTATTTAATGAACAATAATATAATAATGTTTATTAGTACTCAATGGAAGCAATGTAAATATTATATCGTTCGTATTGACATCGCTATACATAGATACGGTTGTTATGGAAACGAAACGTAATTAAGGACAGGAGGCCAGTCGTGGCGGAGGTGTACAAGTTTATGACAGTGAACACGATTGGTTGTGAGTTCAATCCCTATTAGGGGAAGTGAAATATTTATTTAAATTTATATTTTCATTTCTTCGCTCTGATGTGGAGGCAAGCGCCAGAGCGGAACATGGAGAACGGAGTTAACACAAGATTCCTTATGCCTAACCTTTTCGCACATACTAACTTTACAATTTTTTTAATAAAATTCTAGATCTATAATTAAATTTAGGGATCGGAATTTCTTAACACTAAGGTCAAGCAGCCAGGATATCCGCTATAGGGGAAACATCGAGCAGCTGCATGGAAATATATTGAGTCGCAAAGATTTAACAGTCTATGGGAATAGAAAGCCACATATACCTTGTCTAGTTATGTTAGTTATGTCGTCTTGTTAAGACTCGTATGTTTACATAGGCGTACCTACTTTCTTCGTTGTGAAGTAAAATACTGAGGAAACAAATGTCTCCTATATGACGCAACTCATTTATATATTTACGTAATATATATATATATATATATATATATATATATATATATATATCTTGTTATCATAAATTACAAAATATAATTTTACATAATTGAACAGGTTTAGATTTACCTGATGTTTGTATTTAAACAGCTGTTCTTGAAAAATCAGACACTTGCAAAACTCATTAAATATTATGAACTTGTAGTATTTTTTGTGACACGCTACAGCGACCTTCACTGCGTCTTTAGTTGGATGTGTTGCCTCGAATAGATCATTAGTCCACTGTAAAAAAAATATATTAAAATTGTTAGCTTCCTGGTTTAAGTGTTCTTTTGTAATATTTAATTTTAAATATTTTTATTTAAAAATCTTTAAATACCGAAATATGGGATTAGTTATTTTAAAATGATAAATCCTAAGGAAAAATAAAATTAAAAAAATCGATTGGTTGGTTTTTCGTTTTATTTCAATGAAAAATCTATCGTTATTTATATTTGCAAAATAAAAGATCTGTTATCTTCTGGCAGGCAGAAAGAACTTAATACACTACCGTCCACTGAGAGCTAGTGTGGATGGTAGTGGTTAGTTGAATTTAATTAGAATTTTCGTTAATTTAATTTAATTATAATAGCTGTCGCGCTTCAAAAGCGACACGATTTAATTCTAACTGGCTTAATTTTTTTCTAACCAACATGTTTTCTTTCAGTTTTTACGCCACTGGGGTTCGTTAGATTGTTCGGCGTGGTCGGCGGCGTCCTTGTGAAGCCCCAGTTCCTAAGGGACCTTAATGAAGAATATTACGTCTATTCATTCGAGGAGAATACCATCCGGCGGCGTATAAATAATTCACTCGTAACGGGTAAGGAATTTTAATGAACTATATTTTTATTCAGCGCACTTCGGTATTGAACTACAAAGGCCATTGTTCTAGTAATGTGAACACAATTATTCTGTGGACTATGATATGCAAAGAAGTCACGGTATTCAAGAAATTGCAACGCAATTAGACAGTCTCACAGTACGATAGCTGTGGGTTCGATTCCCACGCGAAAATGGAGCATACCATTATTAAACTAAACCATTTTTTCGGTGAAAATTGATCATACAAATCATCCCGTATAGTCCCAATGTGAACTGCAACATAATGACACCTTCCTAATTTTAAAAAAAACTTAAAGATTTTTTTTTAGCATTATTGAAGCTAAAAATTTAAATTGATACAACAATGCACTTAGCTAATTTTCTTACTGTTTAAGAAATATTAACATAAGCTGATAATAATGGTAATTCTATGAATTTATATGTATTTCCCTCTAAACAAATTGCTTTTTAAACAAATTTCATTTTGTAGTTAAGCGATAAAAAATAAATAATTTAAATGAAAAAAGTTTATCTTCTATGACATCACACCAAGTTATGGTAATTAACATTTAATTATATTACTGACACTGTTAAATAACGTTTGTATAGAAAATAATTTGGAAACAATGGTCTCATTACCTTCACTGACTGATAATTACAGTTAAAATATATAAATATAATGCAATTGGTAACGTTACCATGTCAAAAATTTATTAACAGTACTTAACTTATTCAAAAAATAATCATAATTGTATATTTGTTTTTGTAGTGTTATCGATTGTAATTGCTAACTAATTAACTGATTGTTTATCGAAGCTAGTTTATTAAATTAGAATTGGATTTTTTAATTTGTATTTCTTTTTTTAATTTAGGGCGGATTTACTTTCTGCTTAAGAAGCCTTAAGTAGAAAAGCAAGGAAAGTCTTGAACTGTTATTATTTGAGAAATCTTTGTTTAAGTTTATTGGCCGATAACGACAGGCATCAACCTTGACTAAATGATTCATTGCAATCCTTTATGCATTATTTATGAAGAATCGCGGGCATTATTGTTTACTATTTTAACTAATAATCCTCATCATACTGGACATAAAATAAACACTTTTATTTATCAATTATTTTATTAACTTTTCAGGTGTTGGATATATATCACCCGAACCGATGTATCCAGATCGAGGAGATATATCAGCTCCTGTTGATGATGATGTGTCCAGTCTGAAGGAGAGGAAAACTTCACCCAAAAGCAAAGAAACACCGTTATTGAGATTAAAGAATGGTGCATTGCAAGCTGGGTTAAATGAGAGGCTGCAAAGGATTGTCGCTTTAAGAAAGGTATTTTAATACTAGAATCGGTGATCGTGAATCCGTTTTTCGTTTATTTGTCAAATGAGTATACATATTATATTAAAATTTTGTCTAAAAAAATATGAAATTTTCATATAAATTTGTAATCTCTGCTAATGGATCGGCTTATATTATATTTATTTCTTGTCAAAACACTTTGGATAAATAATATATACAAAAATAAACAGAACATTTTAACACTGTGTATATTTATAAAGATATTGACTATCCAATGTCATGTGAACGCGTGTCCTAATACTGGGTTCCATGGATTCCATGTTCCCTTTGCTTACCTGAGGAATACAGCGTAAAGCAACAAAAAAAAAGAAAGCCACATGTTTAAATAGCGTGATATACTTAAAAAATACAAAATAATCAATTAACAGCGTGCATAGCTAATGCGTAAAGAATCGATTGATCAATATTGATTCACTGTTGTATAACAATAATATTTTTACCTTGAAAATTTTAATAAAAGAAATAAGGCTATCTTGGTGTAACAGCATTGATGCTGATATTCTATTGTGCGTCCGATTCCCAGTCGAAGTAATGAATTATTTTCATTTTCTCGCCCTGGTAAAAGGACAAAGCGTGGTGTTGAGTTCCGTCACTTAACCTTGCCATATACGGGATAACAGTATGAAGCTAAAAAAAGAAAGTCTATATGAATGTCTAACAAGTAGGTACTTGGTTTTACATGACAACTTTCTTATGCCCTGAATTTAATACAATTGCGAATTTAATAATATTCGCTAGTGTGGTGCTGTATTACCATGTGTGGCACGCGATGGATTCTGTATACTTTACAAATTTCTGTTACCCAAAGATAATTTTTAAATATTTCTGACATTTATAAAATATTATTCCATACTTAGGATATAAACATATCCAAAGCTATTTGGAATAAACTATCTTTTTACAAGGTAGTTACGTTAGCTGCAGATGAAAAGCCAAATAAAACTAAAACCTAATTTAAAATTGATTAATAAATTAAAAAGCAATTACAATTAAAATTTATCACTAAAGATTACCTACTCAATTGTAAAGTACAATAATAATTATTTCACAATGATGATAATATGCTCTTTATACTGCCAAATGTATAGGAAACATTCTGATGTCGAAATTACCGGTTTTATTCCCATCTAGGGTGTCTGTATGAAAATGTACTGTCCTTTCGGAATGTAATTATGTAATTCCACCCTCAGATCAACAACTACAGATATTATCCTACTACATTTTACATTTTGACATTTTTATTTTTTTATTTAATAAACATTAATTTTACAGCAAGTAGAGAATCAAAGGAAAACATCGTCATTACAACGCAATGTCGTTTATCCGCTTGCCATGTTGCTGCTTCTCGCGTTAACCACCATTACTGTGCTGATGGTGCTGCAGAATACGTTGGAACTGCTTATAGGCATAAAAGCTCTGCCATTAAGCACGAGGGTAGGATAAATTCCTAATTATTTTTAATCTTCAAAACAAAATTATAATTTACTTTTTTAACATAGCAAGATAACAATTTTATATTAAGGAGAATAGATTGAATTTGAACTTATTCTAATTACAAAAATAAATTTCCAGCAATTTACGCTTGGAATTGCATCTCTGTCAAAACTCGGTTGGGCAGGTGCTACACTGGAAGCGTTTCTCATACTATATCTGCACGCGGCGTCCCTCACTGGTATTAGTATTCCCATGCGTGCTTTACGTGTGCTACCGCGAGCGAAAAGAACTCCCCTAACAAGAATTATAGCGTTGTGCACTGTGTTACTCGCTCACTCTACAGCACAGCCCTTGTTGGTGAAGATATTAGGTAAGTATGAATAGATGGGGCATACCCCATGCTTTAGCGTTTATGCCTTCAGCATACACAAAGCACCACTTCTTGGCTTTAGATATTCTGCACAAAAATATTATATTCCCTAAAAATAATTATTCTTTATTTAAATAGACTATTAAAGTACTTTTGAATTGTCGAATAATAATAAATATAATATAAACAAAAAGCTACTACCGGTTCGGAAGGCAGTTCTGTTGAGAAAAGCTGGCAAGAAACGAAAAAGCTTTATTTAATTCTTAATATAAAATATTAAGAATTCATAATGTCCTAGCTTAATAGGTTACTTTATTATACAATTATACTGAATATTTTTTTGCAGGTATAACAAATTTCGATCTGCTCGGTGAGTTCGGTCGTATAGAGTGGCTGGGTAATTTCAAACTAGTTCTACTCTACAATGCCATATTCGCTGCCACTGTGACATTGTGTCTTGTTAGCAAGTTCACGGCGAGTGTGCGCCGCGAACTGTACAACAGGTTGGTGGAAAACGTCAATACGATCGCGCATTGTGTGTCTTTCCTCAACAACTAGAGCTCTTGCGGTCTTATGTGCGCCTGATACCTTGAACCGGAAATTGATAGAGTATTTTAAACTCTATCAATGTTTCTTTTATTTCTTTGTTAAATTACGAATTAGGAAATAAAATCAAATGAGGATATTGAAGTAAAAAAAACAATGCTGTATGTAATATGTAGCTATGTGTGATGATTATCTGTTTAGTATATGATATGTGTAGAAAATATATATTTTTAATTTTAATCAAGGAAACAAATGGCAAAGATCGCATAACATACAGCCTCTCTAATTAAATTGATTTTTATTATGTGGATGCAAGCAAGCTCTTGTCAATATAAATGTTCTGACTGGCTTAAGACAATAGAATGCACAATACAATAGCGATTTTGTGATATTATAATAACATACTATTATTTAATATAAAATTATTTTAAATACAGAAGGTTTTGAACAAACAGTGCACTAGTGAAATATATTACTTATTCCATTTTTTCAGATTGAAATAATACATTTTAAAAGCCCCAATTTATTTTTTGTATTATATGCAATAAACAAGTTTAAGTTACATGGTGTCTTATATTGTGTTATGGTAAGATATTATATAGTTGTATATTAGTTAAATCTTGACATGTCATGAGTTCTATAGAATATCTCGATGACTTATTAGCTTTAAGTTTTTTTATCTAAATATGTTTATATGTAAACACGAAAAACATTACAAAATATTGCGCATCACATGTATTTTTTATTTTTACTTGAGCTATATATGCTAATATAATATCTTACAATAATCGATATTCTAAATAAATATGACCGCAAGAGCTATATATATGCTATAAAATGTTATTAATATTAAATGTGAAATTGAATTGTTAAATAGAATATTATTCAAAATAATCATTATTATTAGTGATAATGTTGATTGTGTAGATTTGCCATGTTATATGTAGGACCTACTGGTCTTATTGTGTGTAAGATATTTTTAATATGTAATTAATAGTTATTATATTTTAAAAAATACTGAATTATTCTCTTATCTAGTAAACTATAACAAATTTCAACAAAAGCCATGTTTGTACGACAGATATAAAAAAAACAAATATGTCTTTCAAATCTTTGCCTGTCTGTGTGTAAAGATATATTTAGATAAAATAATTGAAATTACTAGAAAGATACTTTAGTTTTAAATTTGCATTTTATACACTTGCATTTATTTTAAATATTTTTTATTCTTAATGATTAATATTTCTTATTTCGATACTGACATGTTGTATAAATAATATATAAATAAGTTTTTGAGGAAAGATTACAGATCTTTGTGTGAATTTGATTTGTTTTTAATCAATGAGACTGAATTTGTTAACTATTATTTGAATTGTCGTAAATTTATTTATTTTGTCCATGTATGTAATGGAAATTTTATGTCCAAATGGGTCTTTTAGTATGTTTGAATTTGTATGAGCCATGAATTTCAATTAATGATAAAATTATAATAGATTTTAAAATTATTTAATAGTGTTTCATGTGTTTTTGCAAAACTCTAAATTTCATTTTCAAATAAAATAATAAAAGACATTTAAAGACTGTTAAGTATATATGTTGTATGGTATGTTTCAGCGAGTATGCACTTTCTCTGTGTAATAATAAGTATATTGTCGGCCTACAATTAAAAAATAAATAAGAAGTGTTAATTTACTTTATCACACATTGCTCAATTGTTACTAACCAATTGTGAAAGATCTGTTGACTGTTTAATTGATGTATGTATTTCCCATACATTTTTTTTGATAGCGATATGCTTCTAATAATTTCATTACCTTAAAATATATAATTAAAATTGTGTGTTTAGATAGGAAATATTTAGTATGGATTTAAAAGTACATAACTATACTTGCTTGTTAATTTAATCTATTGTTAAATCACTTTTTAGTTTTCAAGAAGCTGACAAAGAGATCATTGATTTTTTATTATGTTTTATTAATGACAAAAAATATCTTCAATTAAAATGTCTAGTCGTACAGATCTCTCTCTGCTTACAGCTCAACTCATATTCCATAAGCCGCTGTCATTACTAACGCACATATTATTAACATTTATTCCTGGAAAATATAACTATGCCAATAAGTATTTATTGCTTTAATAGATATTTAAAAAAAACAATTATATAATTTATGCATTTTCAAAACAAAATTAAAATCATTATATTTTTTGGTGCTATGCTATAATATGATGATATTTCATTCAGATTTGTAAGTATTTATCATTAAAACAGTTTACTTAAATCCCTGCGTGTATGTTTTAGTTACTACATTATTCTAGTGTGAGTTTTATACATTTTGTATTATCTGTACCAAAAGTTGAGATTGCATTTGAGAAATATATGAAAGAAATTGGATTGTTTTTTATTTATTCCTATTTTTTTCTTACATTATAACATAAATTGCTTAACATTTTAATAATTATGTTAAATAAATTGACTATATGTTTTTCTAAGTTACATTGCACTTTTTAATCACTATAATTTCACCATGCTTTATTTTTCCAAATATTCCTTTTTTTTTTGATAGCGATATGCTTTGAACACTGACCTTTTTAAATACACATAAAATAATCATAATATAAACAAAAAATATGCCTAAAGTCTAATAGTAGGACATCACGGTACAGTGACACAGCGTCTTACTGTAACTGCGACGGTTGTGGGTTCAATTCCAAATCGGGTGATCAATTTTTTTTATTAACTTAGGTTATTGGTTTCACCACTCAACATGTAATGTTTCGAAAAATGGGTGGTGCATGGAAAATTCAGTCTCATTAAGTCCTACATCTATTAACATTAATAATTCAATTGTTGTACAGGTTTCAATGGGTTGCTGACATATTCAAAAGCCATGAAAACTTGCCAACAAATGTTTCAACTGAATCTCGGAATTCCATTGAAAGAATCACTATTACAGAGAAGACTGAATCAAAATTAGATACACATTTGAAATCAGAATAAGTTGACTAGTACAGAATTTATAACTTAATTTAAGCTTTTAACTTGATCATTATTAAAATAACTTGTATTCTAGCTTTGAGAACCATATAATTGTGTTTATATTAAACCATACGATTTTAAGCCATAGAATTTACAAAACATCTTTAATACTCAGTGCTATCTATATTTTTGCTGACTATAATGACCTCTTCATGTAATTAATTTTTAATAAATCTCATATTAAGAACCACATAGATTAATTTTGGACTTAAAATTTGGATTTTTTGAAGGAAACATGGTGAACTTTAAATATAAAGATTTTACTTTGACTATTCAAATATCCCTTTAGTATTTTTTTATAAATTTTTTTGATTGTGATTTTAAACTTATTTTTATATACTATTAAAAAAAGTACAAATTATTCTTCTATTGATTTATTTTCATCAACATTTACAGGCAACACTTCCATGTAAAATTTACCACATCTCCGACCTTGAGCTTTAACTATAAGTTTCTGAGGATTGTCTCGTATTACTTCTAAACACTGATTACTGTTCAGTCCTAAAATAAACCCAAGGTTGATCACATCTTGCACACTTCTACAGTGCATGTTGTTTTCAGCACCACTTGTAAGTAATATATTTTTTGACTTTCCAACAGCATGGTAATTATGAGCAGTACTAATAATATTTCTTCTAGATGTCGAGTCTCTTATTGCAGGACCATACATAAGTTCAAAAAATAAGCCACGTTCTACAGCTTGTCTATACAATTTACGACTAATTTTAAATGGAATTTTTGTCTGTGTTTCAAATGTTATTATGTCAATATCAAGTGAACCTGAAGCAAATTGAAAAGCTTGTAAGGTTTTAGGTAAAACAGCTACAACATCATATTTCTTCAGATTTTCAGATTGATTTAATTTGTGAACAATGCTAGATTCAGAAAATTCAATGGTAACTCTTTGTAAAATGTTTAATTTACAACTGGCTTTAATATCTTCCGGTATTGTTATAGGTGGAGGTATATCATCTTTTTTCTCTATAGAATTATGTTTCTTTTTCTTTTTTTTCGGTTCTTCGTTTCCTTCTTCTACGAGAGTATTAAATGCTATAGTGTTATATCCGAGGCTTTCAATGAAACTTAGTTGACTGGTATCAAAACTTTTATCAACAAATAGGTCACAAAATCCCCAAATTCGCTGTGTATTTTGCATTTTACTTATTACCGCTGTCGTTTATATAAGGTTAGACAAATAAGTGTGGTTAAACTAATACACCGAAATATATTAATATTTCAACAAGAAGCTTTACCACATTAACATATAATTTTATAAATAATCAAAACTTAAAATCGTTTCACATGACGAGGTTTATTAATTTATTATATATTTTCACATGCGTATAAAAATTACAAAAAAATAAACGTCAGCTGATGTTCTCATGCGATCACAGACCGAAAAATCGATTTTTTCCTTACCATAGATTGTTTTTTAAATAGTTTCTCTTTCTCTATTTACTCCTCACTGTAAACATTTATTTTACACTTTTATGGTCATACCAGTAAAATATTTCTTTTACTAATTATTATTTCTTGAATATGACATTATGCTTAAATTGACATCTCGATGTATCGGCCTGATCTCGTACTTACATTACATTAAAAATTTGAGTTTGAATGAAAGCTTACGAGAAAATATTGACTTATTCAATAAGGTAATATTTAAAATCTAGAGTAATTATCTAATTTTCCTTTTTATTGTATTATATTGATAAAGCGTAAATTAACAAGCGCTGCACTAATTCTACCCTATCATATAATATATCCTATAATAGCTTTTTGTAGCTTAAGCCTAAATTTGTCATCGAATTCTTTGTATAAAAACTTACAAGACCGGTACATTTAAAAAAAATGCATTTGAACAACTAATGTCAAAAATTAAAATATTGTAATGTTGTTCTTAGAAAAGTAAAACAAAAAGAATAACAGTAATTTACATATATTTTATTTTTTACGATGGGAATTCGATATGTTATAGCCGGAGAATCACAATGTAATATATTTGCAGAAATATGTTTAATAGCTGACCATCTTCAACAAAATTTACCGAATTTCTGCTACAATCGTATAAAAAAATCTGTGGCAGAATGGAAGGTAATAAATACTAATTTATTTGTATATGAAATATTTTAATACTTTAATCAATTAAGCGATAGCAGATGTAAATTGTATCTTTATAATAGATAATTACCAAAATCAATCATTAAAATAAATTAAAGTATTTTATATTTACTTATAGCCTTGGTTATCGAAAATAAACGAAAAAAATAAATGGCATCATATAGGTTCTCCAATTATTTGGAAAGAGTTATTAATGGCTGGTAGTAAGCCATTTTATATCGGAAATGGTTCTGATTTTTTGGAATATTGCCAGTCTTATTATAAATTAGATATATATCTTCCATCTAAAAGATTCGAAAATTTAGTAGATAGCTATGGACAATTTCAAGAAAACCTCAAACAAGAAAATAAAAATATAGCAAGGCTTGACGATATAAGTGATATAGAAAAATCTATTAAAACTAATCTTACAATTTGTATATCTGGAGCAGCGAATCCTTTGTCTATATTTATAATCTCAGGTTTATTAGAGTACTCACAAATATCAAAAATTTTCATTTACGATGAAAATGAAAACTGTTCCCGAGATTTAATGAAATTCGTTGAGCTTGAATGTAGTTATATAAGGAATAGTAACTTTGGTAAAGTAGTGAAATACATTGAAAAACTAGGAGTTGCTTTAAGCAATGCCGATCTTTTGATAATTCTTGATTATATTCCATTCAGGTAATTTTACGTTAATCCTCTATTACATATAGATTTTCGATCTACGATTTCATACGCTCGAAAAAACGTATATTTTTTTATAGATCAACATACTCTATAGGCGAATGGCTTTTTAAGAATAAAAATAATATGGAATACCTAGGAACTACTATAAATGCTACAGCGTTGTCAAAATTGCGCATTGTGTTACCAAATCTAGGGCCAGCTTGCTATAATGCATCTATTTTAGCTCAATTTGTAACTAAAATTTCGAAGACAAATATTGTTGTCACAACATCAGATTTGGGCTTAAATGTAGCACCGATTATAGCGGAAATTGCTGAAGTACCTATGAGGAATATGTTTTGCCCTCCTGTTTGGGGCTTTGTCGGGATAAATCATTTGGTAGATGTTCATACAACAATTCATAAATATAATGCATTTGATCCATATGAAAGATATACAAAAGTCAGAAATTCTACCCTTTCTATTGGCGAGCTTACACCAGAGATGAGGACAATGGAATATTTAATGTTTGAGGATGAAACATTATGGAAAATTGTGACGGAACGAAAAGTATTACACCAATTTAAACTATTTTTTGGAAATATTAATAATAATGAAAAATCATAATAACAAATATAATTTAATTTTAGATACAAAAGAAGGCAGCCAATAATCCTCTGTCAATTAATAAGGCTGTGGCGGTCGTAAATTTAGTTAAATATTGGTTTCTTGATCCAAATCCAAATTATGTATTATGTTTAGGTATTCACTGTAATGGTACATACTTTTTGAATAAAATGATAAATAGTTATTTATAAATTAGTTAAAATTGAACTAATTAATTAAATTCTTATTTTGCAGGGACATTTGGATTAACATTTGGAGGTATATTTTCGCAACCTGCACGGTTTGTAAAAGATGAATGGCAACCTGCATGTAAATATTTTTTACCTAAAGATCCTTGCATAAAACTTTCTTATTTACAAGATATTGCTGAGATTGTTATGAATTTAAAAAAACCCGACTTACCCCAAGTCATTCCATACTCTATATGTATTTGTAAAGTTAAAAAGCCTTTGAAAAAAAATGATTATTCTAAAATAAGAAATTTAGCCATTCCGATATAAAACACATTTGAAAATTATCATTTATTTGGATCTTAAGAGATATGTCAAAATCGATTTTATTCCGATGTATTCGTTTATGTTCGAGTCATGCGAGAGCAACACGAGTCACAACTGACAACACGAACAGACAGCACTAGTGTTTAGACGACAGCGAGACGTAAAGGGTCGTAGATAGTGAACGTATTTCGGAGTTCAACGGTGAAATGTTATGACGTGCAGCATCTGTCTTTGTTTCAAAAACATTCCGAGTAGTTTTTCAAAGAAATCTTAGTTAACATAATGCAAATAAGCCGATTTACCATTAAACGTATCTGCATTGCGATGTTTTCCAAAGTATGATCGTGCCACAAGGAATTAGCATAGTTAGATGTTCACATCGGTTAAGTTTTGTGAATGTTGTGCCAATAATGAGATAGTGGAGTGTTGTGATGAGGTTGTGGGACATGTGGGGTGTGCTGTGGACCGTTGAGGCCCTGGCGCAGCTCGCGGGGGTCGTGGCTTCGCCGCTGGAGCCCGCGCCACTGACTTTGCGAGGTGAGAGAAGAACCTTGCCTCCTACGCGGCCGATTATTCGCTTTAAATGCATGCGCTACCTACTGCAATGTCCTGTTACTTTCTTTATAGATAATTAAAAGTTGTTTTGAAAAGTTTACGTTTTATCATTTTGCTAAATTTGTTTTAAAAAAACTTAATTATTCTATTGAAAAGGTTTTTTTATGCAATATGTAAGTATAAATAATATAGAGCAATCTTAATATAGAGATAATAAATATTTTTTTACTAACAAAGTAATTTTTCGTGTTATGAAAATGTTATAATTCATTATTCTACCAGCTAGTATTTAACAGTAAATTTTTGCTTAATGTTAGCCTATTTATATTTGCTCCGATTATAAAATTCAATGTCTAATCTATTTACTATGTTGCTTATAATATGTTATTTATTTAATAATATATTTTTTTATTTCCACACATAAAATGTTTTTACAATAGACTTTTATTAGGATATTGTTAGTAAAGATAATTTGTGAAAAAGTTTTTAAAAGTGCCCATTTATCTACATCAAAAATTGTACTTATTGCATAAATGCTGATTTATGAGAGACTTTTTAAAATACTTAAGTGTATTCAAGTAACCTTAAAAACCAACTATTCTTACTGTACTTGTTTATTTCCACTTATCTCTTTAATTTTGAGAGTGAACCTTATATAGGCATTATATTCTTCAAGTCAGCTGGCTGAACGACGAAGTTACATCGCAATATTTATCCTTATTAGAGAAACACCTACATATATTATGTCTATAAATATTTCACCAAAAGAGATTTGCGGTACCAACACGTCATTGCGGCTTCGCCCGTGTAGTTAAATAAAAATAATTAAGAACTGTGAAAGACAGATGACACTGTCTGCATGTCCGAGTTAACAACAACATAACAACAAGTTAAGAAGTAGGTATATTCTAAATAATTTTCATAGTAAGCAAATAGCACAAAACTTTTTTTCACGATTGTAATACGTTTCTTAGGAAAAGTACTTTCATTAAATCGCTTGGGACAGTCAGGTTAACCCATTAGTATCTAACTAGCCATAACTTTCATGCTTCAGAAAAGTATCTATTAGTTTCGCGCAAAGCTCTTCCGTAAATCCCTACAAATTGTTCGAAGGTACGATAATCCGGCAGCTACGAGGCCTAATGAGGGAAGAATTCATCTACACAAGAATTAGTAATTATTTTCTAAATGTTTGGGCACTTCGAATTACGTGTTCAAAAAGTTACCATAAATGCATTTATTAACATTTACTATATGAATGTCTGAAAGAGAACTTTGGGCAGAATGTGCTCCCACCGCGAAGCTGTTAATGAATGTTGTATAAGGACAGGCATGTTCCGTGTACATGTAAATAGCGCTGGCTCTGTGTAATTAATCTCTTTGTACGTCACCCAGTCGGGATTAAGTCGTGTCAATGTAAACCATAAGGTATACTAAAATCCTGCACCCAAACTATTTCTAATTATGCCTTTGCATTTTACTAAATTTATTATAGAAAATATGTATAGCTACAAGTTGAATTTCATGTTATTCTTAAAATAAAATTTTATTACATCTAAGAATGTATGTGCTTAAAAAATAATGCTAACTATATTAAAGATCATCTTGAGATATGTCCAAACAAAATCGAAAGCGTATAAGTTTTCATATAATAAAAGGTTACGTAACACCGTTATAGTTTGAATATAATTCAATAGAAGTATCCCAATTGCAGAGCGGTTTTGTATGTGGCCGGCGCGGCGTTGCGATGATCGCAAGACACATCAGTTGCATAACAAGCGTGTTGCGTCCGAGTAACGGGATTGTGGCGCGAGCTGGGAGTCCGATACTCCACCTATACTTGCTCTATCGACTAGACTTCGCCAATATAAATACATTAAAATCAGCTTCACGCTATTTCCCGCACACAGCAGGCTAAACAGGGGGAACTAATGTTAAAACACTCCGTTCTCTTCAATTCTGTGTTGTCTCAATGCCGCGCTTTGCCTCGACACCAACGACTCTGAAATGAAAATATAAATTTAAATAAATATTTTATTCCCTCGTGTGGGAATCGAACCCACAATAGCATTTATTGTCACAATTTGTGCCTCTACACCAATCGGTCATTTGCATCCGCCCAGATTCGCTCACGCCATAACTATATAACGACAATATAACAAAACTCCCGTTGCGTCATCTCGTCACGAAATATTGTTTCTTATTAAACAAGAAGAGAAGCAAAGGTACTTCGGCCGCGTCGTGCGGTCGTGAACGAGACCGTGACTGATAGTTACAATGCCCCAATCGATATAGCTTTTTATAATAACTGGTTGCTATATACTGTAAGCTAAAGGTAAAGGGTAAGTGTATTACGCCTGGAAATACATGTTAGTGTAGTGTTCAATAATTCCGTGTAATTGAATCATAACAATTGAGGGGGGAAGCGAACCGCGATTCCTGTTTGCTGTTAGCTAGCCGAGACCACGGTGGGTGCCCATAGCTATTAGATGACTGTGTCTAATAAACTATTTTGTCCCTACAATACTTATTTATACTTAATAAAAATGTGAAACGTAGCGATTTTTTTTAACATATCGGGATTTTTATACGTTTTCTTAATATGTATTTTTCTTTTCTAAGTGTGGAATAACACTTTAAAATTGTTGAAGATTTTTTATCCTTTTTAGGTATATTAGTTTAACAAAAATTTAATATACGTATATTAACATATTACATATATACATATATTAACATGGTAACATATTATATAATTTATTTTCACAATAAAATAAAAACAAATAATGGTCTCACTAAGTTCTTAGTAATAGCTGTCGAAAAAAATTGCGCGAAATTTAGAAATACGTAAATATATCAATATTTATTGCAATCTTACACGTCGTAATTCCTGTGGTCGTGGTCGAAATGGCGTTACATCTAAAGCTTAATTATAAAGGATTATATATTAGCTGGTCAAGCATCTATTAATTAAACACGTAAATGATTAATATACTAACAGTTACATGCGCACGAATCCTCGAAGCTTTAGCTGATATATGGATATGGATTACATAAAAAGTTGCTAATTCGTTCCTTGTATAAAACAGAAGTAAATTAAAAAGAGACATTAAAATTCTAAATATTTATTATTTCAAGTCTAAAAACAACTATTATTATTACAATTATAACTTGCGACATTTACAATATTCATGGACGTTAAACACTGTTTGAAAATATCCCTTTTTTCACGTATTCCAGGTCAATTTCCTAAGGCGCAGTTAAGCGCATAATCCAGAGCCATTATCCACAATTCCGCGATAGGACGTTAGATAGCTCGGCCTCATCCTGTATGCCTCGCTGATTATCTATCTCGTCTATCTGCATCCTCGACTTACAACTTTTTACATGGAAATTTCAACTTTAACATGTAACTTAAAATGAATTAGCAATACGAACTTATTTATAATTAACAAATAAATCTTCTATTATAAGTGATACTTTTAATTCAAAACCACTTGTTTTCCAAGTTTTCTTATATAACGCAAGACTAAATTTTAATAAGCTCACATCTTATATTATTCCAAGAAACGTTAATAAGACTAAAATCCACACTAATAATATTTAAATAGTGTTAACTGCGCGAGTACATCTCGGTTATAAGAAAATCAACATGGGAGGCGTTGCGGCTTATTAACTTGCTGTATTAAAGTCAACTCGACTAAGTAACAAATATTAATAAGACAACTAGTTAATTAAGTAAAACAATGAAAGCCCTAAGTAATATAATATACATATATAAAGCTGAAAATGTACGTTTGATATTCGAAATAAATCAACGTGAGTGTACAGTTGAGAAGATCTCAAATCAAATAAAAGTTATCGCTGTAGAAGAAATAAGTACCCAACTTGTTTGATGTCGCCCGCCTTTGTTCCTTATAACGAGCTCCCAGTCGGCTAAACCAAGTGTTAAAGGCCTCTGAAGCTATTTCGTGTACCTACGTCTCAAAGGGGATTTAGACTACCTTCAAATTATATTCGGATCGGAGACGGATCTAGATATGTTTGTTATATTATTGTGTTATTTAATTGTTGACAATTAATTACATTTCATCAGCTCATACGAAGCTGGAGATTAATGTGTAACTTAATATGTTTAATAACAACGGTAACTGGCTGTGTGATATTCCAATATATCATAATTAATATATTCTATAATTTTTTTCTAATTTAATTATATTTTTTTGCTAAACATAAGCAATGAAAATGAAAAGTTAGCTTCATTTTGTATCGAGAATGGTGGAAATATTTACGTTGTAATTGAAAAAAAAAAGTATTATTTATGTTATGTAATTTGAAATCTTGTCATTTGTCGTTGTAACAGCACTTGTTTAACTTCTTTCATGTTGTTGGTTACAATGACGCAAAATGTTTACATAAAAGGATTTCCAATAAACAGATTAAGCACTGCATCACGCTGGTACCGTAACCCTGCGTGGGTCTTTATATAACTTAAAATAAATATTTCAATTTATTTTAAAAATTTGCGCTTTATATTAGTTAAGGCAACGTATTCTTGGCCTAATGATTGCGTAAAACTACCTTTTTTTTTTAAATAACCGGAAATATTACATTTGAATACTCAATACCAAAACTGTACAACTTTTAATGTTCATTCAACTATTCCTAGTTTTAAAATATAATCTTTAAAATGTAAATAATTATTTAAATCATAAATAATGTCATAGTATTTCTCAAAGTAGAACTCGAACCTATTGTAATTGTATCCTATAAACGTGCGTCCCACGCCATGGCAGCGACATAACAAAAAAGCATAATATCAAGGTTGTCAATATTACGGAATAGCAAAAAGGTAATTTCATTGTTGCGCTTACTTAAAACCAATATATATATATAAGTAAATCTTGATAAGAGTATGGGTAAAAAACATAATAAGATTACCACACCATCTCAATGATGGGAATGTTGCGACAGGTTAGTCCGCGATTGTGTTGGTCTCGGAAATGTTAATGGCGGTTCCACACGATGTGGCTTTTTTGGTTTTTTTTTTTAATAATTTCCACCGTGTCAATGTTGCCAGTAATTAATTTTTAATATACTCCGTTTCTGTGCATATTTCAATGGTCCCCAGGTGAAGTATCGAAAGTGAAAAATTGCAGTCTAATGCTTTGTTTGTTTAAGTTACTAAAAAATAATATTAATTATTAAGACATAAGTTAAGCTTAAAAGCACTTTTGCGTGTACCATTTTAAAAAACAAATTGGCTTATAACAGCACTTATTCTTAATATTTTCTGCATATTTTTTTTTAAAATGGGAAAGATACATCATTGAGTTGTGAACATAGCTTAATTTATATTATTATGCGGTGGAGTTACGTGAAGATTTATTATTTAGGCTGTTTCACAATGGCCGTAGCGTGTGTTGTGTGGCCTGTCAGTAGGATTTGTATATTCTACTATTATACGAGAATGCGCGGTCGCTGGTGGGTCGCGGCGTGACCCTTCTATTATTAAGGCTTACATGAAAATAGATATTCGCAGGCCCTTTGTTGGAAGTTCAACAATGTTCAAGTACCTACTTATCCTCAATAGTCTTTCCTAAATTGAAAAAATAAAATAATTTAAATTACCATCTCATTATGTCAGTCGAGGCGCAGGCGTGTGACTGTAAGCGCGATAGGTTCGGGGTTCGATTCCTACTCAACGAAATGAAATAGGTATTTAATATTTTAATTTTCTTCGCTCTGGTGTCGTGGCAAAGATGCGTTAGTGAAACGAAAAAAGTCTCCAGAATTCAGTGGAAAGTGAACAGTGCCTCTCTCTCTCCCAGCTCTCCCTCTGCCTATTTATTCTGCTACATGCGGGATACAGCGGGAAGATGAAAAAAAATTGCTTTCTCAGTTATGTTCTAGATATACAGTTATTGTATTAGTTGTATCGATTTTTTACTCTCAATACCACTTTTTACACGTTGTTTTTTTATGATAATAAGAATTAAAAGGCTTAAAAGTTTCCGTCAAGTATTTTAGCGCTTCGAGTGGAGTTTGCGCTTTATACATTTTTAAATGGAAAGAATCTTTGTAAAGTAAACATGACTCGATGGTTCATCGGAAGATAAATAAGTAAATCTTTTTGCTTTGCTCTAGTTCTTCGCATTCGCATTGAGATTCATTTTGGTAATCAAATGAATACTTATTTTTGTTAACAAACATTACGCTCGTCATTACACCATAGACCAACAACTTCTTAATTTCTTCCGAAACTGCCAATATTCAATATTTACAAAATTATTTTAGTTATAACAATGTTCGAAATATTGCTAAAAACTTTGTCTGACTAAATTTGATAAAATAAATTTTATTCGTATAAAATTAAATTGATGAATCTATCGTTTTATTTTCGCCTTTATTGTCCCCAGTTATAGTTTCAGAAAAACTTAAAATAAATCTTAAGAAATTTTAATGAACTGCTACTGATGTTTTGTGAAAATGTAAACGATTATATATAAGAAGTCTTTTAAATGTGTTAATATATAAAGTTTATTCAAATTGCTTTTCATATTAATACTGAAGAAACGTCTCATCTCTACAGTTAAGTTTACTATTAATAGAAATGCGACCGGTTCTGAAGTAATGTTACTTCACTTATATATAATCGTAGGTAATGTCTGGAACTCGTTACATGCTTGACCTTTAACAATTATGCACGCAGTTTTAACCGTTGCTACGTCTGACATCTTGACATGTCTAGCCGTACCGGAGTCCTTTTCAATGTTAAAAAATATTAATAAATAAATTATAAATATTCTTAAATATAGAATTACGTGGCATATGAGGTCTTCGTGGCATTGGGACAGGGTCTGTCTGTAAACACTCGGGATAATCGATTTTCATTGTCCGATTCTGTTAAGACAAAGTGTGGTATTGAGTTCATTCTACACAAAATGTTTCGAATTCAAGCTGCTTCTTTTCTCATAGAGCGTGAACACGGTTCCCTTACACGCTTAACACGCTGTATTCCGCATGTAGCAATGTAGGCAACAATGCTACATGCAGGATACACCGTAAAGCTGATATATCAATTTCTTAAAAAAAATGTCATTTATACTACAAGTACCTGCTATATTATTATTACTGAGAGTGAATAGGCATTATCTAGGTAAGCATGCTCCACCATGGTTTGCATCGTCCCTTACCACCAGGTGAGACAGCGGACAAAAAAATATTGGAGCATATGTTCCTGAATTTTGGATTTCTTTCACAATTAAATTTTATTGAGCATTATTTGTTTGTAATTAACTAATAGTGCAATTATTAGGTATACCAGTCCCGATAACGTCACTTTCATAAGAAGTTAATGTCATAATGTCTGATCGATTGTCTGCTGGCGTGAGAGCGCAGCGACGGACTTGGATTTTTACACGCGTACGAGGAAATTGAAAAAGCCTATGTTAGTTGGCAATTTACTTTATAGGTTTGTGCATGTGAACGTACTGAATATAATTATGTTTCTGGTATCTCAATATAAACTATTCATCAAATATTTTCTTTCTTTAAATAGAAGGCGCCATTATTTTGACATTTTTAATCGACTTCTGTAAAAGGAGATTATCTAGAAATTTACTTTAGAAATTTTACATATAATTCTTATATTTCTAAAATCGTATACCGACCATACAATATAAAAAAATATAATATGAATGTATCAAAAAATCAAAACTTATGTAACATAATTTTGAATAACACACAAATATTGTATTTATAAAAATATATCTTATTCTATGTAGGTAACACAGAATCCCCAAGGTCGCAACAATCACCAGTGTGTAATGAAGCGTGCAACGACTTCAATTACATTAGACTCCGATGTCGGTGAAAGACTGTCTACGAGATTACCTATATTTGCATTTGCAATCGCTTTCCGTTGATTTGCTCGTGTTATTTTTCAATTGGTTTGGCTAACTTTTTGTTTTGAGAGTTTTTGTTTTGTTTTAAGCTTAAAAGAAAAAAAAAACAATAGGTACTGCAATTTTTTTTTAAAGATGACATGTTCATAATAATAGGCTTACTAATAAGTAATACTCTAATATACTTTAGATAGAGGGGCAACCCATCTTCCAATTTTATATGTCACTCAAAAGGGCGAAAGCCAGACAGTAAATACACAGAAATACAAGATGGAGTCGTTGGTGGAGTAAAGCTAACATTTTCAAACAGTACCTACACTTTAATAAGTGAATCGCGCTATTTTTCGTCGGAAATTAACAATTGAAGTAGGAAGGTGAAGCAAGGCCGCCTCCCCAGCAGTCTTGGATAATTAAAATTAAACAAGCTAATTAGTATGTATTAAAAGACGTTATAAAGTTTATTTTGATTGTTATCTGTGGATGTTATAAATGTTATATCTCAAATATTATAAGAATCCGACAAGGATATTGAAATAATCACGAAAAATGTTGTCTTTATTGCTCAGGCTTGAGATTTGCGTGGAATTAACACTTAAGGAAAACCTAAAGAATTTCGCAATCATATTCTAATAAGACATAATGTGCTTCTAGTAATAGGTTCATTAAATAAAAATATTAGATAACATTTCTAGAATCATCGAATATCTTGATTCATCAGCTCAACAGCTCAGTTGTATATGCGCATCATTGCCTTACCTCATCGATAAAGGAAGTCACGTAGCGACATACGAAGCATGTTCTAGCAGGAAATAAATTTACATAGAAGGTGAAGCATTGTAGATAGTTCTATCATAAAATGAAGCGGCAAAAGAAAACGTGACCATGTACGATTTATTATATTATTCCTTGGAACCAACCTTCCGTGCTATGTATCTATGCTTGTATATTTTTAGTATTGTATAATATACGTTGTAAAAAAAAATGTATCTTTTGTTTGTTGTTTTTTTCATTGTATTCTAGCATACGTATAATAGTTTCAAAATTAATATACAGTCTATAATTTCTACCTATATAGAAATTATGAAAATTTATACTATTATTTGTATAGTTAAATAGGTTAGTGGAACGCCATTGTGCATTTAAAATATAAACATTATCATGCGTGGGTTCAGAACTTTACCAACCATTTTTTTTTCATAGTCTATTTTATTGACTCTATTATTTATAGTGTCTTTTTAGACACTCCGCAAATAAAAACGTTTGGAAACCATCGACGGCACATATTTTTTTACAACAATGAACTGATTATTCAATGAAATATGCAAGAAAATACCAAGATATACCGACTTCTGAGTAGGTATGCTATGATGTCATGTTTGTGGCTCGCAGCAAAAAATAAAGGTTTTTCAATATTTCTTAATGTTATATTTGATATGGAAAACGCATTACAAGTACACTGTAAATAATTAGCGTTTTAACGTTAATTATTAACAAAGTAAAGCTAATTTTAAATATAACAAAATGGTATTGAAGCTTTTAATTATACCAATTAGATATTCATATAAGTTAAACGTTAGTAATAGTATGTACTAGTATAGAGTTGAAGGATCATTAAGTAAAAAATATATATACCATACTACTGTAATTAATTGACTATAGGTAGTTTCATGTAATTATCTAGTTGTATGGCCTTGTTCTTGACCGTGTTTACTTAAATAAATATTTTGTATGAGTTAATTTTGTTTATAAAATAGCTCTTTGTTTTTAAGCCTATGCAGGTGCAGTGCACTCGTGTCATGCATGGATGTGTATTCGAATATGAAAGTAAGTGCGTCTAGCTTTGAGATTTAAATAAGATATTTAATATTTTTTTAATACATTTTTAATAAATTTATTGTATGAAATAAGTAGTCGTGTATAATGTTTGAACACATATTATACTATACACAAAGGAAGATGAAGAAGAATCTTATATATATAAAGTGACTTGTTTTAAAGTCCTTTTTATTTAGTTTTTTATTTATGTAAATTATATTCTACATATTTTCTTAAAAACACTCAACAAAAAGCTTACTTCAATTATGCTGAATTTTTCGTGTTATGATTTCGTTATTCTTAATGACCGTTGTATAAAATTAATTTACATAAACTTAACAAAATTGATTTATACAAGCATTTATTTTTATTTTAAGCAAATGACGAATGACGTAAATTGATAATATTATCGCATTATAAAACTTGTTTGTCTCTATTGGATAAGGCACTTCTCTGGATTCTATGATTTCAAGAGCCTTTGTTGCGCAGATTTACGGATTTATCGTCACGTGTGTTTATTACCTTACACTTATATAAAAAATCATTTATTAGATTAGTTTAACACGATTTTACTTAAAATTAAGATAAATGAAAAAAATATTAGGTATTTTATCTACCTATATATATAAAATCGAAAGGCCACTCATCACGAAATCTCAGAAACTACATGGGCTGGGAATCTCAAATTTTGCATAAGAGTTATTTATAGGACGTAGGTGCTCGCTAAGACGGGGATTTGCAATATTCGACCTTTAAGGGGTTGTTTTTGGGGTTGAAAGTTTGTATGAAACTTCGTTACTACAAATGCTAGGAGTCTCAAAATTTTGCATGGACGTCACTTATAGGACGAAGGTACTCATAGAGACAGAAATTAATAATAACGTAGTTAATAATAATAAAACTTATAAAAATAACAAAAGCAACTGTAGTTAAAACATACATTAATCATTGTTATAAAATTATCTTAAACTCTAAGGTGTGATATTTATTACATATAGAGTTGTATGGAAGAGCTTATTGTGACCTGTTCATTTGTAAAGGTCACTGCTCACAGGTTGAAAAGGTTACTTGTTTGACCTCAACGCACAAAATGATAGTCTGGATATGAAATATATACTCTTAGATACTCACACAAATTTTATTTTGAAAATTCAAAGTAAAACTGAACGGTTTATCCTCTTTTAGGATTAGGTACAACCCCGTTTTTCTTGGACGCTAAATTCTTAATTTTTCCAAGATTTTCACTTTAGTTTAAATGTTAATCCATAGGATTAACGCTCTAGACGATTTTCGTCTCTTATTTTATTTCAGTCTATATTTCTGTATTATTCTATATTTTGCACAAATTGTGTGTGTAGAAAAGTTTATTAACTTCCTGATTTTAGATCGAACTGTCGTGTTTAGATATACTTATTTAAGTAAAAAATATATTTATAAGTTCCCATTATCTATATTGTGCTATATAGATAAGTATAGTTAATAAAAAACGATGTACAACTACTTTATTTTTTCAATATTTCTATCACCCTTTGAGGGTACATTTTATTCGGGCTAGGCATGCCTGTGAATATATTAAATCGATCTTATTACAATAGGTATTTTAAGCTTATATAGTAAACTAGCGACTTGTTCGCGGCTTCGCGTGCTTGAACGTTTAGTTATTTATTTATTTATTATTCTGAATCTGAAACTTTCGTGTATCGTTCGTATATCAAAAACGTTTTAAACGAAAATTCGATTTAATCAAACAGATGTTAATTTACAACAATTTACTTATAAAACGATTGAAAATAAAACAAACGGCACAGATACAAAATTGACATTATATATAGAGATACAGATATGGGAGGATTTCATTCCTTCACTGAATGACTGTTTACTCCTGTGTAAAATAACTTATACTACAAACTTGCTAAGTAATTTCTAAAAATAAACTTCAAGATGATTTTTAGTAAAAAGATAATTGTATAATAATTTTTGTTCATAAAAGCTATGATTATGACGGGTTATTTGTCACTTATATTAGTTTGCGTGTGTGTACTTATATTCTACCACGCATTCCTGAGGTACACAGTAATTACTCAATCAACTGGTTTGCTACTCGAACTTTTGTTTCAAGTTTGAAGTTTGAGAAATTTACTTGCTTGTAGTTTTAACTAACTTAGTTAGTAGTGGACATTGTATGAAAATGTTTATTTTACATCGTTGAGTATCTTGTATTTTTCTTAAATATTTTTTGTTAAATAATTTCTAGTAGAAGTTTCAAAATAATATAACAATGCTTTTCTTAACCTTACTCAAAAGTGACTTGTGTTCGTCGACATAGACGTATATATTGTTTGCCTATTGCCAAAATAGTATCAGTAATATTAAATGTATTTGAATAGTTTACTTTGACTATATTTCACTATTTATTTACATTTAGTTCAGTTCCAAGCCACATTTTGCTCATGACGTCGCTTATATTGTAAACTAGCGACCCTCTTGCGGCTTCGCCCGCTTTTACTACTGGATTATTCATATAATGTATGTTTGTACTAAAAAATATATGAAACCAAATATATCGCGCTGAAATAATACATTCAACTCCAATTACATACATAATACATGCAAACGCATCTAAATCTTTGTTGCTATAGAGACAGGCGGGTTTTTTTTTCGAGCTTGTGGTTAATGCTGAAGAGGGTATTCTGTCCCTGATGAAAAGCAAGCACTACGTGGTTGCCTGTGAGGAAAATTAAATAGAATGCATCGGCCGGGAATCGAACCCGAGCCGCCCGCGTGGCCGGCGAGCATTCTACCACTGAACCACCGATGCTTGTAAGCCAGGCGGGCACGGCGGACACATGGCGAGTGGCGAGCCGTTTCGCAGCAAGGATTTTTTGATATTGTAACAACTTCTAAAGTACTTATTAAAATGAAAAACAGTAAAAGACAGTTTTGATCTACATTAAATGGCCAACGTAACTAATATACTTATTTATATGCTGAGAGCAAGGGATAAGTGAAACATAGCTGATGTGTCAACGGCGTGATGTGTCAACAATTAATTGCGTTTTTCTCTAAAACTATTCGCAGCTTCGAAATAGTGTAAAAAGCAAATTGTATCTTCGTTTAACGTTAAAAAATAATAAAGTATTTTAAAGGATAAAGATTAATACCATTATGGAAAAATATCCCTCACATTAAAAAATATATTGAAATTATTATTTTTTAGACAGAAATATGATCACTACACGTTATCCTTAAAAGATACGAATATGCTGTCGCGGACTTTTTTGTAGATCTTATTAAGAGGAACAATACTCCAGTACATTATTTTCATGTAGTACTTACCATTAAAGCAGCGCATGCGCGAAAGTGTCTCAACGGGTAGGACTTTATACACATTTATCGTATTTATGTTAATTTACATAAGAATGTATAAATATTAAACTATATATAAACCTTCTACGAAAAATACTCGACCTAATGGTGAAAACTGCATAAAAATCCGTTGGGTGGTTTAGAAGAAGAAGAGTTAGAAACAACAGACAGACACGAAAAACGACTTTGTTTTATAAGATATAGGAAGTAAAACCCTCTACTGATGAATTTAAACTTTATTATAATAAAGTTAATAAATTATATATTTTAATTAGTAACACTAAACAAGACATCAGACAGACAGAGTTACGGCTTTTGCTTATCAATTTATTAAAAAATACTCAATAGAAACATCCCCTCTGTAGATACAAAATATCCCAACTGCAACGCCTCCATCAAAAACCATAGACCTCCAGCCTATGATTTTACGAGTATCATAGGCTGAGGTATTATATTATATTACGTTAATTATAATCGAATAATAAAAGAATTTACCTGAAAACTTTCGTAATTGTAACGAGTTTTATTTAATAAATATTGTCTAATTACATACGTACGTCAAACGTGAGATACGAGTTCAAAGGGACATTTTGTGGCACTTACTTTATTTGTGCGTCGTATATTCTTGTTCGTGTTTTGTGGAAAATGTTAAATATAATAAAAGTAATTGTTTGCTCCCTAATTAAGTGGCTGAAATGTCGACTGACTAGCATACCCTGCTATATGCGGGATACAGCGTGAAGTAGTTTTTTTGTTAAGTAATTATTATATAATCTTCATGTATTTTGGTCTATACTATTAACACTATTGGAAATAATTATTGAAACCTAAATTCTTTATAATCACTTATTTAATGTATTAATTATTCACATAAATCTTTGTTAGAGACGCCCAATAATAGAAGCGTAAACTCAAGGCCTGCTTTTTAAACGGTAATAACTACGTACGGCTACTATTTTAAAAATTTGGCGTCTTAATTGTGGCTTTACATTCGTGATTATTTATCTTGATGTTTTTGTTTAATTATTAAATTATACGGAATTTAAATGGTATTATTTATTCAGCTTCAGAGGGCAGCTTTAGGCAGAGGGAGCCTAGTGCAAAAGTCTCTCCGCTCTCTCTCGTTCCGCTCCTCACTTTCCACTGAATTCTGGTAGGCATTGCGTGTTGAGTGGCGGGACTTTACACCGCTCTATTTTCATTTCCTCTGGTGGGAATTAACCCCACGATACGTCTCTATCGTCGTCACGTTTACGAGTACAGTCACACGCTGGTGTCCCCGTGCTACGCACCCTGGCTCAAATAATATTTTAAATGTAAAGTAATAATAAAGTAAAAATAATATTTTAAGTGTAGTTTCTTTATCAAGAGTTTTAACTAATATCAATCTAATGAAGTAAATAATTCGTCCACGTTGATAAACTTACTATTCGTCTTTTTGTATATTTTAATTTTAACAGTTATCGTTGTTATATACGCAACATCGACCAAAATTTTAAACCTTCTTTTTACTGGTAGGTTATAAATAAACGGGAACGAGCTTATAGATATGGCCATTATTTCAAAAACCTAGTTATCATAACTTTTGCTAAAATTATAATAATAAAGCTACTCTAACAAAGACTCTAAATGAAAGGTTTCAAATGGAAATGACGACCATGTATTCTCCTATACTACAATACTTTTAACGGTAATTTGTGAAGGCTTGAATCACAGATCATTAACCTGTTTCCGCCCACGTGGATGATTATTTTGAATACTAAATAGTAATACCTTTTGTGTTCACATTAACAAGGCTTGGCAGGTATTACTTTGTGGACTTTTTTACAACATAAAAAGTATTATTGACAGAGTCTTTCTTTTTTTATTAATTAAACTAACATTTTCGATTTATTTTTCTGATTGGTAATGTAAGGCACAGATTATAATTAGGTTCTTATAAAAAATAGGCAGAGCGAACCTAGTGTAAGGCACTTCATTGCTAATCGGCTTCGGCTGAATTCTGGCATTGTGTGTTGAGTGGCGGAACTCTGCCCGCACTTTGCCTCGATATCAGAGGGAAGAAAAGAAACCTATCGAGCTATCGATATATATAATCTATAGATATCGATAAGAGTGAAAATCCTCGAGTAGGGATCGAACCTACAACCTCACTCACCTGTTTTCCTGCTCCACGACTGACCTCGGGTTAATTATAAAATAGAAAAAATGTAATTCATTCATTTCTAAACTTTTGTTTCACATATAAATAGGTATATCTTTTTTATAAACATGATTAAATCGCCCTCCGAAAGTATTATAACTTCATTTTTTTTATAGAATTGAAATGGATCGTTTGGCGAATAGAATACAAAAGCAATATTGTACACAATAGTAATTCTTAACAAGGATAAAAAATATATATATATTTTGATGAAAAGGATATATTTTTAACATTTTCCATGGACATGAATACACCTTTAGCCCGCTTGGATGAAACGAGACGCGTCAGTGACCTCTGCTATTGATGTGTTGGTAAAGTCGTGACAAATACAATACTCTATTTTTTATGTTTATGGGACACTCTCTTCTTACCTTATTACTTGCATCAATTGTGTAATGTTGGGTCGCCCTTATTTACGACTTTCATCATTTTATACTAAATTTTATACCCACGTAGATACGCTGAGGTGGTGTCGTTGTACAGGCTGGTTGCATAAGAAAAAATAAGTAGGAAATGAATAGAATATATATTTTATATATGTTCATTATATAAATTTAGGAACACCTTACACAATAGCTTACACAGGTTTTATTATTTTAACTTTATCGTTATAGTTAATCCATTCCGTTCATGTAATAAGTAAGCATAAACCTACGAGGAAGGTACGTTAAGTATTTGTGCTTGTCTGTAGGTACGATATTTTTTTAATATTTTGTATGAAATATTTAAAAATAAATTAAAATTAACATTTTGATCGAATTTAACTTTATTTGATAATGTTCTTATTTGTTGCAATATTGTTCTAACCAATCTAATGAAGCTATATCTATATTTAGATATTGGGGTATAAATTTTATATAAAAAAGTTTAAATACATTTTATGATTTGTCATACTACTCACATTCTACATGCAATAATATATATAAAACCTTCGATATGAGGACCACACGTAATTACTGCGAACGATATTCTGTTATTAGAAACAATTTTTCCATTTGTTCATTATAGGTCTGTGTCCATAGTCTATTACAACTGGTGTCTATTATTTCTTTATTGCCCATGCGTGTCCTGTGCAAAGTAATGAAAATAACCTGTTTCAAAGAAAAACAACTTTTTCTTACTGTCAGTGTCACGCAAAGCGTCAGTAGAAAGCGTTAATTACCTTTGTAGTGATCGCCGTTTTATTTTAATACTTAGAAGGTACCTACTCTTTTGAGGTCACCTGGATTTGCTTTTAAGATAGTAGGTGGTTATAAAAGGTACTTAGACATATGTAGGTCGTGTTTTAAGATTGCCTATTAAACATTACGTAATAATTACAGCTTCACGCTGTATCCCGCACACAGCAGAGTAGGAACCTAGTATTAAGACACTCCGTTCCCCACTTTCTGCCAAATTCTGGAGGCATTGCGTGTTGAGTGGCGGAACTTAACGCGCTTTGCCTTGAAATCAGAGCGAAGAAAATGGAAATATAAACGTAAATAAATATTTCACTTAACAAACAATTATCATAATAAAACGTGTGTATCCCAATTTTATCTCAGCTATCTAATTTCCTCTCTACATTTAAATATTTATAGAGACACTTACGTTACATTCAAGCAAAATATTTACAGCTTCTATTCTTGTAAAAGGAACGTGTTGCCTCAATTTTCTCAAGATTTACCGAAGTGGGTGTACTTACATATTTATATAAGAAATAAAAAAATCATCATGTTTCAAATAACTATCTATAGTTAAATACACGAACTGTCTCTTCACTCTACCATGTCGGTCATCGTTTGGGCATTTAAGTATTGCAGCCGAATTGCAATCAGTGAAAGAGAGATCTAGGTCAAAAGATCTAGGTCTACGTGACACTACTGCGGGTGTTGCTCGTCAATAAGGCCAATTTAGAACCGGTCTGATTAGACACGAGGCCTGATGGAAGGGGCGAAGCTTCGAGCATCTGCTAACATGTTTTCAATGTCGAGCCGCCATTTTTCACACTCGCCGGTTCACGGGCCTTGGCATTAATGTATCTGTGCTACATCCGCAAAATGTCGTTACTTTTAAATATATATATATTTTTTGAAATGAATAAGGATTTTATTGTTATTTTGCTTATTAATATCAATGACTAATACGCCCTTTTAGTAGCTAAGTATAGCTATTTTTGGCAACTTTATTATCAATCAACTGGTCTGCTTGGATATAACAGAAATACAAGGTATATGTTAAGTATGAGGCCAGTCGGGGCGAAGAAGCACTAAGTGTGAATATAAAATGGGGGACGGAGAGTCTTAACACTAACTTTCGTCTGCCTTCCATGCTGTGTGCGGGATACAGCGTGACGCTAAAAATGTTAAGTATTAAATACATAAGAAAAATTTAAATAAAATAAGCTTATAATCATAAATTCCATTAAATTTCATTTTTTGATCTTGAAAATAATAAATAAAACATAAAATGTATAAATAGAATAAACAATGAATAAAATTAAAGTGCCTTTGAAAGTTGAAAGTTTATAAGTATGAAAGAGTAAGGTTAGACTTCGCATTGCATGCAGAAACTTTGAGAAACCAGCATAAGTTATAAGTTTTAGATAATCTTAGAATTTTTATTTTATTTTAAATTATATGAAAAACTAATTTTTATTAACTATAATATTCAAGTGGATTTTATATTGAAACGCAAATATATAACTATTTACTGACTGAAAAGAGATAGACATTCGACTTTTTATATTTTTTGTAATTTAATTTGTCCTTGTGATATTTTCTAGCAGCCTACTGTCGCTTCGCCCGAATATAATCAGAATTTTATTACTGTATGTATATACTGGACCTACTCCGTATATAAAATTAAATAAAAAAGCGAGAAAATGAAAACAATAAATAATTCATTCACCTCAGCGTTTTACAGTCACAAGCTTACAGAAATACTTATAAAAAAACTGTTAAATATCATATACAAGTATATTTAAAATTATATTGTTATTTTATTAAAAGCGAACAATTGATACGCTGTTCTTAGCAGTCCTTGAACACAAATACAGTAAATACAGTAGATTTGAATATCTAGTTTAGCACTAACTAACAAGGCGAGTTTAAGATCAATTGTAATAAAAAAAAGAAATAAATCGGCATTAGTAAGCGTTTTGTAGAAGAATAGATGGAACTACAATAGACTTTTTAATAATATATAGATACAATGCTGTCGATCGCGGCGACCGTTATCTATTGCCAACAGGTGAACCGTATCGCACGCTCCGCAAGCTGCAGCCCGCAGCTCTGTTACATATACGAGTATGTTGTAAAATTACTATAGCGTTCGCGTTATTACGTTATTATCTTTCATACAATGTTCCCACGACGTCTTCGGTTCCGGAATGCTTGTTTGTGATTACTTTAATATATTATTTTTCAGTATCAACAATATTTTGTTTTTGTATGTTCTTGGCTCTCATATCACATAAATATTTTGATGGGATATATATTACTATCCATACCTATATTATAAATTGGAAAGTAACTCTGTCTGTCTGTCTGTCTGTCTGACTTTTACGCAATCAGGGCCAAATCGCTAATTCATTTGTGATAAAATACTCATATAGAGATACTTGAGGGTCCTGGTATGAACATAGGATACTTTTTTTCTCATATTTATAATATTTTCGGTATATATCCAATATTAAAATACTTATTAATTTGACATGCAATTTATTCCGCCATGTTAATGACAACTGTCGTTGCTAAGCAACGATTTGTAAAGTTTGTTGTTAGAAAACGTCACCCAAAATAAGCTTGCTTAACGCATCCCTCTATTGGAAACTGAAAATAATTTCATAAATATTCGTAGGTATAGTTCAAGCGGGCGTAGCCGCGTTCGGGTCCACTAGTACATAATAAAGAGTAAAACGGAGGGCTCTCTGACACATTGTTTATACACATGGTATTATAAGTGTAGAAAAGTGCATGACAGTAAGAAAAAGAATAAATAAACAACATAAAACTTCAAAGATAAAATAGATAAATAAATATTAACTTAATATCATTCTTATTGAATTTTTTTTGTGTTTTTGACAAAAGCTGTTTATATTTTGCGCCCTTATTTTTACGTGCGCGTTTCACCTGTATTACAATGGGGCGGATTTAATTTCCATTATGCCTCGTCTTGGAAGTAGAGCTTAATTCATAACCTCAGTTTGCTCTCGGTCTGTATTTAAGAGTTCCGCAAAGCTTTGTCGTGTTTAAGCGCACTTAATGAAACTCCACGCAGAATTGCTCCCGTCACCACGAATGGCTCAGATTTAGAAGGATTTACTTTCTTCCCCTCGATTCGCTTTCATTCTGGGTATTATATGGCAAATTGAAAATATTACTTTACTAGCGGCCCGCTCACGGCTTCGCCTGAGTGAACTACGTTATTATTAATTTCTGTCTCTATGAGTACCTACGTCCTATAAGTGATGTCCATGCAAAATTTGAGACTCCTTTGATTTGCATTTCTAGTAACGAAGTTTCATACAAACTTTTAACCCCAAAAACAACCCCTTAGAAGTCGAATATTGCAAATTCCCGTCTTAGCGAGCACCTACGTCCTATAAATAACTCATGTGCAAAATTTGAGATTCCTAGCACTTGTAGTTTCTGAGATTTCATGATGAGTGAGAGACCTTTCGATTTTATGTATATAGATTACTTTATTTGTGATGTCCTGAGAGAGTAATGATAGTAAATGTATTAATTTTATTATAAGTAGATTTTTAATAATTTAATTAATTGCTTTTGCATAATATATAATTGTTGAACTATCTACGTAATATATTAAATAATAATATTTTGTAAAAAATTAAAGTTGTTTCTTTTTATATATACAGTACATAATATATGCATTTCACAACTAGAAACAATTAAGTAACTATGAGTAATCTGAGCAAAACATTTAAAGAGAAACGATAAAACTTTATCGTTGGAAATTCCCTGGCGTTTTAATGTTGGCTATTAATAAATGGCGTGGCTCGCGGCCCGTACAAATTCTCAAATCCTGAAATTTGAAGTACACTGTTTCCGTAAATCCCTCATCGTATCACGAAATAAAGGAATTTAACGAGTTCATAAAATGGAAACTAAATGTTTTGATAAATTCATATTGAGTTGGGTTATGAATAAATGTAATAAGTTGTTTATTTTAAAGGTCTAAAGTCAAAGGTTAACTTTAAAATGCCTCTAACAGTCGACTATCAACATATCCCTAATACTTACAGCTATTTACGCACTTCCAAGCAATATTACCAACGATGTGGGTGCTTATTGTAATTGTCTGACCTCATTATCATTACTTACTTTTTAACTTCACGCTTTATCCCTAGCGGAGTTGTCAGAGAGAATGGAGAGCCAAACGCTACTGTCTCTACCTACTTCTTTGGCCTCGTCCACTGTCATCCACCTCTTCATATATGCTCTCCGGAGGGTCCTCGTGCTTTTCACGTGACCTTCCTCCAGTATCTTTGATATTATGTTTTCGAAGGTCAACCGAAGTCTCCCCTTTCATCTCTTACCACTCACTTTTTCATCATAAATCTTTTTTGCCATTCTTTCATCACTCATTGGAGGACGGAGCTACAAATTGTCATCACAATTTTCCAAATCCAAGACAAAAGATTAATTGTTTCTCAAACATTTTTTAGTTAATTGATGACATTGAATAGGTTTCTGTAATATCTTGACAACTTAAAATACACAAACATACACACAATACCAAATACAACAATAAATTGATTTATTTAGTTGGAATAATGTTGTATAGGCATGGCTCCAAAATAAGTTACACGGTCTTAAAAAGCTATAGAAACCTTAAATTAAAGCGGTTATCTCCGAATCGAAGGAGATACATCTTCCCATCAGTATTCCTGAAGCGTACAGATTCAGCCGTTAATCAGTCTTCAATGCAAGGCGGTTTAATGAGATTTCTTTTGGGAATCCGCTTCAAGATTCCTCGCCAAGCTTTATGCTTCAATCAATTCTATTCTATCAAACATAACTGTTTTCCTTCTGAACTTTGCCTTGTAACGATATAATAAAATTTTGATATTCTGTAGTTATTCTTCTTACATTTTATTAGCTTTTATCGTAGAATTCACTTATCGTAGCTTACCTATATTTAATTAATATTGAGTTTGTACCCTTATTGGGACGGTAAATACAAAATGTAAAACAAAAAAATATCAAATCAGTTTCACGTTATATCCCGCAAACAGTAGAATAGGCAGAGGGAACCTAGTGTTAAGACACTCTGTTCCCCACTTTCTGCCGAATTCTGGAGGCATTGCGTGTTGAGTGGCGGAACTCAACGCCGCGCTTTGCCTCGACAACAGAGACTTTCGAAGAAATGGAAATATAAACGTAAATAAATATTTCACTTTCTCGTTACAGTCATGCTTTTGTGCCGTTACGCCACGATACGCCGTAAAAGTTGTAAAACCAATTATTATAATGCGTAAATCAAAATATTTAACTATAAGTAAAGTATTTTCCGATTAGCCAGTTCTACCCACTTCAGATAATAGTAGCTACAATAATTTGCAATATTCTAAATATTTCCGGTATTTAGGAACGGGTATTGACGTGGTTATCGATAAATTACTGCGTTGATATAATTGACATGTTCAGCAAATTTTGGTTAGTTACAAATTAACAAACTTGTGAAATATCAGGAATGCTCCGGAAAAGCATTCCTCATATTTTATTTTATTAATTCTTTTTGTTGTTTTATTTTATTAATGTTAAATACGTTGTGACCACCTATATGTATTTATTTAAATTATTACAAAAAAGAATTGAAAGTGTAACTAGTACCTTAATAATGCTTTCTATAATTTAATAAACGTAAATGAAATGGTTCAAAAGTTATATAATGTTAAAACTTTTATGGAAAAAGTTGAAGTTTTATAAGTAGGCGACATTAGAGACTGCTCCCATTTTCATGGACCATCATAATTATTTAAATCTGAAAAACCATTTATAGTTTTAAATTAGATAGCTTATAGCGTTGATGAAGCCAGCCATTTAAATCCATTTAATATTTTTGCCCGTTTCTAACTATCCATTAAATAAAAACGCTTTTCTGAAAATATTATAATGTAATGAAAATTCCCAAAATGTTGATATTTTTACTGAGTAATTCAAAAAGTTTTTATTATCTCTGACCCCATTAAGTAAATGACAGCCAAATACATGGCCAATTCCTTAAAAATATTAATATTCAGCTTTAATTTTCATACTGAATATAATGATATAGTAATTTTCGAACATCGTATATTAGTCTCGTAAGTAATTTGTATGTGTCCTTTCCTTGAATCATTTGAGGCTTGGTCACGGTCGCTTGAGACACGTATTCCGAAACATCAGAGTTTTCATTGTCCCATTCACCATTTTCATTGTTGCTTTAAACATAATAAACGTGACTTTTGCTGAAATGTAAATTTAATATGTAAAATTACATTATATTTAACACGAATTAAAGTTAAAATGTAAACAATTTGTTGCAGTTTATGGAAATTGCATATTGTTAATTGCTTATATAATTAGGGTAACGTAAATACTGCTTTCCACTTGGAAGGACACGGCTGCAAATGTGTCATAACTTTAAAGTTAAATATATAAGTTTAATTAGTATTAAGTTTAATTAGTATTGAGTGTTATTGTTTTATTAATAATAATAATAATAAAAACATTTATTGCCATAGACAACACATACACATTTAACAAACAAATTAACAATTTAACAAAAGAACATTATGGCAAAAGGTATAACTCAGCTAAATGAAGCTTGAGTTTTTACTCTCAAGCATCGCTGTTTTTCAGTTACACCTTGGACCACGGACAAACAGACTCTCACAAAAAAGAAAAATAATAAGAGTGGAATTAAGGTATCCGTTCATGAGTGAGCGCGTGAGTGTGTGTGTGTGTGTGCGTTATTATTATTTGTTTTTTTTTATAAACAAGGTATAACCTCGTTTAGGCTATACGTATACTTTTCTAATAAAGATGAATCATGTAGGGATGTGAATATCATTAAAATACTTTTTAATTGTTGTTTCGTAGTACTTTTACATTGTTAGACAGTTATTTTGTTACTTCATTCGCCCACGATATGTCTATTTGTACTTACTAATATAAAAACTAATTTAAAAATAGTTGCACTCTAAAAGTAAAAATGATTTATTATGCCTGCATACCTTATATGAAATCCAAAAATCATCTCTGTGTATCTCTTGCTTGAGGTTGATAAACTTAAGAATTTTCACATTTTTCTTAAGCTTTTGGCTTCTCCTGCAATAATGCTGTTTGCCTTAGTTTATGTAAGGTTAAATTAACTATATAAAATGAAATTTGTTTTTGAATTACTTCAGTTATTTGTAGATGTAGTCATCATTTATATATTTATTTTGTTAATGGAAAATAATAAAGTACCAGCAGTTAATTTTATAGTATGTACCTATTGTAATTTTAAAGTGCCTTCTACAGCTTTGTTTGTTTCAGCAGCTTTGCCTTATCGCTACACTTTCTCTTTATAGAGCACTCGTCTCAATTTGCGATGAATCTATTGTAATCATTTTGAAAATTTTAAAAAATAATTTAAATTAAAAACTTAATTAATTAGAATATTAAAGTAACATTATTATTTATAGACCAGTGGTAGCGCAGGGGAACAAGTGTGTGACTGTTGTAACGGAGACTGGTTGTGAGTTCGATTCCCACTCAATTTTTTATTGCTTACATAACTTTACTTTTACTTATTTACTTGAAAATGTCAATTTCTCTGTAACAATCGAATAATTTTCTATCACTTTTCTTTCTACATTTCGTTGTGTAGCAAAAATTCTTGGGTCGAGAAAAATTGCCTTTTACGAATACTATACACGGAGCGCTAGCAGACCCGCCCCATTAATAAGGAGGGTCTCGACATTCGATGTCTGTGAACGACGCCAAGCTTTATAAACAGAATAGAATGACGGAATAATATATGTAAAATAATTTGAAATAGTTTTCGATACTAAATACGGTTTGTTCAAATCGAATTGAACATCAAACATTATGAAATGTATTTCTTTGTTTCTTTGATCATATGATAGAGAGAAAGTGGGGAACGGAGTGTCTTAACACTAGGTTCCTTCCGCCTATCCTGCTGTATGCGGGATACAATGTTAAGTCGAAGCTTTAGGCCAAATCTCTTCAAAATAAATAAAGTAAATCCAATCGGTAATCAATATTTTATGTGATTGAATTAAGACCACAAACAAACGGGAAACCGCATTTATTATAGAAACGTCTTGTTATGAGTTTAGAACTCCCGAGCCAGTAGGTGTTGACTATACAATAGAAGCAAGACGAGTGCCGACAGTGACTCGTTACCGACGACTTCCATTCGCATACAGTGTTTGTTCACTCCTTTCTATTGTAATTCAATAATGTTCTATTTCTATGTAGGTTTTTGATGTATTTTCTAAGTTATTACTAAATAAGTTTAGACAAGTTCCTTATTATCTTCAAGGATAATTTTATGCATATTCAATTCATAATATTAATGATGAATTCTTCAAAGATGATATCAATATTACTGAATAGAATATTTTAAGTTCTTAGTGAAATGAAGATAATTCTTTCCACCTGGGTGGGACCGAACCAGTTACTATCGCGCTTACAGACGTTGACGCACTGCGCCACAGTGGCCTAATGGTCAAGCATTCAAGATTCAATCTGATATAAACAGTTTCTATAAATATCTACTTTTATACAATTATATTTTAGTTCATTTTGAATACAACGTTTCCAAATTTGTCGTCGTTATTTCCCAAACAATGCACACGTGAAATTAAATGAAATATATTGCAGTATGGCGTTCGCAGTTGCTTGCATAATTTTCAAAAATAATAAAATTTAATTGAGTGAATAAAAATATTTATTTACTTTTATATATGTTTGGCTATTTATTTCAATAGTTTCTTTTATACAACTCGTACATTTCTTTTTGGGTTAAAATTTTAATCTAGTTAATATTAATTTACTTTCGTAGGCGTCTATGAATTGCCACAATGTTATTTTGTTATCTTATGTTCCGCACATAGCAGGAGAGGCAGAGGGAACTTAGTGTTAAGACACTCCGTTCCCCACTTTCCGTTATTACCGCTGATTTTGTTATACGTTCTATATATTTTTATTTTACTCGGCGTACTGTATATTTATTAGACAATTTGTTGACTTTTAAGTACGAGCCATGGTAGCGAACTTCTCACCTGTTGGCACTAGAGAACACTTTGCCGGTGTCGAGACTAACGACATTAGTGTCATTTGTAGAAAGTCCAGACTGGAGTCGAGAGCTTACTTACTATGTCTTTTACAATACTTTAATATATCATTATATTTTTATAAGAGTTTGTAAAAGGAGGTTATCAATTCGACTGTATTTTTTATGTTTGTTATCTCAGAACTTTTGACTGCATGCTTTTTGGATGACTTCTTTTAGTTGAAAGCTGGTTCTTCGGTGTGGTCCCATTTTAATTTCCATTTCTGACTATGTTATCAATAAGAAAAATCACATAACTCTTTGCATTAAGTATGTACGCGACAAATGGACAAATAAATCAATTTAACGCCAATCTATTTCGATGATTCTTTATTTATTGGAAAGGATACATTTCGAGAGTCGTTTGATGAGAGTTTGGTTAGATTCTGATTATGGGGTCCGTTTCGTTTTTTGTTAAAAATTATCAATACTTCCGGAATATATAAAAGAATATTATACCTAATTTAATTACTTTTGGATTGCGTTTACCTTTAATAAATGTATATTTTTAGCATATTTGACTACTATATATTTATATATATACAAATTTCTACATAGTATAGGTATGTTATATAATAGAAATTTTAATAAATGTCTTTTTTTTTCAGGTAACCATTGTTCGAGTAAATGGAAACGATGAAAAATTGGGATCATTATTATAAACGAAGTTGGAAACTCCGCGCATTTAGCGAGGCTTTAAATTTAACGGTTTATGTATTCGGTAGTTCGCTCGAGGGACGCCAGTTGTATGAATTATATATATACGTTATACAAACATAGTACTATATGAGAGCGATATGTATCATATCATTATATGGGATGATTAGTCGTATATAATACTTATCTTTATACATCCGTACTGTAAATAGCAAATATATGGAAAATTTGCTTAATCAGATATTAATTTTAATTTGTATAGGAAATGTATATTATTCACGTGATTTTTTGGTAATATTGTATGCAAATTTCAAGTACAAAGCTAAAAATTTAAGATTTTTCATATAAAATTCAGTTTCACACAGAATTGTATGAATTTTTATAACAATTTAAAAACACTGTGTTGGCTACAGTAGCGTCTGTGTTTGCCAAGTGACAGTAATAAACTTGAATAGAAGGTAAATTGTTTAGAAATGCAAATTGTATGTTGGGAATAAATCGTTTGCGTGCGGAAAATAAAATAATTTCTCCTCGTTTTGCTATTTGACCATTGATATTTATTAAATCAGCTTCACGCTGTATCTTGCGCACAGCAGGGCAGGCAGAGGGAACCTAGTGTTAAGATACTCCGTTCCCCACTTTCCCCCTACTCCTGGAGGCTTGCTTTAGCATCTCTGGAGTGGTCGAACTCAACGCCGCGTTTTGCCTCGACACAGGAGCGAAGAAATGAAAGTATAAATAAATATTTCTCGATTTTTCTCGACAGGGAATCCAACCCAAAACCAGTCGTGTTTTTAGTCACACATTTGTGCCCCTGCGCCACGAATGGCCTGGCCATATATATTTATTACATAACTTAAATAAACGATGGGAGAGTTTTAACAATTACCGAACAATGTTGATCGCCGATAGTGACGGACTCGATTAGGTTGCTCTATTGTTTTGTAGAGACGAGAGTTGACGTAGTTTCGTAAGTAACCTCATTCGTAGTTCGTTATTATATATTTTTTTATATTCATTTTATCATTGTGTTTTTTGTAATTATAATAAAAATGTTTTTATAAAATGTTCTTCAGCCTTTTTAAATTAAATTTAATTTGAAAATGTCACAACTATTCTTCTAATTATTTATTATTAGCAGCTTTGAGGTGACAAATAAATTGAAAGAGATAAAGCAAATTCTGTTTCTTGTGGTTATATAATGTCAGAACTTCACGTGGCCATTTTCTTTCGGCCAACCTGAAAGCCCCATCTTAAACATACTTGTTATTCATCCTAGTGATATTGGAATGTAGGTCACGTAATAAATATAAATTGTTTATATATATATACATAGTACATTTTTACCATAATTGCACTGGCACAAGGTCGTGACTGTAACGCGATGCTTGTGGGTTCGATTCCTACTCGGGGAGATGAATTATTATTTATGGCGTTGAGTTCCGCCATTCAACTTCTTCAACGCAACGAAAAATTCGGCATAGTGGGGATCTGAATGTCTTAACACTACTTTCCCTTTGCTTACAACTGCTATAAGCAGGATACATCTTGAGGCTGTTATTTATATTTTTAGCATTGCCATAGTCCACTAATAGAGCAATAGAATAAAAAACGAAACCACATTTTTCGTATGTACTTGTCGTTATGATGTTTGTGTTGGACTTTCTCTCTTTACGGTAGACTGGATGTGAGATTTTCACGACTCGATAGTTCTTGTTTATGTATTTAATTCAAATTGGAACACAATCACTGATTATGATTATCTAATTGTTACTGAAATATGCATTTATAATGAAGCGAACATTATTATTATACTTTCTTCAGATGTTTTTGTTAAGTAAAACAAGGATTTGTAAGACAGTCATGGCGCGGGGGCACAAGTGTGTGAGTGTAACCCAACGATCATGGGTTTGCTTCCCATTATTATTGTTTTCATTTCTTCCCTCTTCTACCAAAACATAAGCGTGGTGTTGAGTTTCACCACTCAACACGCTATGTCTCAAAAAATTCGGGGGAACGGAGTGTCTTCACACTCGGTTCCCTCTGCCTATCCTGCTATATGCGGGATACAGCGTGAAGCCAATTCTACTGTCCTTAACAGTAAAACTACTTTAAATCTACCAAATATGTTGTCACAATAGCCCTATTACAGTTGCAATCGGAAACATTTTCTCATTAAAACGGGTCGTACCCTGGAGGATGAACCAAATTACTCAATTTTATGATTCAGTACCTACTGTTGATCTCCTTTTACTCACAACCCATTATTGATTTTAAATATTCAATATAAATGACCTATTTAAGTTGTCCCAAATATAATTTAAGTGTAGCCAGCGTAGGGCAAGTTGCGTCTAATTTGACCTCAACGGTGGACCTCTGCGAAAAGTTTATATAGGGGTTAGGTAACATATTTCTGAATTATCACGGTTGAAGATAAGTCTATCGTGATTTAGTCGAATTAGACGGATGGTCCCACAAAAATTGACTTATGTACTTTATATACGGTTATACACATGGTGGTTTTTACAAATAAAAAATCTGATATAAACAAAAAGAAACATTATACTCGTATATTTAAATATATATCTATGTATAAAAAAAAAAGTAAAAAAAAAAATTTAGTTAGGTTTTATATTGCAGATAAAATAAAATCGTTGCAGGTAAAAAAAACCCCACGATTTTATTTTGTACTGTATCCATGAAATTATTTTTTAACTTTTAGTACATTTATTTGCAATATAAAACCGTTTAAGTTAAAAAATTTTTACTTTTTTATTTTTGTTTCTGTTTTTTGTGTTTTTTTCTGCTTTTTTTTTGTGTTTTTTTTGTGTTTTTTTTTTGTAGAATTTGTTGTGACCATTTTGTTCCCACAAGTTCTGGACATTTTTACGGTCGACCCCCCCAGAGGTCCAATAGAGGAGAAAGGCTATGTACAACAAGATGTGTCTGAATCTTGAGGAGAAAACGTATCATTTTTATCCACTGTAATACCATACAGTTCTCGGCGCGCTTTGACCTTTTATCTTAACTTGGGTGGTGTATCATTAGCGACGTACCATTTTTAGCCACCCTATCGCCACAGTCCTCGACAGGATACCAGATCTTGACTTGGGTGGGAGATTCATATTGTAATTTAGTATAGTATACTGTATTATACTTACCAAGACCTCTATTTTGATACCCATATTGATGGGATTGAAAACTACATTATCCGCCATTTTGTAGCAAAGGCCATCTTTGATTGAGACCCAAACAAACAAACGGGGTGAGCTAAATAAAACGAACGAGCTAAAAAAAAGTCGTGACCGTAGTGGCTCATAGACAGTCGTTGCACAGAGGCACAAGAGTGTGACTGCAAGGGAACGATTGTGGGTTCGATCCTCACTCGGAGAAATTAATTATTAGGTACTTATTAATATTTTCATATCTTCGCTCTGACACCAAAGCAAAAGCCCGGCGTTGTGTTCCGCCACTCAACACACAATACCTCGAAAAAATCGGCGAAAAGTCAGAAACCTTAAGAATGTCTTAACACTAGGTTCCTTCTTCATTCACCTTATTCAAAAAATAAGGTGATAAGACCTTATTTTATTTTTATATAAAAAAAACCAGCACTCCGCAAGTATTTCATCCTCTCTCAAATATTTGGCACCATTTAAATGGGAGTTCAGTCGTACAAGATGCTTTTTATAACGGAATGTTTGATAGCCCTGTCACAAAAGCTTGTGAATATTATAGAAGCGCGGCGCACTTCACACGTCCTGGTGGCTGTAAAACCGCTTCATGTCACCTCGGGAGCTTTATTGCGCGGCCATTTTAGAAGATCGAGCCGCTGTAACCGACTTAGAAGAAAGTATAGTTCGGTTTTCTTACAGCATCAATATAAATCACATGTGTTGTTATAGTCTAATCGAGATATTATACATTTTAAATAGTAATGAGAAAAAAATCATCAAAACAAACTATGTTCTACTTCGTTTAGTAATATACTCGAGATTTCTTCTTTTGAATTAATACACATCGAAAAATTCAAGCATCAGCTATAAGTTTTTCCGAGGATTTTAGGTCCAATCTCCTAAAGCAAAGTTCAACTCGAAGTGATGAATATATTATATAAAATTTGCAATGCAGTTGTAATATGTCTAATATCAATGAGATAATTTTAAAGGAACCTATACCTTATGGTGATTGTTAACCATTTTGTTTTATGTAAAGAAAAGGAAAACGAGCGTACTGGTCACCGGGTGGTAAGTGAACACCACCGCCGACGACCCCAAAGCCAAAATCACCAAAGCCATTCCACAGTTAGGCTTATCCACAGTTGTGTGGTACGTGAAAGGAAGTTCCTAAGAAACCCCATAGTAATAGAGTGCTACGTATCCAGGTGAGGATGATATTTAAGTTTGTGACGTACGTACCAGGTCTAAGAACATAATTATGCATTGAACTAATGTAGTTTTTTAATTAATCTATGCCGATCATAATTATCTGATACGTATATCTACATAATAAAAATATCCAGTATCGCTTATCGTAGCATAATTATAATTTTCTTACGGGACAATATTTTTATGCTCCGATTAAAATTCCAGTAAAGTTGAAAGTAAACGAAAACGAACGCTCAAGATACCCTAGTGTTATGGAGATTTTATGCAGCACTTAAGATGCGAGTTCTGTCACAGCAATACTGATGATATTTTTTTCAAAATTAATTATCGTCCTTTTTAGCTCACTTTAAGTATAATTGCCTGTCATAAAACTACGAAGAAGGAAAGCAAAAATAAAAATATAGGATTTTAAATTATCTTTGGTTAATACAGCCCCATATATAATGTTTGTCTGTCCTTTAAGGATTATTTACAATCATCGATACAATAATATATTAGTATATTAATATACGTAAGAAGAATAAAGCATAGTGTTTTCTAAATACAAACACTGACATCTTTTGTTATGTAATAAATGAAAAGCATTTTCTTCTTTTTTCGATAACAACATATCCTATAATAAAACACCTAAAGTTCACCCGCATTGAAGGTTTCTAATTAAAGTGATGACCTGCCACGTCAATGGAAGTATATTATAGAGCTCAATTTTCGTCCCTTAATCCAGTTGTTTACAGCTCATACTCAACCTTCCTCGACTTTATCCTGACTTTCAAATTGATTTGTCAGGGTTCATTGACTTCTTGCGAGCCTCAGTAATACAATACATACAATTGATAAGAAACAAGCTTCAGATAAAGAAAATAAAATAATTTTGTTGCCGAGAGCACTTTAGTAGATTTTATTGTCTCTTAGAATCCTTTACCCGCTCTTCTTGTTTCATTCGTCTAAGATGTAGAATGGACGAGGGTCAGGTTATAATAAGGGTTTCCCTTGATTGGTTATATTGTATTATTGTAGACAGACGGCGGGGTTAGCAGTTTTATTAGTAGAGTGATCTGATTTTATGATATACGAGTATGTTGGCATAATGAACGTTCCTTTGTAATAAACCTGTATATTGAAAAATGATCTAAATAAATCATTGTAATATTTCAAAGTTCATACAATAGCTAGTTGACAACCAGCTTTCTTTTCATTCACATTCATAAAAAAATAATAGATCCTTTTTAACATATACCCATGTAACTTGATGAGGCCTGCTTTGGTGCAGAAGCACAAGCGTGCGACTCTAGACGCGACAGTTTGTTGGTTCGATTCCCACTTGAGGAAACTAAATATTTATAATAGGAATTTTAATTTCTTCATTCTGGTAATAAGAGAAAACGCAGAATTTCCTTTAGAAATCGATGGAAAGTAAGGACCGGAATGATTTAACATATGTATATGTTATAATAAGAAATATTTTCGTGTTACTATCGTTGCCTTTATATATTAATTGTTATGACAACATTTTATTCCATTACGTAATATTTCTTTTAAGCAACTATTTTTACAGCTTGTACATATATAATTGAAGTTATTACATTCAATTAATATCAGTAAATATAGTTTATACTATCACATATAATATTAAATTTGATTTCTCTCTTTTAGGGTCTGTTGAATAAAACTATGCTGCGAAGCGTATGATTTGCAGAGTAGTACTTCGCAAAGCACACTAGAATAAAAGCTATTTTAGGTACCAGCAAGCAGTAATCCTGGCTTTGTTTAGATTGGGGTTGACATTTATTTATACGAATGTTGAATTTCTGTACCGTTCTCTCTATTTATTATATATTTAATTTGTGTACTCTATAGCGGACGCGCGCAGCTTTGCTTGCTTATTTAAGGGTGAATTCTAATAAACCATGAAACATGTGTTCTTTTTAAGAGTCTAAATTTCAAATTTTATAAAAATCGGTGCGATTTAAAGATTTTTTCATACAAACATTCAACCCCTTATTTGCACCCTTAGGGGAAGTATTCTAGAAAACGATGAAACACGTAGAAAACGATTAAATACTTTTAAAAATCTAAATTTCAAATTTTATAAAAATCGAATCGAAATCTAAATTTCAAATTATTAAAAATCGGTACTGATTTAATTTTTTTTCCATACAAACTTTCAACCCCTATTTCACCCCCTTAGGGTTAATATTTTTCAAAATCCTTTCTTAGTGAGATTACGAAAGTAAACATCTGTCTAAATTTCTCGTTTCTACGCACAGCGGTTACGGCTGTGCGTGCGTCTTACCTAAGTCAGTGAGGACAAGTCCTTTTATATATATAGATTATTATGATATTTCGACTGCCAAAAGACGTTGCGAATATGAATGGGAATTAGCTAGCCTTGTGCCTTACTAATTCTTGTGAAATAAATACCCTATGGAAGAAGTAAGCTATGGAACACTTTTTTATTGACATCATTTTATTACAATACATAAAATATAAAACAGCTCAGTAAATATAAATAGGTTAAAAATTTTCCTTCTATATACGAACAAGACTTTTACTTTTTAAAATAATTATATGACCTAAAAGTACACTTCTACAGGTGTACCTTAATTGCTGATGAAAATGTCATAAATTTTATACTTTATTACTAATGCGTTTTAAGTAATTACATTAAAGTCAGTCGTAAAGGGGCTACATGGCTATTATATTTTCTTTTAACTCTTTAAGTTCTTTTGCGTGTATCCATTTGATTCCAGTAGCTGAAGCCGCACTGGGTGGCCTTGATATGCATCTACAAAAGGATTTTATTTTATTATAATTACTATATTATTAATGTTATTTGAGATTGTATACTTTTGTATGTTTTTTTGGCTATGACTAAAAATGTGATATTTTAAACAAAGACATTGGAAATATATACAAATATTTTAAAATAAGCTTACTGTACTTTTCTTCCAAAAAGATTTTCAAGTCTGGCCCTAACAAATGACCAAGGCCCTTGATTTTTATGCTCTTCTTGACAAAATGCTATTTTCGCCTTTTGGTATCTGCAGAATTCTTCAAGCACCAAATCGTAGGGAAACGGATAGATTTGCTCGATGCGACACAAAGCAATCTTGTCATCCAATTTCTTTTCTTTGCGCAGTTCGTCAATTGTGATGGCGACTTTACCAGAACAGAATATTAATTTCTTAACTTCCTTAGGATTTTGGGAAGCTGGTCCGCTTTCCCGTATTGCCCTTTAAAATTATTCAGTTATATAATTTTTATTTGGTTCAAATTGAGGGTTGGAAATTAAACCTTATTGTTATCAAATATTACAACTTAAACTTAACAAACAAAAGCACAATCTTCAAGATTCGTTTTTCTATTAAAAATATATCAATCGTTTTCATACTAAAATAAAACTAAGTAATTGCTCACCTCTGAAAACACGTTCCCAACTTGAAATCTTTAAAAGGCGAGGTGTAATACGGGTGTTTAAGACCAACTTTAGGCGTCATCAGTATGAGTGGTTTTCGGAATGGCAGAGCGATTTGTCGCCGAATCAAATGAAAATAATTTGCGGGGGTCGTAACGTTACAAACAATCCAGTTTGCCGCTCGTAGTTGATTCACTTTAAATACGTATATTATTATATTAAAAAATATAATTTACATAAATTTCTTTCTGCTTTTTGCCGAATAGATTACATTGATATTTAAAAACTACGTAATGCCTTATTCGTTTATTTTATGTAGGTACTATGCTTCTTGCTGCTTAAGAGATATTCTAACCAGGAAATTGTTTTCCTCGTATATTTTTAAATATGAAAATAATTGCGTGTACAGACAATTTCCCATTGTACCACGTAAGACTAAAAAATGTTATTTATCTTCTAAATATTATTAGTTTCATTAAAATAAAATATGTATAATATATTTAAAATATTAAAAAATAAATGAATTACAGGGCATATCTTTGTCATCCAGTTCTGGAATGGCATCTTCATCATCATCAGCTTGTTGGAGATAGCGTTCCACGCGTCCTGATGAATGTTCAGGACCCTAATATATTAAAAATATTAAAACTGCGTCGTAATCAATTACAATATTTTCAATTTTTTTCTTTCGTTATTGGTATAAATAAACGGTCCTAAAACTTACAGCTCCATCTATTCCATGAGGTAATTGCACCACTATACCAGATTGACAGACCCATTTGCTCTCACCATTGGCTACAAAAGTATCGAAAACAGGCTGCGCTGTATCTGCAAAGTCTCCATATTGTGCCTCCCATATTGTCAAAAGAAAGGGACTTGAATATGAATAGCCTACTTCAAAACCAAGAATACCTGTTGTAGAAAAAAATAATAAATTGCTTTTATTTCATTTTCAAAATAAAGTCATACATATCATTATATAGCAAGAAACTTTTGGAAAAATACAATTTAGCTTGATTGTTTACATATTTGCAAAATATAAATGTGTTAACGAGAAAATACACATTGGATTTATGCAATCTAGAGGAGCTTGTTTAACGTAGCATATGATGTAAGAAGGGATGCAGTATCTAAGTGCTCGTAATAGACAGACGTTCCCCCGATAATTACTTTGGTAAGAGGCCCTAAATAACTTGGCAGCTCATATATTACGTCCGCCGAGCAGGAGTGGGTGTACGTTGGTTTCTGGTTCAACAAACATTGTTGACAAGCCTCATGAGTAGCCAGTTGACGAGCAAGCACACTGTGTCGGACAACCCGCTTTATATTAGCTTTACGTAGAACTTGTACAAGAACGCGTCATTTCATTAATACACTCGTATGTAATATTTTTATATTTTGGTAACCAATTATAATTACATTAATTATAATATATAAAAATGTCCTACTTCACTAACCAAATTCGGATAACGAACTGTTATGCAAGCTGTATAGAGCTTGATCTGGGTACAATGTGTCTAGAACTCTGTGTGTTGCGCCATCGACGCCCTGATGATGATAAACGTGATGCCTGTGTTGTTATATAATACAAAATTATTTTAAAGAAGACATATAATAAACTAAAAGTAGAGTTTTTTAAATAAATAATATTTTTTTTTATGTGAAATACACAACATTTATTTATAAGTCACAGCTGTAAAATACAAAAGCTTCTCTCCGATTCTATGAAAATGACTAATATTCCTTTGTACTACCTGCAGTATTATTGAAGTAGTTCTCTATACAGCGCTAAATTAAAGCACAAACGAACTAAAAAGAACAGCAGGCTATTGTCCCGCAACGGAAATTGAAGCCTTTTGGATAAAACCTAGAACAGTTCGGCTATTGTGGCTTTAATCGTGAATCGGGTTTGGTCGTCCAATACCCGGGAAGTCCCCGGTCGATTAGTTCCGATTGCGGTAAAATGATCAATTTACCAAGAAACATAAAAAACATACATTCTTGCAAATTGTTTATAGAAAATATGTTAAAGTTCGTGTATAGTTTTTCCTCATGTATGTATTATATATAATTAAATTAATTTCCCTCTCACACATTGATTAGTTTATTTTCAGTTGAATTTGAATATATTTCAATATTTTTTTGAGAATTCATTATAATAACATTATAAAACAAACTCTCGTATTTTAATTTTTTAAAGTACCCATATTGTTTCCAATTACTACATGTCCGATCCAAGAAAATTTTGGTCTCCAGTCGATTAGTTCGAGCTGCTGCGGTAAAATGAACAATTTAGCGAAGGTTTATAAGTTCACTTAGTTGCAAACCTCGGGGAGTTCATATAAATGTGAAAAATGTATGTGACCTTTATTTTACGTTCTCGTTTCAAGTAATTCTTATATTGAGCTAGCCTTTGTAGACGTTTTACTTTAACTTCACATCGGACATTTTAAAATTAGATTAGGTACTCTTTGTTGAGTTATATTTTTAAATAAGTTTTAAAGTTTTTTGTATTTGAATTGAATATTATATAAAATGTATATTTTTTGTTCGTTTTACTACTTGAATATTTTATTTCTAAAAAGTATATTATGCTACAATTTTATTTAAATAATAACTTACGGACGTTATTAAACATATTCTAAATATATATAATAAAAATAATAATTATTACAATACAAATATCTACCTGTGCGCCATAGTTCCTCTTTCTACATCCTCTCCCGTCAATCTTATATGAATTTTATCTCTTAACAAAGAACCATAAGCTAATGCTTCTCCCATAGCCCAATCAGCTATACCATCCTTGACCTATAAATTTAAAAACCAATGAATATTTAAAATAACAAGGATGAAAAAGTTACATATGTTATGCCTGGAGTACTTACAGATACATTGTTTATTTGGCAAGACAGATAGAGAAAAATATTATAAATAGAAATACTGTTTATAATATTTGTCTCTATCTTTGGTGTCTTTATATTATAAGATAGGTTACATATATTATACTACTACTTTAATTTGCTAATTTACTCGGCTTAGAATGTAGTTTGTCCTTAAAAAATTTTCCCACTTTTATTACTAGATAGTTTTTTCACAATTTATTGACAATAATTACATTATTTATTTATTGACAAATCTAGTCTGGGCGAAATTCTGTAAACTTAGGGTTATTATCAATACAAAAACAAGGCAATTATCCATGAATAATAGCAATTATCGAACTAAATTATATCGCCGGCCATTGGTTCCGCCAGGAGAGTTGTCATCCTGATCCCCTTTGAATATATGGTTTATGTATGTATAAGATATATAATCAAGTCCGTTTGTAAATTCATTTCTAAATATTATATGTTATTTAACATCTAAGTATTTTTAAGTTACTTAAACATATATTTTACTTTTGTCCTCCACTTCTTTCCCAACAAATTTAGAGATATTTTGTGATGGTTAGCGGAAACCACCTACCTTCTTAGTTATTCTCGTTACTAATTTTAATTATTTCATACATAAATATTTTGAAAACAATATATTTAAGTTTATGTGTTTTAATAAAAAAAAAATATATTATGCATACCATTTTTGCTCTTTTCTCCAAAATTTTATGAATACCTTTATGTATTTCGAATGCCCATGGTTCCGGTGGTTTGCAGAAATGCTTTGAAATTGTTGTAATTGATGTCTCTGAGATACCAGTTTCTTGCATCTAAAAAGTATTAATTTATATAAATGAATATTACTAAATATTAAAATATTTTTTTAAATATTTAAAACGTATGTTACTACTTGAACTTCTATTTACCAATACAAGAAGCTTTATGTGCTTACATTTTTATTTCTTAAAATTCGAAATGGCTACACTTTAAAAGGTGAAAAAATACTTCCTGACAACGGAGCATGATGTACGTATGAATATAAAAAACAGGACCTTTTTGGGATCAGTAGCTTCAAAGAAACCAGTCCACGGAGTGTCGACCCAGTCCATTATACTCAGTTTGGTAATCTTTTTCGCAAGATCAAAATGCTTATTTAATGTGTCCATATATTCCTTTTCCCAACGTTTAATATCCGCATCTGTTACTATGCCTTCAGCTTTTAGTTGCTCTGCATACATTTTGTCCACTAAAAAGTTATTATAACTAGGTATACCGAAATATTTTTTCTTAGTTATTTTTATAACATATATTATTTCAGAAATAACTAACTAAGAGGGTTTATTTTGTACGGACAGATGGCGAAGACTAAAATAGTGTTTGTATTGTAATTCATTAAGTGACTTATACCTACAATTATTTTTGACATTTTATTGATTATTCAAAAAATGTTGATTTTCTATATTACTACTTTGTATTATTATTTTTACATTAATGACAAAGTCAACATCACCCAAAAATATACGAAAATCTATCTTCTATTCGTTAAAGTGATACATTGTTCATATAATCTTTGTGAAATAGCGTTATAATGTCGCCACTTTTTACTGCGCCGTATCAAATAAAAAAGTTTATGTTTCTAAAGAACACGTCGCGTTCTTTTATTAAAAATAAAAATATACAGATATTATGATAAAATCGGAGCCGTGGCACAGAAGTCTTTCTGTAAAGGTATAGGATAGATAGGTTGTGGGTCGATTCCCACTCGAGGCAAAGAAATATTTAATATTTTAATTTCTTCGTATTGATGCCGAGGCAAAGTGCGGCGTTGAGCTCCGCTATTTATTGTCGCCTCCGTGCTGGCTGCGGGATACAGCGTGAAACTGAAAATAAAAATTATATTATCAAACCTACTTGTGAAATCTAAAAAGGATAACTCACCTGTCTGCATGCTCCTAATTTTTTTGTACATAAAAGGTTGCGTGAACATAGGCTCGTCTTCTTCACTGTGACCAAAGCGTCGATAACAAACTAAATCTATAACGACGTCTTTCTTAAATTTACATCTAAATTCAATGGCAACTTTGGCAACATGCGCTACAGCTTCGGCGTCATCTCCGTTAACATGGAGAACCGGCGCGTCTACACACTTTGCAACATCTGATATAAATTGTAAATAATGAATAATAAGTACTCGATTAATATAGTCAAAAGTAAAGAGAATGGCAATAAGATGTAAATAAATACATGTCAAATATTCGCATACATAAAATCAAAACTATACAAAAATATTAATCCATACCTATACTATAAATTCGAAAGTAACTCTGTCTGTCTGTCTGTCTTTTACGCAATCAGGGCCAAATCGCTAATTTAATTATGATAAAATACTTATATAGAGATACTTGAGGGTCTCGGGATGAACATAGGATACTTTTTTTTCTCATATTTGTAATATTTTCGATATATACCAATATATTAAAATATTTATTAATTTGACATGCAATTTATTCCGCTATGTTAATAACAACCGTCGTTGCTAATCAACGGTTTGCAAAGTTTGTTTGTCACCCAAAATGAGCTGGCTTAACGCAACTCTCTATTAAAAACTGAAAATAATTTCATAAATATATTTAATAAATATTCGTATAGTTCAAGCGGGCATAGCCGCGTTCGGGTCCACTAGTTATGTTATATATTAGTTAACATTGTTAATATGGTTGGTTGTTATTTTCATATTATTATGATAATAATAGTATGTTATTGGTATCTATATTAATTTCAACAATTTAAACAATTTTAGTATATTAACATGTTTTGCCCATATTTCAAATTACAGTAAGGTATCATAATGGGAACCTACTGAATTATTGTTACCTGAACAATAAGGAGAGCTTCTGGCGAATCTTGGGTCAGTAGTGTACCCAATTTGATTGTTACATACTATATGAATAGAACCGTGTGTGGTGAAGTTGGGCAAGTTGCCGAGGTGCATCGTTTCGTATACGACGCCCTGTCCTGAAAATGCTGCATCACCATGCATGATGATTGCCATCACCTATGGTAAAAGGTTTCTTACGTATTACAAAAACTACATACGAGATTCACTTTAAAAATAAAATTAAATATTACCATTTTCACAAAATAATAAATATAAAATGTTATATTTAGTCTCAACTAGTTATAAAATCAAAAATCAGCTTCACGCTATATCCCGCACACAGCAGGGTAGGCAGAGGGAATCTAGTGTTAAGACACTCCGTTCCCCACTTCTGTTATTCTAGAGGCATTGCATCGCTTTGCCTCGACTTCGACACCAGAGCGAAGAAATGGAAATATAAACGTAAATAAATATTTCAATTCCTCGAGTGGGATGGAACCCACAACTGTCGAGTACCTCCTCACCTCCTAACCTCTCAACTCGTTATAGATTATGGAAAAACTGTTTGTATCTTACAAATTACTCGAAACTATTTCTAGAAAGTAATTTTACTGCGAGTGAAAAGTGAAAAGATCTATTTTACTACAGTCTTAATAAACCTTGTCGCCATTATTGTCTCCTTTCCAGTGTTGCTCGGCGCGAGCTTTCCCAATTACGACGGGAGAGACGACTTCCAAATGAGAGGGATTGCAACTCATAGAGACCTTGATGTATTTGTTCGTTCTACGAATAAATCGATGGATGAACGTGCCGAGGTGGTATTTGATGTCACCTGATCCCTAAAGAAGAAAAGTAATTAAAACTTTCCGTAATTTCGAATAGTGATTCAATTTTTTGTTTTAATCTGTGCTACAGATAATAAATTACCGGTTCTTTTGGTTCCATTGGCTTGAATTGAGCAAATATGTCTGTTAATTGCTTGCGACATACATTCACTAACATGTTGAGTCGACCTACAAATTTGAATATTGGAATCGTAATTAGAGTAGGTACCTGTTATGTATTTTCTTTTCATAAAATTGAGGATTTATTTTATTACTCGCTTTGTCGGTTTTAAGAGCGCAAATGAATTTATACTTTAAATTAAAAATACAAATAATCGTGGATTTTTTTTTATTGCAAAAATTGAATTTAATACCTCTATGCTGCATGGCCATAACAATTGACTCTACGCCGAGCTTAGTACTAGTGTCGACGATTTCTTCCAACATAGCTATCATAGTCTCACCTCCTTCTAGACCAAAACGTTTCTCTGCGGGCCACTTCGTTGCAAAGTATTTTTCTAAACTGAATAAAAATATTTTATATAAATATATTTTTATAAAAAAAATATAAAATTTATGTAAATATGTCGTAAGGTTCAATTTAAAAATATGTACGAGAATTATTGTTCAATTTATAACAAAAAGTTACATTCACAGTTCATGGTACTCACAATACAGCCTTAGTGAGACGTCGCATGATGATTCTTTTCTCCTCAGAAGTCATTTCAAATACTCCAGGTGGCTCCATTCGCTCGCGTATAAAATGTATGCAATCCAGGTCATACATATGCATGTATTCCACTCCAATTGAACCACAGTAAACTTTCTCCAAGCGACTTATAATCTCTCTAGGTATAGTGGCAATATATTAAAGTTGACGAAATATATGAAAGAATATTGGATTGGATAAATGGTCTAAGCTAATTTACTTACCCGTATGGGTAATACAAATTACGCCTACCTGAGCGACAACGCCGTTTCTTTACCGCCTATAGAAGTTCTTTCCGGTAATTCAAATATAGTATCCATATGTTCATCACCTAAAATATTTTCAAAATTTTATAATGAAACCGTAGTTAAATAAAATCCAGGATATCCCTTTGAATATTCTACAACTACGGGTTTATCTTAAAATACTTTACCAATAAACAAAGCTATCAATTCCATTCAGTCTGTAATTAAGAGAACCACCAATTTTAAAATAAATAACAGGGCTGGAATCGTCTGTTACGTTCGCCGTAATGAATGCTACCAATGCTAGTATCAGTTTGTAGATTTTGTTACTTTATTATTCTTTCAGTTATTCCCCTTTTTAAATTAAAGTACTTTTATCAATCTAAATAGTTTAATGAATGAAATAATAATCGACCTAGCTAGTAATAAGCGATTACTGAAGACGTCCTTTTAAACAATTTACGCTTGAAATATATGTTTTATAATGATTACAAATTCAAATTATCTATAGGATTAAAATGTATGTAGAANATATTCTACAACTACGGGTTTATCTTAAAATACTTTACCAATAAACAAAGCTATCAATTCCATTCAGTCTGTAATTAAGAGAACCACCAATTTTAAAATAAATAACAGGGCTGGAATCGTCTGTTACGTTCGCCGTAATGAATGCTACCAATGCTAGTATCAGTTTGTAGATTTTGTTACTTTATTATTCTTTCAGTTATTCCCCTTTTTAAATTAAAGTACTTTTATCAATCTAAATAGTTTAATGAATGAAATAATAATCGACCTAGCTATAAGCGATTACTGAATATTAAATTAATTTATATAATTTATATATAATTATTAATATTATTGATTACTGATTTTAAATTAAAGTACTTTTATCAATCTAAATAGTTTAATGAATGAAATAATAATCGACCTAGCTATAAGCGATTACTGAAGACGTCCTTTTAAACAATTTACGCTTGAAATATATGTTTTATAATGATTACAAATTCAATTTATCTATAGGATTAATATGTATGTAGAATTATAATCTATATATATAAAAGGACTTGTCCTCACTGACTGAGGTAAGACGCACGCACAGCCGTAACCGCTGTGCGTAGAAACGTGCAATTTGGTCAGATGTTTACTTTCGTAATCTGGACATCTACTAAGAAGGGATTTTGAAAAATTTTAACCCTAAAGGGGTGAAATAAGGGTTAAAAGTTTGTATGGAAAAAAATTTAAATCGGCAGCGATTTTTATAACATTTGAAATTTCGATTTTTAAGAATATTTAATTGAACACGTGTTTCATCGTTTTCTAGAAATCTCCCCCTAAGGGCGCAAATAAGGGGTTGAAAGTTTGTATAGATTTTTTTAAAACCGGCAACAATTTTTATAAAATTTGAAATTCAGACTCTTAAAGGTATTCAATTGAACACATGTTTCATGGTTTTCTAGAATTCTTCCCTTATGGGTGCAAATAAGGAGTTGAAAGTTTATATGGAAAAATTTTTACAATGCCACCGATTATTATAAAATTTGCAATATACACTCTTGAAAATATTTAATTGAACATGTGTGTCATGGTTTTCTAAAATTCACCCTCTAAGGGTACAAATAAGGGGTTGAAAATTTGTATGGAAAAATCTTTAAATTAAATTTAGACTCTTAAAAATATTTCGTTGAACACATATTTGGTGGTTTATTAGAAATTTACCCCTAAATAAGCAAGCGAAGATGCGCGCGTCCGCTAGTGACTTAATAAAACAATAAGTAGGTATGAATGTATAAAACTTTGGAGCAACATACACAAAACACTTCCAAGTTCTCGAGATACCACACGACACTCCAGTCCCTTTATGGCCAAAGGTGCGTTCTGCGCTTTAAGAATCCATCGAGCACCTATTGTAAGCATCAATGGATCGGTTTTCGCAAGAAGATGACCTCGCGCCTGTCGTAAATTTCATAGATTAAATTTTATTTATATTTCAGTTAATACACTCTTTTAATTTTTTTTCCTTTATACTCCTTTATACACACATATACACTCATAATAATTATTTATGATTTTTTCACATTATAGAAATTTGAATTTGATTTATAAAAGGTTTAAATCATAAAGAATTATGATTCATGAACAGTTGAATTTTAATTTTTGTTTCGTTCTTTAACCTACTAGAAATTTTCAAATTGACCTGATAGCTTCTAATTAGATTTTGTACTGCTAGATGTAACTTGATTCGTGATTTTCCCTCTTTATCGTCTGTCTTTTCCGACTTTAACTCTGCAATCAAATGTGTTCTTCTTCATCATCAGAACTAACATAGTTTATTGTAAATATTATGTTATATTTTTTACTTACTAAATTTGTAATTAATTGGATAAATTAATAATTAAATATTTTATTATATTTCCATGGAAACAAAAGGTGTGGCGAGTCTGTGTTTGGTGGCGGTGGTTTTTAATATGAACACTACACACTAAGAGGCAACTGGATTAATATTTCCGATGAAACTTACTGACTGACTTAGGGCTATGTTCATCTTCAAATTCTTCGATCTTTAACGTTGGACCACTGACACTCTCATAAAACCCGTCCCACGTCTACAGTTAAAAGGTAAACAATTTAAAAATGAAATAAGAAACTTTGACTGAATCCAGATAAGAGCTTTATTTAAAAGTTAATTTAGTATACAAACATCTTTATGAGATAACTTTTGCCCTTTTACAGGACTAATTCTGTTAATGAAACATTAAATATGATTAAAATTTAATTTAGAAATTAAATTAATTCTGTTAATGAAACTATTTTTATATTATTAAAATTTAATTAAAATTATCTTTCACGCATTTTGCAATTGTATTATAAAAATATAATTGTAATAATGCTACAGCTGCTTCTAAAATTCTATGGGTTATATTTTTATGGGGATATTAATCGTAGGTGTCTGAAAAATATGTCACATACAAATTATATGCGGAACAAAAGCTTAAATAGAATAGCTTGGGAAACATATAGCTTGTCTATGATTTTAACGGTTAGAACATTTTCTATTCGTAGGAAACTAACAAACAAACCTTGGGTGAAATAAAATGAAGTTCTTAGTTATTTTATGTGATAATAACAAAAGTCCTTTGCATTATAAAAAGTCTATGGTAGTCAATGTTTGCTATTCATAAAACACTCACGCCATCAATGGATCCTCTAGATTTCATCCAATCTGCGTACTGAGCTTCTAAAAAGTTTGTGTTGGTGCCACTCAGGAAAGCTTCCGCTTTTGCCGATTTATACCTCATTGAAGGATAAAGACGCTGTAAAATTGATGATTGATTGATACATGACAAAAGCCGTGCCAAATGTATAACATCCATATAAAAGTAATTAAAATAATGTAGGTAAACATCGAAACCTGTAACTGTATAAGTGCGCGGTGAACCCGAACTAAAGACATTTTAGGAAATTTAAATCGATGAATTCAGATTTATGCTAAAACAAATATTAAATATATAAAATTAATATAAATGTCTTAAAATTCTTTAAAAAATGACAGATGTCGTCAGCTGATGCAAATTTTTGAGTTTATATAGGTAAGTAATTGAAAAGATATTCTGTACAAAAACAACAATAAATATTGTTCATTATTTCAACCTACTTACATCTAAGTACATACGGTAATAAAATGAAAAAAAATGTTATAAATAAAGATTAATAGTTAGGTTGTAAGTCATATAAATACGAATAAGTAGTATTTTTTCCAAATCTAATTTAATATAAAATAAAATGAACACGTTTGAAAATGAAAAACTAGATAAATAACATTTTTGCCAATTCAGTCAATAGGATCCAGCACAAAGCAAAACATCAGAATGAATTAGTGTAGGGGCAGATTTGAGGCGCCGAGGGGAAGACACGAGGCGCCACTTAGAGAGGGCTGGATCCCTCGCGCCCCTCGCGCCCTCGTGACATGCGTGACGTATGTGCCGCATTCACTTTAATTTACTTACTGCGATAAGCTGGAGTTCCCAGCTTGCTCGTTACTTTTTATTTACTAAGAGTTTCTGGAAAAAAGCGCTGTTTGGATTTGTAAACTGAAAAATAAAATATTTTTGGTCTATTCCTGTTATTAAATATAATAATTATATTATAGATTACCTTTTACACTGTGAATTTATTTTTTAGCTTCCCGAATGTAGCAGGATAGGAAGAGCTCAGTGCTGAGACAAGTACGTCTCATTTTCCGCTGAACTCTGATGAAATGAAAATTTCAAATTTGTTGTATTTGAACCCACAGCCTATCACCTTCTCCTCTATCCATTCACCTCTTTATAAACTGTCCGTCATGTTTTAAAATAAATATATACTTTAATTCTATTTATTCCCCCGATCCTCTTTTAACTCGTAAATTTATCAGTGTTTTCTCTATCACCACACACTAAGCCTGCATTTATATTTATTCCTAATGAGTCCTCCAACAATGAGCAGTCATTAGAGAGACTCATTAAGCTCCACCCATCAATACAGTCCCTGTCAAGTCTGTCCGCTGACCGCAACTGCGTGACTAAGCGCCGCGTCCAGCCTTGGTCTGCTAATGCTCTATTCGATTTATCACTAATTAATCTCTCGTGGGCAAAATGTTTTATTAAATTAGTTAAATTGACACGGATTTAAATGATATTAAATATAATTGCATCGTAAATTTAAGTTGTTATAAAATTGTTTTTGATATAAATGTTCATGTATAGTGTATACCGTATATAAACGTATGTTTTTAGTTATGAAAATAAAAATTCGAGGAAATTAAATATTTAACATTTTAATTGCTTCGCTTTGCCTAGACACCAGAGCTGTCTAGACAAAGCCCGGCGTTAAGTTCCGTCTCTCAAAACACAATGCCTCCAGAATTCCGAGAGAGTGGAGAACGCAGTGTCTTAGCACTAGGCTCCCTGTGGACATAGGAGATACAGAGTGGAGCTAAAAAAAAAGATAACCAAGTAATGGTGCGCTCAATTTTGTTTTATTTTCAATGTATTTTTTCGTTAACAAGCTTGTAAGGCATTAAGTTCAGTGTCGTGCGGTCGAGCGCTACTCATGCTTCAAACCCCTCTGTCCGTTTGGTGGAAGCTGTGCAAACATTAACCCGGGGTCAGAACGCAAAAGTCGAGCAACGCCCTCAGGGTTTATTGTCTCTAGTACATAATGAGACCTCTCGGCGACGCGTGACACTTGTCTGCAGGTGCTCGTGTGGTTTACGCTATCGTATATTACATTTGCTTGTAATTTAATTGGGGCCAGTCCTGCCGTTATAAGCGTTTGGCTGTGAACGCGACAAATTTTAGGTTCGCTTCCTACTCGAGGAAATGAAATATTTCATATTTTTATGTTATCGATCTGGACCATAGAAAACTAAGTGTTTTAACACTAGCCTAACCTGCCTACTGTGCTGTGTGCGAAAAGCTAAAAAACAACTATTCATAGCAAAGAAACTCACTATTGGTTTGTAAATTAATATGACTAGGTATACCCTTTTAGTTTAAATATACGAAAATAAATGTGGAAAGCTACATACATTTATTTACTTTAAAAATGTATTTTTAAGTTAGAATAACTCTGTGATTTTACATATCCATTGCATAATTTTGAAATATAGTAATTAATTTAAACTAGTTTTTTGTTATTGGCTTACATAACTCGCTCACTGTATGTTCATTATGGTTTAAAAATTGGCCTTCTAAACTATTATATACCTATGTATAACCTACTGTCACCTAAAATTAGATATTACGCCATGTAGGTCAGGAGAAAGTTATAATAACATTACTCATTTAAAGCAATTTTATAGTTAATAATTTCACTTTTAACTGTCGTGTTTAAAAGGTGTAAAGTTGTATCGTTAATTGCTTTTGTCGCAAGCATTCAAGCATATATTTCGTAGTCTGACTACTGTATAAATGGAGGTACTTTTATAATTATACGAGTATACTTATTTTACAATATCAACAAATACAAGCTTAATCCGCGCCACATATTGCTTTAAGCACAGAAAGAACTGTTTAACTTTTTAAATCTATAAAACTGAATTTATAAAGAATAAAAAACGAAAAAAATAGAGAAAAAAAATGATAATGATCACTTTATATGGATATATTACATAGGTACACTATAAAAAACAATAGAGAGAGAGAGGTGCGCTTCACCCATGTTTCGATCGACTAGATGTGAAAATTATGCGACCTTGTGGTCTACAACATCTCCTTAATATATATATATAGTTTATATAATACAATGAGTAACTCTATATTGCAATACACATTGTTGGCAACTTGGATAATTCTGTTAGCTCTAAGCATTTCTATAACATATAATATACAGTTATATAACAGCTATGTCGATTGTGTGGCACTTGGGTCGTATCTGACTGTGTAATTCTTGTAAATTCAAAGTATTAGACATAGGAATATTTGTACTTTTGTTATAGATATTTTTCCGATTTATTAAGACAAACTGGATATTATATTTTTATGTAGAGTTTTAAAAAGAAGAGAGAGAGATTGTATGCAAAACGTGACGATAAAGAACCATGACGCATTTTATTTTTACGGATTTGTTAGGATAATGGCTCTGTAAGACAATTTTAATTTGGTATTTTCGGTTATTATAAAGCACTAGCTTTTATCTACGGCGTCTCTCCTGTGGTCAAATGGAAAAAACTAAAAAGTGTATGTCATACTTCTACATGACATCACATAGTCTAAGTGCGCGAGGCAACTCTGACCGCAGGTACAGTGATTTATGTACAGTACCTACATCTCAACGATTAACGTGATGCAATAGCCTTCCTTAATACATGGACTATTCAACAAAAATGAAAATTAAACTAGTAGTTCCTAAGAACGGGGGTTTCAAGTAAACAAACGCTTCTGCGTTATATTAATAGTTTATATAAAAAAGTATTTTAAATGTATAACAATGATAGTTAGTAGAAAAATTAATATTCCTTACTCTCTATTTTTTTATGTTTCTTTTAATCTCAGTTTTTATAATATAAATTATTTTTGTAATAAATTTATATGAAAATCTTTTCATATAGGTAGTTTAATATATTTTTATCCGTAACTATTTACTGCTGTTTTATTATTCAATATTTCTTATTTAATGCCGAGCTTTGATAGTTACTGGCATGAGAAAAGTAAACGATTGTTTTAGTTCACTGTATGAAAAAAGGGAATGAACTGGAATATTATTTCAAATCATTCTTTGCCTATTGAAACAAAAGACGTTTCGCAGAGAGCGGTGCGTGGTAACTTTTATAGATATTATTTTAAAAATATTATAAATTTTTCAAGTGTTTATATAGGAAAGAAGTGTGTAAGCAATAGGTTCCCAGGTTCCCTTTGCCTACTCTGCTATATGCAGGTGATAGCATAAAACTATAAAAACATATATATATATAAGGTAATTTAGAATAGCAAGCATATAACTTTAGTAAGCGTCTTAAATGGAAAATTAATATTAAGTTAGACAAGCATAACTTTAACTTTTCTAAGATCGCGAACTCCTGGTTTACGATCAAAGTTCACGTTTAGTAAAGCTTTTCGCAACATATTTCCGAACCTCGCATCCAGGTACCCATAGTTATACAATAAAAGTTTCCGTTAAATATCTCATCACCGTTCGCTGTTAACATTAACTACGCTTTTATGTGAGAACTGACTTTTTACTGCGGCTTAACTAGACTACATGGAACTTGGTTTAATGAAGCAAGAACTACATCACGCTAGCTGGGACTGGGAGGGCTGGGATCATATTACAATTTGATAATTCGGCGGAAAATGGGGAACGTAGTGTCTACATTAGATTCCCTCTGGCAACCCTGTTGTTTACAGAATGTAGCATAAGGCTGAAAAAACATATAAAAAGTTATATACGAGTGACGAAATAAAATGTAAGAACTACAAAAATGGCATTACATAACTAATATGTTCAATATTCATCCATTTTCCAAGTAGACAAACAACTTGAAATGAATTTGCACTTCAATTATAAAGTTTCAAAAACTTAGCTGCTCCTGTTTTATACTCGTATAGCGCTACCATTATTCAAGTTATTCTTTTGTGTGGTGGCGTTTGTACGGGTTGTGCAAACAAACTCAGTTCCTATGACGGAGGCGCGCGGCGCTTGCCTGTCGCGCACTTTTAACGAAATATATTATAAAATAAATGAAGATTACTTACGTCTACTTACAATGTTGTCTTTTTTTAATGTAATATTAACATTTAGTTATTTATTTTTAGGTATACCTTTATAGTATATCTTTTAGAAAAGTGTGCTGTCATTTATTTAATTCCATTACATTTTCATATTAGAAAATAAACTGAAACTCAGATGAAAATAGAAAATCAAAATCCTTATTTGTACCTTATTCCTAAACATAGTGTAATGTCATGTTACAAAAGCTTACTTTGCGACGACTTTCCCCCTTGTATGTGCTGCTACGAGTATATTTCATATTTATGCAACTAAGAACATTTCTTTGGAACTGTATGTTGTTATTGTATATTTGATCTCCAGTTACAGTTTCATATCGCGCTTTACCCTTACCTCGTTCAGGATATATTTAAGTATACCCTTGAATAACCTTTGAAGTCTTGGGAAGCCACTAAACGCTAACGTTTTCAAATAACTACTCGAAAGAAATTATTATTCAAAGGAGTGTTTTTGCTTATCTAACCATTTGTATTTCTGTAGTACTATATCCTTTTTTAACCGACTTCTGTAAGAAAAGGAGGTTATCAATTCGACTGTATTTTTTTTTTTTTTTATGTTTGTTACCTCATAACTTTTGACTGGGTGAACCGATTTTGATAATTTTTTTTTTATTGAAAGGTGACGAATGGTCCCATTTTTTTTTTCTTCCCGAATGGTCCCATTTTTTTTTATCCATGTCTGTCAATGGTATCTATGAGAAAATCACATAAGTCTTAAATTTGCATTAGGTATGTGCGCGACAAATAGACGAATAAGTCAATGTCGCGCCAACCGATTTTGATGATTCTTTTTTTATTTGAAAGGATACACTTCAAGGATAATTTAGTGAAAGTTTGGTTAGGTTCCGATTATGGGATCCGGTGAAAATTTAGAAAGTTTGTTTTTTTTGGTAAAAAATTGATTATACTGTAATAGTTACAAGCAAAAACTTTTTAAATTGATGTCAGAGGTGAGATTCCTGATCGTTGCATTTCTTTTCAACCAACCTCAAAAAAGAGGATGTTCTCATTTTCAACCAACTTCAAAAAAGGGAGATTCTTCATTCGCCCGAATACATTTTATGTATTTTCTTGTCAATATACCAAAATGTAACTTTGCACAAAAATAATACCTAATTAAATAAAGTTTTACTTAGGACAACCACAACCACTCGTTGACAACCACTACCACCACCATCACCACTCGTTTAAGAAGCATCATTTTAAGATCTACCCATCACTAAAAATCGTAAAATAAATTAATTTTTAACAAAAACAAAAACCGACTTTATACCTTTACTACAATATCTAATTAGTAAGCTTGTTTGTTTTACTTCAAAATTATAAAATCTTTGTATAATTGTTTTTCACTTTTTAGTTCGTTGTTAGAAATCGGTTTTTGTTTTTGTTACAAATTTATGTGGTTTAAAAAAATGAGTTTCAATAAAGAAAATAGTGTTGCTTCATTCTATAAATATTTTACAGTTGAATCAATAACCTAATAAATCTGCAGCGGGAAGAAAGTACAATTATCAGTGCAGCTGCGAGCTGTCGCTGGTTTCAAAGTTAATAATTCAACACGGGCATAATGCATTATGCTACAAGTTGTGTCACCTGACATATGGAGAAAATTGCATTCCCGCCGCCTTTGTTTCAGCTTTAAGATATTGCCTTCGTAATAAGATGTATTAGATCTCCTAGGACTTGTAAACTGTTCAGTTCAATGTACACTGGAATTTATTTAACAGTATTCTTTGTGTTTGTTTCGAATCGATTTATTTAGTATGAACGGTTTTTGTTTATTTGAAAACGAGTTGGATCGTGAAAGGGATTTATCGTTTGATAACTAGTTAACCAAATAACTTATATAATTCATCATCAATTTTCATAGGGTTAGATGGGATTTTCATAATTATATGGAAATCAAAGTCAGGCCAGTGGTGTAGAGACATAATCGCAATAGGTTGTGGGTTGAATTCCTACTCGGGAGAATGAATTATCTAATATTTTTATTTCCTCGCTCTGGTATTGAGGCAAAGTTTGACATTAAGCTCCGCCACTCAATATGTACAATGTCTTAAAAAAATTGTATGGGGAACGTAAGTGTCTTAATGGGGACGGTATGTCCTGACATAAGGTGTCCAGGTTCTTTCTCCCTACCCTGTTAAGCTGAGCTAAAAAATGGAAATTATTAAATGGCAAAGAAGACACAAAAAAAAATTGTTATTATAATTTAAACTATTAAGAATAATAAATACGTAAAAATTAAGATATATATTGCAATGCAAAAAATTTCTACACTAACATCAAATTAATAATAAAAGTTGATTATTCTACTAAATCTAAAAATATGCCTAATAATAAAATATTTTCCAATAATCTACGTTAATTATCTTTTCATTATAAGAATGTTTTCATTATCATAATATTGTTAGAATTACTCAAGAATTACTCAAGAATTACTCAGAATATTGTGAGAATTACTCTATTTCATACAATTTATTACATTTGTTTTATTGTGAAATTAACGTAAACGATACACTAAAACAACTGTTAGCAACCGAACAAGCAATTATTTTAAATTGAACTATTCATACATTTATTATTTCAGTTATAAAAATTAAGAGTATTACAGTTTAAATGGTTTCAACAGAGTCTGCAGTTGAGGCGGCATAAAATAATTGCCGAGCGAGTTTTCAGCTCTATGCCAGTGTATGCTGGGACGTTGTGAAAAGCTGGTAATGAATAGTGCTCCAGCCTAATGGACATAGCTAGTTGGATTTTGACAAAACACTTCCTAAATTCAAGTTTTATAATTAAAGAAATAGGTATTATAAATAAATCGAATGAAAGCTAGAGAAATTAAGAGTGAAAAATTACTACATAGATCAAATAAGAAAATTACGGGAGGCTATCAAATAGTAAAGGCCGGACCAACAACTCCTGGTTTTTGAAATTTAACAATAGGGGATGGGGATTCTTACGTTGTCTAAGAAGCTTAATAAATAATAAAACCTCTTTCTTCTTTCTTTCTTATGCCCTCTAGAGGACTGGAGACTAATATCCAGATATTTATTATTAATTTCAGCTTGATAGTTTCACATGATCTTGAGATAAATATCCTTGAGAGACAGAAAACAAATTAATTCTATAAGGATTTCGTTTTTTCTTTTGAAATACGTAACCATAAAAATTACCTAATAACATACATAAAATATTTGTAGTGCCTCATTTGTGAAATTTCACTAAACAAAGCGAAAGCTCTAAATTTATCGTTAATTAAATCATCGTTTACATAAATTAAGTTTGAGTGTACCAATATTTAGCGTTGAACATCGGTAATAAATTGCTTATATTGTATATTATTAACTGTGTTTACTGTCCAAATAATTTATTCATGGAGTGAAAAGCGATTTACGTCAGATATGATATTATTTTACTGAATCAATAAATAGTTCCTATACGAGTATATAGGGTCGCTATCGCGCTGTCATCGTTTTGATAAAGTTTAATTAGATTTCTGTGCTGCATTGACGTCACTTTGGTAATAAAGTATTAAATATTAAAACTTGAAATTCTATTAAGTTTAAAAAATATTAAACCCAGCTTAATATAAACTTCTCATTTCAAATTAATGAACACAATCAAAGTAATACATTTTTTTGGGATCAACTGGGAACCTAGGGTTAATACACTCCGTTCCCCGTTCCCCTCTTCCTGACTAACTTTAGAGTTTAAACTAAACGCCGCTTTTCGCCTCCTTATCAGAGAAGGCCGCCGAGACGGCCTCAATCAAAGTAATAATAAATAAACGTGAATTAAAGGTTTATTTTATATGCCTGCGCCTTATTGCTTCGCCAGTATAACGTAACCTTGAGCAACCACACGGCATTTCAGCTTATTTATACATTTAATAAATTATTAAGTCAAGTTAATTTACGTCTTGTTATTTTGTTAACATATTTTAGTATCATAAACATATTGTAGTATATTTTCAGTTTTAGAAAATTGTATATTATTTAAAAAAGAAGTACGGTTTTCAGCGTAAATTCATGTAGCTTAGTTCTATTTTTTTTTGTATTAGTCATATAAGTACACCAATTTGAACACGTTTTAGCTTCGTTTTAGCAGGAGGAACCAGGGAACTTACTATTAAGACCCTCGGTCCCTATTAAGACAGTAGCATAACTTAACGCCGCGGTTTGCTTCGTTACCAGCAAGAAAATGAATGAAAATATTAAATATTTCATTGCCTTGAGTGAGAATCGAATCCACGACCTGTCGCGAAATCTGAGCGCTTGCGCACTTGTCTCAGGACTGTTATATTAAGTTCTGGACTTATACGACAAGTAACGTATATAGGTATATTTGCACTTTAAACTTAACCAAACCACCGTACCATAAGATACGCCCATACTTATATACTATTTATTATATATATATAGGCTAAGTGTCGCATATGTCTTATTAACTATAATTAATTTATTAGTTTGTTTGTTTTCTTTTTCTTGACTTAGGAGAATGTCGTAGTTTCCTCAAGTTGTTTACGAGCCCTGGCACCTCGGAGGCGCCACGATCACACACACACGCACATACGCGATCGATAACTGTCATTCCCTTCATATTCTTTTTAATGACATAAAACTTGATTTATTAATTAATTTGCTTTGACATTTTAAAGTATTAATATCTCATAATAATTATCCTTATAGTATAGTAACTAATAAATAATTTCTATAGGAAAAGGAATGTTTTGATTTTAGTTTCTATCTAGATACCTACGTTCATGCAGAATACAACGAGCAGCTGAAAAAAAATTATGATTTTTTAAAATAGTTATATTTAAAATGTTGCATATATATATCACAGTTGGGAGAACTGATTTAATTATATATAAGCAAATAAGTTAAATACGTTATAAGCAAATAAGTAGGCGTAAGCAGTAAATAGTAAGCGTTAAGAAATAAAATTAATTTTACAATATTTCAGTAAGTGTAATGTAACACTTCCAACTGAAAACGGTGCATAATTCCATGTAAACAAATTTAAGAAACGCGAGAAATTGCGCCATAATTATTTCGGAGAGCTGGAAAAGTTCAAGAATGCAGCTCTCACGGAAAGCGTGCGTCGTGCTTAACTTTACTTAAAAAATTGTCGAGTAAAAATGTAGTCTTCGTTAAAAAAAGTCATGATATTAAAAATTCTATTATTTTTCTAACAAAAAAATGTTTAAAACTTTAAAATGCCTAGTATTTGCTTATCTTGAGTACGAAAGTTTTTTTTTACGCTTCACGCTGTATCACGCTTGTAGTGAGACGCGTGGGAGCCTAGTGTTTAAACACCCCGCTCCCCACTTTCCGCCGAATTGAGTGGCGCAATTCAACGTCGGGATGGGAATCTAACCCATAACCAGTCGCGACTACAGTTAAACTTTGTGCCCCTGAGCCACGGCTGGCCTCAAGTAACATAACATATAGGGTCAAAATATGGGAACTGACTGCTTTGATATAAACTCACATAACATTTTAAATTGAATATTCATTGTCTCTGATATATGGTAGGAGTGAGAAGCGAGTAGACCAATTTGTGCCCCGACGTCACAGACGCCTCTAAAATGGCAATGTTTTGGTAAATTAAACGTACACGCTATTTATCTCGTGTGAACATCCTAAGCAACGCTTCCATCCATATTATTACATTTCAATTTATATTAACAAAGGATATGTATGTCTTTTTTTGAATGGGTAAATGGGAAAAAAATTAATTAGTTAAATACACTTTAATGAAATTACATAAATATTATTTATTATTTCTCGAATAATCTTTGTAATATGAACACTTATGAGTTTGGATTCATGAAACGAAACTAAAAATTTAAAGAAAATCTTTGTCATTTAAAACGTTTATTTTTATTGGTTAAACGATTTTAAGTATACTTACTATAACTTACTCTAACGATGCTTAATATGAGAGATCAGTTATTTCGTTATGAAATGAATCTTTTTTAGAAACGGAGTGTCTTTACATTAGCTTCCCAGGTTCCCTCTGCCTACCTTTCTATTTACGGGATGCAGTTTAAAAAAATCAATTAAATAATGCAGAATATTGTGAGTATTATATACCTACAGTCCACCTTTGTATTTATAAGTAAAAAAAGGAGAAAAAAATTGCAACTAAGCGTTTCCATGTGTATACATGAAGGGGAAGTTAAGTATAACAAAAACCTTCCCCTTAAATGCAATTGATTTGTTGTCAGGGCAGTCATTTATCAACACAACAAACACTCCGCGGGGTACGTCCCCTTGCCTCCTTCACCAAAAACGTAATAATACTAAGAGCAACGCAACGTACAACCCTTTTTTGTGTGGAACCCACATTTTTCAGTGGAACGTAATTTGTATAACTCGAGCATTCGCCTCGTTTCTGCTTTCGCGTTGCCCGGAACTCGCCCGTTCAGTCCACCGCACGAATATTTCTTCTATATTGACGCTCGTAAATAGTTGCCTTGCGGAAAAATTGCAAAGAAATGCAATAGGGAAGTTTTAATTTTCTATTTGCTTGAAATATCGGTTTGTTTTCGAGGAGCATTTGTAGTGTATATTAAACTTTGATATATTGAATTAAAAACACTAACGCTTATATGCTTATAAATTTATAACGTTATGTATAAAATTATAATTTTACGGTCGTTTTAATGAATAAATAAATTTTCACTTAATAATAAAATTGTCGTCGAGAGAGCTAATCGTGCGTAAAATTATGTATAATACATGTAAAATAAATAATACATGTATAATATTTATGGATAAAGACGAAAGTTTTATAAATTACTAGTGGGCCCAGACGCGGCTACGCCCGCGAAAATATAAGCCTAAATAATTAAAATAAGTTAAAAAATAATAATAAGTGGAGATTTATTATTAGAAAAAATGTCTGAGTAACCGAAATGAACAAACAAAAGAAGTAAAAGTAACTAAAGGAAATTCTTAACATTAGAAAAAGTACCTAAAGTTTGCCGTGCGCGCGTACTAAACATTTTTCTATATTAAATAATTATTAATTTTTGCGAACAATATTAAATAAAATCCCAAATGATTAAAATTACGATATTTTAAGTGTATAACATCGGTATAGATAACCGAACTAAGATTAATTAATTATAAGCAGCAAGTAATTACATAAAAAATAATATTAATTCGAAAATATATAAAAAATTACAAAATCAACAAAGTCATCTGCCCGTTCGCGTCGGTCATACTACACAACTCGTAGGCTAAGTCATTTGGAATCAGTGACATCTCCTTAATTATTTATTAGAATGTTATACAGTAAACTATAATTTCCATCTAGATGAAATGCTAAAAGTGACTATTATATTTATTTTCATAAGGATGAATATCAAATTATAGAAATCATCTAATTTTTGTTAATGTATACAAATCTATATCGGCGCGCGCCATGTCTGCATTAAGCAAACTCACTTTGGGTGACGTTTTCTTAAAACAACAAACTTTGCAAGCCGTTGCTTAGCAACGCGTAGCGACCATTGTTATTAACATGGCGGAATAAATTGCATGTCAAATTAATTATTTTAATATATTGGTATATATCGAAAATATTACAAATATGAGGAAAAAAAAAGTATCCTATGTTCATCCCGGTACCCTCAAGTATCTCTATATGAGTATTTTATCACAATTAAATTAGCGGTTTGGGCCTGATTGCGTAAAAGACAGACAGACAGACAGACAGACAGACAGACAGACAGACAGACAGACAGACAGACAGACAGACAGACAGACAGACAGACAGACAGACAGACAGACAGACAGACAGACAGACAGACAGACAGACAGACAGACAGACAGACAGACAGACAGACAGACAGACAGACAGACAGACAGACAGACAGACAGACAGACAGACAGACAGACAGACAGACAGACAGACAGACAGACAGACAGACAGACAGACAGACAGACAGACAGACAGACAGACAGACAGACAGACAGACAGACAGACAGACAGACAGACAGACAGACAGACAGACAGACAGACAGACAGACAGACAGACAGACAGACAGACAGACAGACAGACAGACAGACAGACAGACAGACAGACAGACAGACAGACAGACAGACAGACAGACAGACAGACAGACAGACAGACAGACAGACAGACAGACAGACAGACAGACAGACAGACAGACAGACAGACAGACAGACAGACAGACAGACAGACAGACAGACAGACAGACAGACAGACAGACAGACAGACAGACAGACAGACAGACAGACAGACAGACAGACAGACAGACAGACAGACAGACAGACAGACAGACAGACAGACAGACAGACAGACAGACAGACAGACAGACAGACAGACAGACAGACAGACAGACAGACAGACAGACAGAGTTACTTTCGAATTTATAATATAGGTATGGATTTTATTGTAATTTGTTTTTTCATTAAATTAAATTTTATTATAGGCCGTAGCGTATGGGTTGTATTAATTGTGCCCCTGGCACAATTTTGTGACTGTAACGTTACGGTTTTGAGTTCGATCACTACTCGGGAGAATGAATTGTTATTTAGTTATTAATATTTTCATTTCTTCTCTCTGGCACCAAGGCTAAAAGCTCGGCGTTAAGTTCCGTTACCCAGCGAGCAATGCCTCGAAAAATTCAGCATAAAAAGGCTAAAGGAGTGCCTTAACACTAAGTCCCCTTGCCTTACCTACTATGTGAGGGATACAGCGTGAAGTTGATTTTTTTTTCATTTTATTATAATAATTACTCTGCATACAAGTCATTCATATTCTACAACTATTACTTTAACAAATGAGCGAAAAAAAAGTTTAAGTTACAGCAGCAGTACTAAATGTGGGTGGCAACCATCAGACGTCATTATTAAAAATGTAGTTTTTAAAATGCATTTTACCGTCGTTACCAAGTTCACTGCTCCTTTTATAGCTCTGTTAGTGGCGTGTTGGTCGCATCATAGTACAATTCTTTAAAAAAATAGTGACTAGGCCTGTAAAATATTATTTTTTATCCTAACACCATCTCCTGTATAGAGATTATGCAGAGAAAGCAGAGAGAATCTACTTTTAAGAGTTAAGTCTCGTTTCTCACTTAACAAGTTTGAACTTGCTATAATTTAAAGGAAAAACCGTTTCTAATCAAAATAGTTGTCAAATGTTTACCGATATACGTTAATATACTGTATCAGTGATGTGGAACGGTCCGAGATCGTGTTGGTGGTCGACGGTGTCTGTTGGACGAATCGAATCTGTCGCGAGCAACTGTGGCAACCGCTCTGCCCCGTACCAAACTTACCGGCGCTCGCCGCAACATGTTGTAGAGTGCAGTGCTACTAACTTTAAAGACAAAACTTGCTCTAGTTATCTTTTTTTTTAATTGCGGTTATTTTTTTTATATTATCTTTAAAAAAGTTGTATATTTCAGAGATAAATGGTTTTTACTCTGTATCTTGCCCGGAAATCCCTATATTGGTACGATTTCGACGATGTTCGGGTACGCATTGGATTTTTTAGGCTTTATAATTAATATATATAAATTTCAAACAATACAATATATAAATATTAAAACAAAAATAAACATTTTAAATAAATTGTTAATATTTAGAATATACCGCCTATTCGCAAATACAATTTATTCAATAGTATCTGCCGTTTGTGCTGATACATTCGACAGGTAAATAAGGACGAGGTACGCAAATTGCTGAATCTCGTTACTATTTGGCAACGTAGATAGGTATCCGTAACGCCTGGAGCACCGAAAATGCTGTATAATGCGTGAACACCTCTCATTTTATTCATTACGTTAAGGCCTGGGGCTTTTTTTTTCACATTATAGAAGATATTTTATTTCTTTTCCCAATAATTTTGTTTTCAATAAGAAATCTTTTATGCCGAAATATTCTTTAAGATAACCTTAACCAAAGAGATAACTGTAACTTCTACGAGTATTTACAACAGTCCAAGATTAATAATTAAAATAATGTAACAATTAAATTATTAAAATTAAGTATTGACATACATAATTTAAGCATACAAAGTAATAAAATAGAATTGCAAAAATTGTATAATATAATAAGATTGAAAATTCTCTAATTATATTACATTCTACATTTATCAGAATATTCTCCGAGCTTTCATAAGGACGTCTGAAGCAATAATAGACGTCTAGAACTTCAAACATGCCTACCGAAATTGGATGGCAGGAAGATTCAGTGCCCCGAAGGCTCTTACGTTTTTCATACTCTGAATATATTAGAGCTATGTATCAGCTGGAGGTTTATCTCCGAGACGATATTGGTTGAAGAGCTATTTGGCGCGAGTTATACGGCACGTTTCGAACAAAGGGATACCTTAGATATACATATGGCTGCTTAGAACTTCTGAGGCTTACATTTGTCGTGAATATGATAGATATATTATTTCTGGTGATTTAACATCAGACAATACAATTTTACAATTTACATATTACAATTTATCCATCCATACCTATATTATAAATTCGAAAGTAACTCTGTCTGTCTGTCTGTCTGTCTTTTACGCAATCAGGCCCAAACCGCTAATTTAATTGTGATAAAATACTCATATAGAGATACTTGAGGGTACCGGGATGAACATAGGATACTTTTTTTTCCTCATATTTGTAATATTTTCGATATATACCAATATATTAAAATAATTAATTTGACATGCAATTTATTCCGCCATGTTTATAACAACCGCAGTTGCTAGGCAACGATTTGCAAAGTTTGTTGTTAGAAAACGTCACACAAAATGAGCTTGCTTAACGCACCTCTCTATTGAAAACTGAAAATAATTTCATAAATATATTTAATAAATATTCGTATAGTTCAAGCGGGCGTAGCCGCGCTCGGGTCCACTAGTTGTATATAAAATTTTCTCACAAATATTCGAAATCTGGCGGAATTAACAGAACTTGTCGAGCGAAAAATTATAAAATAAGCTCAAAATTACAACATAGAAGATAACTGTTAACAGACGCTGTCGTGATAATTCAATTTTTGTTAATTACTTTCTCTTTATATTCATATTTCATTGCCCTTCAAAGTTATTAAATATTTTATAGTTCATTTAACTCGCATTCAAGAATTTTTCATTTAAGTAGTATTTAATATTTAATAAACTTCACGACAGAAGTGACTGGACATTTGTGACGCTTATTAATTTTTATTTGCTAATTTAAAACCAAGAAAATAAATTCTGTTCGAAATATTTTTCTCATTAAATTTTTGGCGAAAAGTCTTAGTGCTGGGATTTGAGATTGGCAGGTCCACAAAGAAATTCATTAAGGAGATGTTGGTTGTGACACTTTTTGGACGTTGGAAAACGATTCCTTTGGCGTAACTTAAGTATTTTATATAATTATGAAAATAATAATATAATAATGATATTTATTCATTTACTAACGAAGCACGCGCAGCTTTGCCCTTTATATTATAGCTAAATTATACAAAATACATAAATTGTAGCTCATGTGACATTCGGATGGTATGAAAAACCGTTCAGAAGTTTGTGCTTGAAAGTGGAACAAACATCTATCCTTCCAAACTTTTACATTTATATGTTAGAGTATGATATAAGAATACATGCTTATATATACCAATATCTCGTTAAATATATTTTTCCTCGCATAGCAGTGTTCATGTTAAGTGGGGAAGTTCACACCACTTTCACTACCAAGAGCAACTTAATAAAAAAAATCCCTGATTGAGAATAGAACCCAGAACCATTTCGTTTACATCCGGCTACATCACAAAGAAATCTATTATAAAATATAACCAATAAATATTTGGTACCATCATAATAAATCATTCTACCTGTGAACCTCATAATAGGAATATTGAGCAGGTAAACTTAAGTGTATTCAATAAGGCTCGCATGCATACTTCGCGCAAATTCTCTCCTCTGGTGAATGTGAGAACGTAAAATAGTGAATTGGTCCCGAGAGCCCAAAGGCGCTTTTAAGTCTTTGTGTAGCGAAAAGTTTACTCTTTTATAAACCTCGGGAAATATATTTGTTCGGAACAAATTGGGGTAGGTAATTTCTAGGGCCCTGTGGTAATCTGCTCTTTGAGATAGTCCTTCTTATAATACTAATATAAACTTAATACTTATTTATTTAAGCAATTTCTAATGATTTATACATTAAATTAATGATTTACAAAGATTCGGAGACGCCCGCTGAGGCTTCAGTACCGATTATAGTATTATTATTATTTAGGATTGTAGATCAAAGGATTATAAAATCATATTTTTTCTAGTTCTTGCACATGTAAGACATTTACTTTCAGTCATTAATTAAAAAATTTACTCTTTTGCTTCGCCAAAGATTGATATTTTAAAACAAAACAGCAGCTATTACCACTATGTATGGCGTAAATGGATAGCAAACGGTCATGTGCCTCAATATAAGCTCATCGCTCTCAGAAATTTCTTGAGAATAACATAAAAGGATTGAACGCGCGTGGGTCGCGAGTGAACGAACCCAATTGTGGCCGAGCACCGAGCATGCATTGTCCACCTACGACAATACATGGATATGAATGGGTGTTACATATTCTTAAATTCATTTTGAATATTATATTAAGATTTTTGAAGAGAAATTTAAGGCTTGGTTTATTTAATATGGGTTGAACGTGTTAAATATATTGTATTTACGCTTGTATGCCGAATCCAACTTACAACAGAATACTATTAGCTAATTCTAATAATAATTTTATTTTTTTGCTGACATTACTATCCCACATGATGATAATCTCGTGAAGGCCGAAAAAGAAAAACAATCTAAATATTTGGACCTAGCCCATGAGATTACCGCCATGTGGGATGTCAATGCGACTATGATTGTGCCGATAGTGGTTTCGGTTAACGGTTTAATAGCGAAAAGCCTCGACCGACACCTTAAGAGGCTATCGCTTAGCTGTTGGATCAAGAACCGGATACAGAAGGCAGTGTTACTTGAGACGGCGCGTATTGTGCGGAGGTTCCTCTCTCTGGAGCCCTAGCCACCGATGGCTTGGATCCTCGTCCCACCCTCGGAAGAATGGTTTTTTAATATTTTTAAATGTATCTTTTTTATAATAATTTATATTTAAAAATGTAAAATTGATTCACTAGTTTAATAAAAGTATATTCATTTTAAATTACTTAGCACTTATATTGAGACAACTGTAGTGTCCTGTTATTATTTTTAAAATTTGCAAAGCTAGCTATCGACATCGATAACGCCACCCTCGAGAACGCGACCTAAAGAGGCAAATGGGCTAATAAATGTTAAACGTTCTTGCATCGCTGAGCAGTACAGCCGTAGATGGCGTTTATTTGAAAATTATATAATCATCTAAAGCCCCGTAAAGAGGTGAACTAAAAATATAGATTTAAATAGAAACTATTGTTTAATTTGGTAAAAATAATTGCTTCCTTAATAAAGATTAGACCTACTAGGTTCCTACTAGGTAGTAGAGAGACTGACTACCCTGCAGGATTCTTTATGTTTTTAAAACAAAGAAATAAATAATCTTCGTATTTACTGAATATACTTTTATTAAACTAGTGAATCAATTTTACATTTTTAAATATAAATGATTATAAAAAAATACATTTAAAAATATAAAAAAACCATTCTTCCGAGGGCGGGACAAGGGTCCAAGCCATCGGTGGCTAGGGCTCCAGAGAGAGGAACCTCCGCACAATACGCGCCGTCTCAAGTACTACTGCCTTCTGTATTTATATTATTAAAAAACGAATTCACAACCGCCGCATTTACAGTCGCACTCTTGTGCCACTGCGCCATAACGGCTTCAATTTTTGAATTAATCGCATGTAATATGTATCGTGATACTAAAAATATTTGTATAGAAGTAGATTTTTATTTGTCTATTAGCTCATTTTCCATGTTTTTATAAAAGGTGTAATTAGCCATCTTTCATTGTCCTTCCTTCAACAAGTTAGTGGTAAAAATTATTGATATGGCATGTTATAATTTCATTATACCATACATTTTCATAAAAACCCTTGCGAGGTGATAATTCCATATAGTAGGACTAAACAAATACATAAAGCTTAAAATTAAATGCTTAGATAGAAATATACCTAATGCATGCGGATCATAATTTATACGTATTAAGGCCTATTTAAATAAAAAAAAATATATAATCAATCTTTTTTTAATTTAGACACTCCATTCCCCATTTTCTGACGAATTCTGTAGGCATTGCGTGTTGAGTGGAGGAACTTATCACCGCGCTCTGCCTCGACACCAGAGTGAAGAAATGAAAACATTATATATTTCATTTCCTTGCGCGGGGTTCGAACCTAAAACCTGGCGCGTTTACAGTCACCTTCTGCCCCTGCACCACGTCTCATATTATATAAACTGTCTGCACTCCAATTATTATTATTAGGTATTAGGTAATTCTAAAATAAATTTAACCAAGAAAAGTAAAATTACTTTGTTTAGTTCAAACGTGAAATTATACACATTTTGACATAATCTAAAGCCTAAAAGGCAGTTCTGCCGGTCTTCTTGGTCCCTGGAGAGAGCTTGACTGAGTTTAACGAGTTACTATTACGCACGTGCGTACAGTTTGCCTAATTGAACTCTCTCATTTTGTTCTCCTATTGTTATAAGGTGGTTAAGGAATAGTAGTGGGGGCCAGTCGTGGCGCAATGGCGTTACCAGAGTGACTGTAAACATAACAGGTTGTGGGTTCGATTTCCTCTCGGGGAAATATTTAATATTTTCTCCTTAATATAGGCTAAAATATGGCGTTGAATGCCACTACTCAACACACAGTGCCTCCAGAATTCAGGGCAAAATGGAAAACGGAAGTGTGTTAATGAGAACGGAGTGTCTTAACACTAGGTTACCTTCACGTTACCTCTAGCATACATCGTGAAGCTAAGAAAATAAGTTTCTTTAGACTGAAAAAGAATTGCTTTAAACCGCTAAGATACTTACACTAAGTAACAAAGAACGTATCAATTTGAAATATTGTTAGCAACAATAAATATCAGACAGAATTATATTGGAAAAATATTTTATAAAGAAATGTTCATGTAAACGACGCGACGTTTTATCCCCGACAGTGCTTTTATGGTATTTTTTGTACTTAGGTTGTAGATTTTTACTTAACAAATTATATTGCTTATATATATTTTAGAGTCATACACCTACTTATTTAATAAAAATATTTTGTCAGTTACACGCTTTATACCTGCTCATATAAACAAAATGTTTGTTCTTTTATTTTAATTAAATTCTACTTTAATTTAAACCCTTTGCCAAAATTGATTTGCTGAAAACTTAAGGGTACTTGACTTGACTAATTATTTTACATGGCTATAAAGGTAGGTAGATTATTTACATAAGTGTGTATTGATGTGAGACGTGTTGAGCGGCGAAACTAAACGCCGTGTATTGTTTTATCAGAGCGGGAAAATGAAAATATTTCATCCTTCCATGGAGTTCGAACCCACAATCATCGCCACGATGGCGTCGACGATGATATAAAATTACATTTTGTTTATATTTATATAAAAATAGCTGTAAACAAAAGCTATAATTCACTGAACCAATGAATCGTGTAAATGTCCAAGTCGTCGGAGGCCTATATTTTTCCATTCCCGCTTGTCAATTGACACTTTCGAAGCTAAAGGAGGCCAAAGTCCTTTGAGAGTATCGTTTTGGTCATTTTGGAAGGTCGTTCACCACGTTTTTAACGAGTTTTTCTCTATTTACGCACTTAACAGAGATTAAATTGAATGTAGAAAAAAATATATTTAAAATGAACAATGTATAATGTATTTCTTTTCTTTTTACAGGTAAATTGCTGTATATTTTGAAATTCAAATCTGGAAATGTACTACAGGTATCCTAATAATAAGGTCCTTAAATATTTTTTATTATCTATATTCGCGGTGATAAATGTGTTATTTAAAAATATAATATAATAATAAGTAACTTTTCAAAGAATTATTCTTTTTCCACAAAACAATGTAAATATATGTCAATTTGACATTTTAAAATGTACCTACAAAATACGACATATGATGGCGTCATGTGAGTCAACATTAGGTTGTAGATTAATTTAAATTGCAGATGAGCTAAATCTGTCCTTTGCTTGAATAGAAGGACGCTCAATTTAGATTTTTATGAAACGAAAAAAAGATATAAACATATAATTTAGAAACATATGATTTATATTTTTAATGAGACAAGTCTTTATTGTGGTGGCAAGTGAGGAATTTAGTACCCTAACACTATGTTACCTCTCTATCCTGCTATGCGAGAAAAGCGTGAATCTGTTTCATAAGTAATTCATTTTAAGTATAGAAAGAACCATTTATAGATAAAATAGTCCTTAACCTTTTGTCCCATGTGTACAAAAAAGCGCGTTTTTCTTTTAGCTTTTGAACTTTACGTTCCCAGTCTCTTTGACAAACAGCACAAACATGTACCTAATGTTGTTCTTAGTAACTTAGTCTATTGTGGCTGCTTTATTTATTTATTAGGTTCTTTTCTTACCTTTTAAGATAATTCTACAATGGAAACTTGTACTTTTATAAAAGACGTTAAAACACAGTATAGCAAAACGACTGATATATTTACTACTTTACTTTTAAATTAAATCGACGACACAGTTGAGTTTTATAAAAAAAAGTTTATTAAATTAAAACTCTGATTCTGTGAAATCAAAATGATTTTCATATTTTGTGTATTGTTAACTCGATCCTTTAAAGCTTAAAGTGATTCGGAAAAAACACTACTGGAGGAAAATTAATAACAAAGAAATCAAGCACCATTCGCGTAACTTAATTTAACGGGTATTGCCATAATATATGCGATATTATAAAAGTAATTTATAATCGACTATACTCTGAACAAAAAATAGTTTTTTGTTAATTAATATAATTTTAAAAGAAAAATAAGTTTGTCTATTATTTTGCTTTATAAAAAGAACATCGTAGCACAATGGAACAGCGTTATACTGTAAATATGTTGGCTGGTGGTTTGATTCCTACTCGAGGTAGTGTATTTTTTCATTTCCTCGCTGTGGCAAGACAAAGCGCAGCTTTAAGCTTTAATAGACGGACGCTCAATTTGGATTTTTATGAAATGAAAATAAGATAAAAACATATAATTTAGAAACATATGATTAAAAAATATATGTATTTTTATTAGACAAGTCTTTATTGTGGTGGCAAGTGAGGAATTTAGTGTCATAACACTATGTTACCTCTCTATCCTGCTATGCGAGAAAAGCGTGAATCTGTTTCATAAGTAATTTATTTTAAGTATAGATCCATTTATAGATAAAATGGTCCTTAACCTTTTGTCCCATCTGTACAAAAAGGCGCGTTTTTCTTAAAGTTTTACGTTTAAGGTCTCAAATAATTACAAAAGTTAAGATTATAATATAGGTTTGGTTACGTATACTTTAATTAACAATTAAGGTTAGTTCAATATTCGCATGTACCGAAATAACAAGCACCCATCTCAATGAAATCTCTGTCACAGTTAAACTAGACACTATAATTAATTAACTCATTATTATTCCGCCAATACGTCTTGTTAACGTCTCCATACATAATTTCTAAATACAATTGTACAGGATAAGCAGAGGGAACCTAGGAACCTAATGTCCACAAACTCCGTTCCCATTTAAGACTTTTCCGTCCCCCACTTTCCGCCGAATATTGGAGGCATTGCGTTTTGAATGGCGGAATTCTACGCCGCCACTTAGTCTTGATACCAGAGCGAATAACTGAAAATATTATTAAAGAATAATTCATTCCCCCGAATGGGAATTGAACCCACAACCGCCGCGTTACGGTCAAATAACATTAAAAAGAAGAATATCCATTGTGAATATACTGACTTATTTTTTTGTAGTACGTGTTTTTTCTGCAAATAACTATTAGTAAAGCTAGTCAATTACAGAGAAGTCTAGAGCCGAGACATAACTAGAGACTTGTTTTTAATATTTAATGAAACCTATTTTTTAGTAAAGAATATCTATTTAAAGATAATATTTTCAGATTTCTATAGTGCTTATGTTTTAAATAAAATGTGACGCAAACATCTGAAAAAAAATGACAAAGAATTTACAAATCTACTATTGCGTAACATATACTAAAACGCAACTATTGCGTAACACATACTAAAATTAAAGAAAAACGTAATAGTCTAAACTAATACACAAATTAGTAATTTAACTGATATCGCTTTTTACGCCTGGAAATAATAATCGGAATTGATTACCATACTACCTACATAAAGGCCGTATACCATAGATAGATATATAAGTACCTAATGCAGATCCCTATATTAGTTGGAAGGGATGAAAATATCGCAACAAATCAGCTCGGTCGGGTGATTGATATGGCCGAGGGCCTAATTGCACGCGTCCATCATTTATATTCTTGTCATTTAATCTCCCCGGCCAGGACCTAAGTCCACTTAAAAAATCGTTACGAATATTAGAAAGGTTTGTGTTGGTTAGGACCATTTTTTTTCTAATATCTTTTGCAACTAACTCGATTGACAGAGATAATTAATTGGAATAATTTATTACATTATTTTATTGTCCATATTTCTTAATTATTCCACAGTTACAAAAATTTACCGAGAAAGTATTGTTTAATAAAGCCTAAAAGTGTCGGAAAGTGGAGAATGGAGTGTCTCAACACTGCATACACTAATATAAAAGCATTAGGGTATGCAATATTAAATTTTATGAATACTCCAACAAAATATAAAATTATATTCATTAATTATAGAGCCTCATAATAATTAATTATTATTGTAATGCATAGGTATTAGGTATCGGATTTGTATTGTAATCCATCTTAACGTTATTTAGGTCGCGGTCATCCTTATTATATTACATAAGTAGAATTCTCTATTCTATTGGCATTTTTCAAGTAAATTAAATTCTACACACGATTTTCATTACCACGTCACGTTTTATGTAGATATAATCTGCAAGTAGGTAAGAGGCCAGTCGATGGGATAGGTTGTAAGTTCGAATCTCACTCGAGAAAATGAAATATTTAATATTTTCATTTCTTCGTTCTGGCGTCGTGGCACGGCGCGGCGTTGAACTCCGCCACTCAACATGTAATGTCTCCAGAATTCGGCGACATAATCATTTGTAGGTCAAAACTTCTTTGATTTACATTATTGGACTGTAAACACAGTAAAAAGAAGTATAAAAAGTAAGGTTTTGTATAATTATGCTATTTTATAACCACGACATAAAAGGTAAATGCGCTACAATTTTGTGACCCTTTTTATTTGTTTACATTGAAAGTATTCAGGTATTTGTTTAGGACGTTTGTTTGAGGATTAAAACACGGAATAATTAACAAAAAGACCAAACAGTTTGTAAGTTTAATAGAAATTTGTAAAGATATATTTATTTATGTTATGCAAAAAAGACTTCAGAATAAAAAAATAAATTGTTAAAATATATGTCCTGTATATTATTATGTGTAGCTTTTTGCAAATTAACTTTAATTTTTCAAATAAGTACTGTTTTGGTCTTTAATAATAGATAATATTATGGTTCATCATCGCGATGAAGGAAAAGATCCTTATTTCCACCTTATTTAACGTATAAATAAATTAAATTGCCTAGAAATTAATTAAATACTTTATTTGTTTATTTTTTCTATAAATTATAATAATGACATAAATGTCATTATTACTTACAAAGTACACAATTATTTGCAAATATTTCATTGTTTAAAACTTTTTTTTTATATTAAAGAGGTTGGTTATATTTATCAAATTAACGCTATGAGAATGTCATTATTTTTTATTACAATTTAGTACGTTTTTATTAGCTCCCACAAAATAGGAATTATTGTTTTGACAACGTACATACTTCTTCTTATCTCGATAAAGCTAACAATGGTTATGTGAACCATGCCACGAAGCTATCTATGATTATTGTAATGTGTTAGCTACATACTTATTAATTACTAAAAAAAAAGTTTTTGTTTCTTTCTTTCTCTGCGTTCTCCACAGTACTCCCCAAACTCTAACCTTCTTTCTGTCTCTATCTTTTCGATGCTGCACGAGTTAGTTACAAAATTAAATAAAAAAATATAAAGGGTTATAAGTTAATATATAATTTAAATGTAATATTAGACATTCCTTTTTTGAAATGTCGTATTGAGTAACGGAACTCCACACCGTAATTTTTCTTACCAGAACCAGAAAATGATTAATATAATGATAATGACCATTAATTCTGTAGGATACGAACCCACAGCCATTACGTTCACCGTCAGACATTGCGTCATTAAGCCACGATAACCCCATATTCATATACAGTTTTTACATAGAATATGGTTATTTAAGATGCAGGTAGCCAATACGGTAGATTGGTACACGCAGGTGGTCTGCGGTCGCTCGTGTAAGGTTACCGCGCAATATGGCTTGCACCAACATTTGATATTTTAATATTTCAGCAAACTTTCGCAACAATTTCACAAAATAACTTGATATTTATGAATTTATTCATGTGTACACAATCAATGCGTGCTCTACAAAGGCATATCCGCCCGTTTACGGCTTAATTAAACTTATGTGGAGAACCTACTAGTAGGTATACTTCCAGATAAGAAATTTTATAAATAATTTTCGATGGATTTAAGTTTGAAAAAGCGAACGTTTCTCAATAGCAAATTGTATTCAACACCATTGCTACCGAATAAGGTGGAAACCGACCCTTCCCTATTTGGAAAATACTCGACCCGAATTTGAACATTTCCTTTGACAAACACACAAGCATTAGTTAAGGAATTCCATTTATTTAAGTATATTTATTTATTTGTATGAATTTATTGCTTTCTGTAAACCAAATATTACTGTCGTAGAAAATATGCACTTTCAAAGTTTTCTAAAGTTTTTCGCCTTTTCATATGATAAAAGGTAGATAAAACTCAAAAGATTACTTTAGTTGATTTTATTATATTACGTACAAATAGGTAGACTATTTGACGACCGGTACATCCTTCCGTCAAGACATGAATTTCAAATATAATATAATTTGTTTCACACGTTTGAATCCTAATTTTTTTTTAGCTTCACGCTGTATCCCGCATACGTCCCAGAACCTAGTGTTAAGACACTTCGTTCTCCATTTTCAGCAGAATTCTGGAGGTTAGTTCGTGTTGAGTGGTGGAACTCAGCGCCGCGCTTTGCCTTAAGACTGATATGAATAAATATTTTATTGTCTCGAATGAGGATCGAACCCACAACCAGTCTTGTTTACCCACAAGCTGCCTGACCTCAAAACTGGAATTCTTAATTTTTTACTTTAAATTAACTGAAAGCAAATGTTTCATAGTATATCATATATATATATATAAGGTGGAATTGTCAGCACCACTTAAAATGAAACCAAAGTTTTAAGTACTCTATAAAAGCCCAATATAATTCGGATAAAAAATAATTCCCAAAAATGATTTTTTTTTTCAAACAAAATAAATAATAAATTGTCGTTTTAAAGTAAAACGCCATTTGTAAAGCATAACATAAGCACGCACACACTTACCTGTCAAAGTGGCAACGTCGCCCACGTATGTGTGAGTCACACGAAATACAAGTATGGTTATAAATCGTGAAATGAAAAAAAAGTTCTACGTCTAAACTGTTGAGGTACCTTGATTAATTTCTTTAGTTCTGGATTTGAATTATTTACCCTGTATGCAGTTTCAGTAAAAGGAGCACTGCCTCTTTCATCCTGTATATATAATTTCATTTATTTATAAATTAATACGTGGTCAATGGAAAATCTAAAATATTTTCTCCTCCTCTTTTATTTCCTTTACAATTAATTTAATATTGAGTTAAGAAATCCGCAATCTGGGTTTTGCAAATAGACAATCCTTTGTGAGAGGGAATTCACGGAATTCATTTCATTAACGTCGATATTTCTGCGATTGCTTTTAAATATATCGTTTACAGATAAACATATATCTACTTTTACTTTTTTGTCCGTTTAAAATACTTTGCTTTGTTCTTAATTAATTTTCAAAACGTTAAGTTAAGTACCTGGCGAAACTTAAGAAAAACAAAAGAAGTTACATTATACTTAGATGTAATCTTATATTCGTTTAAAATCCAACGGCTATTATAGATTAATAATAATAAGTAATATTTGATGGTATTGCCATCAGTAAGAACTAAATCTGTGTTCTAGCTTTAGTTTAAAAGATTTGAGAATTTAATGAACAAAGTTGTACTAATTATGTTGAGTCCACGCACGCACAAGCACGCAGTGCCTGATCCGGCGCGAGTGGGGGATCTAGTGTTACAACACTACATTCCTTGTGCCTAGGGTAGGCAGCTACAGCGTAGTGATACAGCGAGAAGCTGAAGAATAAGAGGCAGAAGAAGAGAATGACGTCATATAATAGCGAATGCCGTTTTGCGTATAAATGCAGATTCAATCTTCTATATCAATTTTATTTATTTTTAGCCGTATAAATAACTAAAACTAACATTTTCTGATTGCTTATAACCATTAGATTTACATTTTAAGTTTTTTTTTCGTATCAAGTATAATAGAAATACAGAATTCTATATCATGTAAGATGCAATGTCACTTTACTTCCATTTTCTAAAAATATGCCGATCACGTTCATATTTAAGAACACATTTCCCGTAAAACTAACCGAAGTTTACACCAGTAAATAAAATAGTAGGTACCTGTGGTTTATATTCATTAAATATGAATTATGTAATAAGACCCTGGTGGCGCAGTCGCACCAAAGTGTGACTGTAAACGCAACAGCTATGGGTCCAATTTTCACTCGAGGATATTTAATATTTTTAATTTTTTTGCCACTCAATACGGATACTTCGAAAAGTCAGCGAAAAGTGGAGAACGATGTCTTAGCACTGGGTCCCCGTTGCTTACCACCTTTTTTAGTTCCACACTGTAGCATGCTACATGCGGGTAATAAAGACAAAAATGCTATTAATATATTTTTAACGTATATGTTAAAAGTATACAAATTATATTATAAAAAAAATAAATAAGGATTTATTTCCGAATTTGACAAAAACAAATTACATCCTTTATGTTTGATATCAGGAGGGATGTGATCCACGTTTTAGTAACTGTATTTCTTTAACATCCCACGGGACCTGTGGACACTCGCGGGATAATGGAATACTGGGCCACTAAAATTACAAATTTCAGCAGCTATAAAAAGAAAAATATAATATAACCAACTAAAACAACCTATTAAGTATATAATTTAGGTCTATTAAGTATACTATTATATTATAAAGTAACAAATAAATATAAAAAGGTGCGAACTACGCCGTAGACATGAGGATCGAAATAAAAAACATAAGTTTAATCCAAACAAGCCTAAAATAAGCGCAATATCTGTATCTATAAGATACCAACGATACATTCAATCCACCTTTTAAAGCTTTTCCCACATAACAATATTACTTAACCATTTCAAACTCGTAGCGAAAATCGTAAACCAATAACTGCTATATCCCTAATATATTTGAATGGCCGCATTCACCCATACATTTTATCCCCATTCGGACTTTAGTGGCCCCATATAAGTTTATTTAGGATGGACGGATCTCCCCGTTGTATTGGGAGCGTGATTGGGCACAGCCAACGGTGTATATTGTCCAAATAAATCTAAAAGAAGATAAACAGCAAGTTACAGCGTTATATTTCACCCATGTCTAAAATAATGTGAATTTGTTTTTGTTTTAGTACTTAACTATTTACACATTTTATTACAAAATAAGTCTATACTTGTATACAAGACTACATAAGCTCTTAAGACAATTCTACAATGGGATGGAAAGTGGAATTATATTTATTTCATTGAAATAAAAGTATATAAGCGAAATACAAGCTTTAGTTTTGCTTTTCTTGTTTTAAATAACATTTATAACTATTGATATCTTCTTAAGACTATCGTGGCTCAGTGGAACGCTGTTAACACTTTGTACCTATGTCGTAGATTCGATTCCCACTTTGGGCATTTAATTATTTTCATTTTTCCTACTGGTAAGCCAATGTGCGACATTAAGTCTTGCCACTCAAAGTCTAGAAACTAGACGGAAAGCTGAGAAAGGAGAATTGCCACGAGGTTTTCTCTACCTACCCAACTACACGCTACTAAGCGTTAAACAGCATGCTCCTTCGGCTTAGACATTAATATTATAATAATGTATTTGCACGATATGTTATTTGAAAAAAAAAGTAAAACTAAAGCTTTTCAATTGCGCAATCTTTACGTACAAAAGCCAACTACTTGATAGAAGTCATGTCTATTGTCTGTGGAAACTCTATTATACCCTGTGCAGCATTGGTGGTGTAAATTGTACTCAACTGCTACTACTAAAAGCCATAAACAAAGAAATGAATATAAACCTATCATCTTTGCAGCGGTACCAGCTATTTTACTCTTCAATCTATAAATAATTTATATTTTATCTTAGCCGGCTATTAAAATACAGAATATGTATTTTTAAATGTACTTAATAAAAATATATTTATTTTTTTATTTCAAATATAGACCCTTAAATTTATAATAAATGAAATTTTGTTGAAAAGTTGAAAATAAACTCTCTGCAAAATGGAAGCAAATTTTGATCTTAGCATTAATAAAATAAAAAATTAAAGTAATCTAAAGAAGTATTTATATATAAATTGTAAACTGAAACGTAATATATACTGAAAATGTTTCTCGAAGTTTCTTACGCTTCGCAGCCGTTATAAATTAATTAGCAATCACCTCCGCACTGAGCTGCTGCCGAAATTCACTGAAATACATAAAGCGAACGAATTTGTTGACTAACTACCTTTGTTTGGAATTGTTAAACAACAATGGGGCCTTATATTGTACGAACAACGTATTTGGATTAGATTTTCTAAGTTTTAGTATTTAATTTTTATATCATTTATTTACATGTTGTAAATGTGTACGTTGTTGGTACTTTCAAAAGGTAAATATTGATAGATTCATATTATATTATCAATTTAAATGATAAGTGATAAAATTAAGTATAGCTGGTTCTTCATTGAACAATACACATATTCTATTTACTATTATTAATATTCATTCGACTATTTGAGTCCTTAGACTTTAGGTATATGCTAATATAAGTAAAAAAAAATTAAATTACAATAAAGCCATCACTGAATTTGTACAAATTTAAAATACGTAAAGGACTAACGAATTTTATTATTAATTAATTTCTAATATACATATGATATAGTTTAAATTATAAGAACTTAAAAAGGTATAGGTTACAGTCCATAAATAAATTAAAAAAATCTTTTTATCGCTGCGGTACTTTCATTTCTAAAGGCGATTATGGAAATCAGACTTATAATGGGTATAAAATAACTCGGGGAAATGTACGGGGATGAGTATATTACTATTAGAATTCTTGATACTTTAAAGTGCTCATTACTTGAAGTTATGATTATTATTAACTTTTTCCCATTGCAGCTCCATCTTTATTTAAAAATACATAGCAAACATATTATAGGAAAATTATAATTATTGCGAACAATTGTCGTTGAGGCCAGTCGTAGCGCAGGAGAAAAAAGTGTATCTGTAAACGCGACTGGTTGTGTGGGTTCGATCCCACTCGAGTAAATTAAATATTTATTTAAATATTAATATTATATTTTAATTTCTTCATTCTTGTGTCGAGTAAAAAGCGCGGCGTTGAGTCCCGCCACTAGATACACAATGTCTCTAGAATTTGGCGGTGAGTGGGGAACGTAACTTTTTTTTTTAGTGAAGCTAAAGTAACTAAATTTATCTCGCATATAGCAGAGTAGGCAGAGGGAACCTAGAGTCAAGAGGAGTTCGGAACGGAACTCAATTCCGCGCTTTGTCTTGTTAACAGAGCGAAGAAATATATTTAATTTCAATAATCTGAATTTTTTTTCTTGTACTCTGTATAACTTTTGGACGGGCCATTTTCTAAAAGTCGTACAATCGGTAAACATATTTACGAAGACGGGCACAGGTACGTAATTTCACGGCTGCTCGATCAAAGCGAGGCTGACAGAGTTGCGTGAAATGTAAAAATACAACATTTACATTTTTGTCCAAGTTTTTTGATGGGTATGTTGTAAATTTATGTTTCTTTTAATATTTGTATATAAATTCAAATGATAAAAATCTTAAATTGAGTAATAATGAATGTCTTTAATGCATGCGATACACTTACTATTAATAATAAATTGTTAGTATATAGAATACAGGAAACAGTTTTCTTTACAATATATATTTTTTATATATATATTTTTATGTTCAATTTTGAAATAAGTAAATAAACGTTTCGATCCTTTTTAGCCAGTATTTTGGTCTTAAGTAACATTTTAATCATTCAGCTGCTCCCGAGCTATATTAACATAAGTCTGCTTCAGTTTACGTTGAGGTTCAACCTCCATTTTAAGAAATGAAACAAAATTGAAACCAGATCGCGGATAGAGATCGTGGAATGCATTTCTATACATACCTAGTGTTAACCAACGATATTGCAACTAAATTATTATTTAGTTATTAATTAATTAATATTTAGTAGTTTTGCACTAAAAAGTTTTTAATATGTATGTATGTTTATTTGATATTCGTACGATAGTAGATTGTAAAAACGTTTTGATAAATTAGTGAACATAATGTTATTAATATTTAATTGAACCTTTTTGTTAATTATTTAGGAAATATAGGAATTAAGTATTAGATAGATTTAAAGTGAATCGAAGACTTTATCTATACGGAACTATTTACTCTTACACATATAGGTAGATTTTGCAATAAGACATGTAATAGTCTAGCTATGTAAATAAATTCTATGGCCAAACATCTAGGATTTACGTAGGTGCATATACTTATAAATATCAAGTTCCACGAGTTGATATTACATATAGTTACAAAAGCTATCCCTACATTAGGAACTCTTGGGACATGAGGATCAACTCCAACATTCTTGTTCACTGGAGAAATACAAGACATGACGAAGTGTCTACAGACAGAATTGTCGTTTTACGTCTGTATAGGTTTATATAGTTTCACAAGTTCTAAACAGAAACAATGATTACAACGTTTTGCACATCAAGAAAAATAGGGCTGCCTCGAACTCGGATGGGATGGTGAGAATGGAGTGTCTTTGCACTAGATTGTAGTGAAAATAAAAAATATATTTTATTCTTGCAAAGTATAACAAATAAATATTTTACCGAGCCCTATTCAGATAGGAAAGGATATGAACAACAAAGTAAACATGTGTAACGACATCCTAAAAATAAGATTTTCATATCATACATTCTCCATTGCATAACAAAGTTGAAAAGGTCTTTTTGTAAATAGAAATTAAGCATAACCAGCTTTTAAGTCGTAAACATTTTACAGATAAGATCTGTTCATCAAACTTCTAATATTTTAAGAATTCTTTTAAATCCTTTTACGTGCAGGAAATGAGAAACCGTGAAAACTTATGAAACTCCACTGACTAAAGTTTTTCAGCTTATATCAAGCTAAAATTTAAATTAGGTTCATTGTTGTTTATACATAAAGTTTAACGTGGTTTTAAAAATTCTGTTAAAATATCTCTTTACAGGTTAAATGATTACATTCATTCTAGAAGAAAAGATATTTTCGCTTAAAATGTAACAAACGAGCACAAACGTGCACAAACGTACTGTAAACACGACAGATTGTGAGTTCGATTCCTACTCGAATAAATAAAATATTTTATATTTTCATTTCTTCACTTTGGTGACGAAGCATGGCGTTGAGTTTCACCACCCAATAGGCGATTCCTCCAGGATTCGGCGGAAAGGCTCCTACTGGCTACTCTGCTATATGCAGATCTTTCTCATTTTTATCTATAAAACCATATTTTTAATTTTTATATACGCTAAGGGTTGAAATATATTTATCCCTACATAAATATATGCGTTATCATGGCCATAAATATTAGTACAGGCCGTAAAGATAGGCTGTGAGTGTGTCGTTCGAACAAAGAAAATTCCAAATTTTAAGAGCCTATATCGTTTACGACGTTTGGTATCTAGTGCTAAAGCGATCTAAGAATGGCCATATGTGTTTACAGCCGTAAAGGTTTTATATTTATAGTCCCACAGACTGTATTCGCGAATGCTCTCAGAGCAGGCCACTCTAGAGTCCTCGTAAAAGCCAGTACAAGTGCCCCTATAGAGCTAATTAATCCTTTTGGAATGGTTTACTTCTTTATTAGGTCTTGTTCAAGCTTGCTGTTTTATTGTTATCGTTCCTACAATATGTAATACTATGCTCGTATGGTTAGAGCCTTTCAGCATAAGGATTTATTCATACTGCTTTTTTTCAGCTTCATATATGCATGTGTCATAGAAATATATGATATGATATTCGGCGGAAAGTGGAGAGCGGAGTGACCTAATGCTGTTACATGCAGGAAACAGCGTGAGGTTAAAATCATTTGTATTTGTATTTTATTTCAACATATATATAATATCATGGTAAATTTATAGATACGTTTTTTTAACAACCATTTTTTATTCAATTGTAGAGAATAAAAGATTAAAATGGAGGACAATGTAATAGTGTGTTAAATGAAGATAAACTACATAACTTGATATGTACGTTACCGAAAAAAATTACCAAAATTATTTTTACCAACTCAGCTTTCTGCGGCCGCATGAATGCTTTTAACTAAACCACACATGACATACTTCCATTAAGAATCCTACTTCGTACAAGACTGAAATTAAGTAAAGTGCAAAAGTTGAGTCGCCATGACATCGGTGGGGGGAGGGGAATATTGTCAAGGGATCTCTAAATAAATATGAGCTTGCGGAAATATTTATATTAAAATAATTAATTAAAGTATCGTTCTATGCTACACATAGAATTTCTAATTACGTAAAAGACTAAAATGTCGTCTCGTTTTAATTAATTTAAAATTGTTTATTTTTTTAACTGAAACATTTAGAGTATCTATTTATCTATAATATAGATATCAGAATGATAGATACATAGAGTATCTAAATATTGCAAGTAAGTATTATATTAAATTTATACCGCTATGAAGGCTATCCTTAAGATAAAAAAAAAGGAAAATATGCATATTTTATGTATATACTTTACGGAAATTGATATTCTTCAAAAAAGAATAAAAACGCATATTTTATTATATTTTTTTACAGAAAATCTGTCAGCAACAGGGAACTAAAGCTTACTTTTACGGTGAACCGCTACAAAAGCAGCTTAAAGTAATATCCATTTGGAATTTAATTAAATTTGAGGTGGTGTCAAGTTATTATTAGTAAAATACGCTTTACTAGCGGCGTCGAGTGGTATAATTCTGTCTAGGAAGAATGCGGCTGATGCGACCCGGTATTTTATTACTATAAACATTATAATTAGATGATGCGCAGCTTTATAAGCTATTTGTTTTTGTTATATCGTCATTTATGTACATACATTAACCGTATCTATAGAGAAATACCATTGCGGTACAGTATTGGTTTATGTGTGCAGGGTGAATTTCCTCCTGCAACTGCTTATCGCTGAAAAGTGTCGATGTTAAAATGTAAATTCAGTACCACGAATATATTTATTTCAGCTTCATTACCCATCGGGATAGACAGGGAGGCCTCAACGCCAAGCGCTACGGTCTCTGCATGCCTTTTGACCTCATCCACTATCATCAACCTCTTCATACAAGCTCTCCGAGGGATCCTCATGCTGTTTACGCGACCTTCCTACAGTATTATTGACACTGATGGAGGGCATAGCTACTAACAAATATAATAAGATGTTGGTTCAAATCTATAAAAAAATATATTGATTTTACTTTACGCTCTTATACGCAACATGTATGTAATTATTACATATATTTTCAGATTTTATAAACCATCAAGAAATTTCATAATTAGCGGTAGACAACAAGAAACAACAATATCACGAAAACGTCATATTTGATGAAACGAAAACGACGTTACGTTTATGTAACGTCGCCTGACATATGGAAACTTATCTAACTTGAATAATGAGGATACTGCTATTGAAATACTATATTTTGGGTAAATAATATTGAAGATGATAACGGTTGCCCTTAAAAAGTCATTTCTGAGATTGGTATTCTATTTTAAGTATATAACTTTTTGATTTCTTATTGGTCCTTCTCAACAGAATTGCCTTCTGAATCGGTGGCAGTGACTAGTTCATTGGACGATTATAAAGTGGGAAGAATGGGAATCGAACCTACAACGCTTGTACAGCTTAACATATTAATATTAATCGTATTTAAGACTGTATAATTTCATGAAGACTGTGACAATTGGATACAATTTGATTCAATGTGAAATGAAATGTTCATTTGTTTACTTTCTACTTAATTTTTCTTTTTTTTTTCACAACACAAAAAGAAACTCTCGGTACATTGATTACTTTGGAGCAGTAATTACGTAAGGCAGCAAGCAGGTGCCAGCTCGTATTGGTGTTGTCATTTCAATTCCCTGTCGTCCCTGTTTCCCTCACATTATTCGATTTTTTCCATATAAACCGTAGATATATGAAAGAGATGTCATCACAGAGCCTAACGGCGTGAAAACTGATTATATGAGAAAGAAATGTTATATCTAAGTGGAATGAATATTCGAAATAAATTTAAGTGTAAGGTGTCTTATGAAAATATGTAGATGCACAATCGTGTTACAGCCAGGACGTCATTGCTCGCTGTACAAGGGGAGACTTTGAGTTTGATTCTCACCTGGGGAAAATATTTTCCTTTTTTGTTTAAATCTGAAACTAGACATGGTGCGATGCAAAATACATATTATTTTTATTCCAAATTATTTCTAAGATTTCTTTATAAAATATATTTAGACAATATTATTAAATATAATATAATTTATATGTATTAACTTTTTCTTAGAAACGATCGTAACTGATTTATGATCGAGTCAAAATCTAAAATACCTTTTAACTCCATCTCCCAGTATATTTCTAGTGCTCAATAAAGAGGACTTAATCTTTTTTATTGGACTGTCATGGAAATATAGTACCTCGTAACTCTTAATCGAAATTTAGATAGGAAATTTAGGTAGGTATACTGTTTATTTGTATTTTATTACTATATAAAATATTGTTTTGCTTATATTTTATACTTGTACTAACTACAAGGTATCAGTAATTTCTCAATGGGTATTCCAATTAATGATTAGAAAGAAGAAGAAGAAACCGCTTCCTTTTCGTTGATCGCGCTTTGCCTCGCCACCAAAGCGAAGAAATGTAAATATGAATGAATAATTACTCATTCCCACGAGTGGTGATCGAACCCATAACCTCGCTCTACAGTCACTCCTTATGACCTTTGCTTGATACAGCGTGAAGCTGATTTTTTTTAACAATGAGAAATTTATTCATATCAACACAGATATATAGACTAATGCTTTTTAAATCGAAAAATGTTTCATTAGCGGGAATCGTCACTTGTCAATTTTCGCACCCTCGCACCCTCGTCCGTTGACATGTATTATCAACATCCATACAAATTGTTCTCAGTGAAAGATGAGCTTTTTATCATTTACCAATCGTAACTCCATTGTAATTTACAAAATTCCTTTTTTTTAATTTAGTTATTGTTATTTTGTTAATATTGTAGCTTATTTTTTTTTAAATTTTATATAGACACTTTTAAGGTATTGTATTTTTTTTTCCTTAGAATAAACCTAATTTTTTGTTTTATTACTTTAGGGTTCCGTACAGCTTTTGTTCGTCTATCAAGAGTAATTATCTCGCAATAGCGTAGATTATAGATGAAAAATCAAGCTTCTAAGTGAACACAATCAAAAAATCATTTATACATAAAATGCAGCAATGACGTAAGAACTTACAATATAATTAAAGGAAAATATCCAAAAACTGACAGTTTATTGATATGTCAAAAAAAAATAAAGAAGCCAGTCATGGCCCAGGGGCACAAAGTGTGACTGTAAACGCGACAGATATTGGGTTGGATTTCTGCCCTCAAGGTTTGCCAACGAGCGATGGAGCGCAGTATCTTAGGTGTCAAATTAATGGATAAAATCCGAAACACCCAACTGCGCTCTCGCACAAAAATCGCTGACGTGGGCATGAAAGCCGCTATGCTGAAATGGAACTGGGCCGTACACATCTGCGCTTGCCTGAAGAGTCTTGGGCGAAATTTTCTACCAGGTGGATCCCAAGCTCTAAAAGGAGAATTGGCAGACCAAAACGGAGATGGCGGGACGAGCTGGACCATTATAAACCTGACTGGTGCTCAATAGCGCAAAATAGACCAGAATGGAAGAAGTGGAGAGAAGCCTTTGCCCAACAATGGGATGACGCAGGTTAGGGAGAAGAAAAAAAAAAGAATTCTTCGCTCTAGAGTAGAAGCAAAGTGCGGCGCGGAGTTCCACAACTCAACACGCAAAGCCTCCAGAATTCAAACTGAAATAATTATTTATATTTTTTATTTTAATATATTTGTATAAATGAGAATTGTCACAAAAAATTGAAAGAAAGCTGTAACGAGAACGATTTAAGCAATAAATAAACAATACTGTCGGCTAGTGTAAATACTGCTTCGGTAGGCTTATGTAAATGTGCGACTTGAGTGCGTGTCGCAAGGAGAGGAAGGAAATTAAATATTTTATGGATGGAATTGAATAGAACCTCCCCATCTGTGTACTTCGATCAAGTATTGTTCGAGCTTATATAGGTGAACAGATAAATGGGCGTATCTAGGGAGATTTTCAAGGAGTCATTAGCCTTGAACTGATATTGTGAAATTTTCTAGCTTAATTATTTTAGTAAAACTTTTGTGGCAAAAGAATTTTCCCGACCAAGTCATATATCTATATAATAGACCATATACATACACTGTTGAGCGTAAATAGGATGTGTCAGATGCCCACATAAACTCGATAAATAGTGTGGCATTTAGCCTTCATATGCTATGTCGAAAGAATAAGTAAGTAAATATTTATATGAGATTTCTCAGCTAGAGTTTTTTTCCTCGTATTGTGGTCAACAGTAGTTTTTTTCAGTAGTTTTTATTAAATAAATTATATAGATTTTTGTTTGCTTTAACATAAGTATACCTATAGTATACCCATACAATTTGATAGTATGAGTAAGTAATTAATACCTTAAATCATACAACCGTCGTTCTATTTCAGTAGAAACATATCAAATATTTGCGAACGGAAGGAAGCTCAGAGATGCGAGGAGCGCTGTTGAGTGTATGCCTATAGACCACTGTTAGTTTAAGTGTAACCTTAAAATCACATCATCCAATTACTTAGCATTGCTTAGCTTGTTCAATTTTCGGGAAATAAACTCTTTCTCATTTTCTGTTTTTAAGGAAAAATAGATATATGTGTATATCTTATATTTATGAAAATTGTGGGTTTGGAATTAATTAAGTATTAACTAAATAGATCCTGCGTTACTTAGTTAGGCAGATCTCGGTCTATAATTTGAGCCCTTTATTAATACTATGGCGTCAGTTAAGTAGATTTAGTAAAAAATATAAATATTCAATCTCAAAGTGGATCTATAATTATTTGTTTTTTTATTTCAAACTATATTATTTATATTATAATTACTGATATTCCTTCCTTACCTAAAAAAAAAGCTAAAACGTTCCGCAGCGGCATAGTCTCTGACTGTAAATGCGACGCGACTCTTACAGGTTCGATTCACACCCGAAAGAACTCTCTTGCTTTAATGTATTGAAAATTGGATGGAAAGTGGAAAATACAGTTAGGTTCCCATTGCCTACCCTGCTATATTCGGGATACATCGTGAAGCGATAACAAATAAAAATAGCTACTAATTAACAAGATAAAAAAGAAATGTAATAATGTAATTATTATCATTTATGCGAGGGAGACTCACAGAGTGTATCTGTCTCTGTTGTATACAAATTTGATTACCATCCGTGTTGCTTCATATTCCCAATTTTCATTAACATTTCACATGCAAATATTATAAACATATTTATATAATTGACGCCTTCATGGCGCAGTAAGACAGCGGTTCACTGTAAACCCGACGGTTGTAGGTTCAATCCTCACTTTCACTCGTTTTTTTTTAATAATGATTACATTATTTTTATTACTCCGGTCATACCACAGCACGAAGTTCGCCACTCAAAAATATCTTGAAAATTGGGCGGAAAGTGGAAAACGGTATTAACTAAATAAAATTTCATATGTATGTTTAAATAGTTTTGCGGACTATTTGGCGCCCCTTTATGAGCGGCGCCTAGGGCATAATGCCCCCTTGTGCCCCCCTAGTCAGGGGGGGGGGGGCACTGATATGTACAAAATATTACTACTTAAGAAATTACCAATCGGCTCAACAAGTCCAGCGGCAAACAGAACGCAATTCGATCGTGGTGTGAAAAAACGCAACCCCCCGTAATCCTATAAGTGCAGTGGGTTCCAATCCGATTATGTACTGACGTACGTCGTGGTGTCCATTAAGCTGTACCGCAATAGCGTCGACGTTATATAAAATTAACTCGAAACGTTTATTGCACTTTTTTTTTAGTAACATGTTTTTATAGTCACTAAAATGTTATAATGTATATTAAAAAATCTGTTTCACGCTTTATCCCGCTGTTAGCAAGGTGGCCTAGTGTTAAGACACTCTGCCCTCCAATTTTCCGCTGAATTCTGGAGGCATTGCGTGTGGAGTGGCGGATCTTAACGCCGCGCTTTGTCTTCGTAATAGAAGACAAAATAAAAATTACCTAGACTTGCCAGAGCAAAGAAATGAAAATATTTAATATTTCATTTCCTCGAGTGGGAATCGAGTCCACAACCTGTCCTACACCTGTTTACATTGCATGGAGGATACACCGTTAAGCTGAAAAAATATTAGGTATTCATCTTTTAAAAAAAATAAAATACATAAAAACAAAGGTACTTTAATAAGAGTTGAACCAAGTTACGGAAAATTTTGATCTATTTCTGCTAAAAGTGTAATATAATTTCACATATTTTCCTTATAAATTTCATAAAGTTTTAGTATAAATAGTATATAATAGCTTCACCGTTTTATGACGCTTGATAGAAAACGCTATCCTGGTAACAGGTGTAACACAACTTTACCGTTTGCCATAAATACGCCTCGCTTAAATATTAAACTTATATAAATATGACTAAATTTTTGTCATACAATATTACTAAAATAAATTTTATCTACCTAGATTAAAATATATCATTATTAATGGAAATTATATAGACATTTTATATAGAGGCATTGTTCATACCAATTTGGAAGAAAATGGAGAGCTTGTGAATTGAATGACAATGAAAATATTTGTTATCTGTATAATAGTACATAACTGTAACCTTTTAGGCTGTAAATATAATACAATTAAATTTAAGTCAAATTAATTTATAAAACTATTTCTTTATATAATAAGATTCCTATAGTAAAAAACTTAATTAGAATTATACCTTGCAGCTTATAGTAATGATATGAAACGACTTACTTCATATATATGAAACGACTTATATACCGTTTTGTAGTTGCAGTGATCTAGATTCTTTATGATAGATTTTTTTTAGATAAAGGTGTCGCGGAGCTATCTCCTGAACTAACTGAAGGGTTTAGTGCGGCTTTATATCTCCAAATCGCTCTTCGGGTGCTGAAAAGGTTTCATAAATGGAAAACGCGATGTGAGAAGATCCTATTTTATATCGAGCTCATCTCCATGTACCAGACATAGATATTATATTTACACCAATACTAAATTAAAAACACAAATGGTATGTTTTTTAATGAAGCAAGTTCATTAAAACTTATATATTTTACTATTTCTAACGTCGATGTCCTATTTCCTCAAAAGCTGAACGCATTCAAAGTTGTTACTCTTCCATGAATTCTTAATGCCTTCGGATCGGGCGATACAATAACGAGTTCTATAATGCAGCGATACTCAAGTGCTAACTATTTGCTTTGCTTTACAAATGTTGAATGCCAGCTCTTTGTTCCTATTGTTGAGTTTACTTACAAAGTTGAATACCTAATGAAGTGTACGTAAGTCCGCCTACACAGTTTCTACGAGAAAAATGTATTGAGCACTAATGAGTGATAGAAGTCCTATTAGGGACTAAAATAATTATGAATAAGAATACGCCAGTATTTCTATGTCTTCGTATAAGTCTACCTAACTACCAATTCGGTAAACTAGTGAGAACCACCTAAGTAAACTGAGAGAGCCTTATAAATTAGGTTATTATTTATTAACATCCTCTATGGTATCCAAATATATCGATTCTACAACGAACGCTATGAGATTTATTTTAAGTCTCTGGTTTATTATAATTGCTTCATCATTGCTTACTATAAGCTCAGCCAACACCATACCTGCAATTACAGAATTACGTATTAAAGTCATTTCGCAATTATGAAAAATGTAGACGGCAGATCTGTTAAATGGAACACTACTCAACCGGCACTTTTCCAAAAGTTACCCAGCTAACCTAGATAATTGTATCATAAACAAAGATCTATAAAAATGATAGGGTTGTTCAGAAATTAGTAATCTATTCTAATTATACAATAATAATAGTAAGAGCCCATACTGTATACGTTTGTGCAGCATCAGTAAAGTTTAAATAGAAGGCTTTCAAGATAAATTGGCTCGGTGAGCCAGTAAGTAGGTTGTCATCCTGGCAGCATTCAAAATGAGTCCAAGGTCTGTATGCCTTGACCAACAATCTCGAATATCCAGCTTTGCCAATGTAGACATAAATATATTACTTGGCAAATAATTTTGGCAAACATTCTGTGTTCTTGAAACCTCAAGGTCTCAAGTAACATTTTTCGAAGGAGAAATTGAATTTTGACCTAAGTAATTTTTATTAGTTAAGTATAACGCTCGTGCTTGGAATTGTCCTTTAAATATAAATTCTGAATAAAACATTGTTAGTCTAATAAGCAAACTGGACTATTTACTTGAATGAACTGATTTGTTAATTGCGACGTATTCTTCTCGAGATTGATGCGGTTAATTCATTAAATTCAATATAAATACGGGAAAATTATTAGTATTTAATTCGACGTTTGGTTAATATTAAGACCAATTATTTCTTTTTTAACAGGATTATAGGGAAAAGTATTAGAATTCAGACAATGCGGTAATAGCTTTCAAGGAAATGAAAATTATGTGCGAGATTTTACTTTTACTGATTTAACATCTTTTTTATTATATTTCTGACTATAATGGAATCTAAATTCTGATATCATCTATTGAAATTAATTGTATTATATGAAAATTTGCATATTAATATAAACAAGAATTAACAACAAAAATTACGTAAACAACTTTGATTATTCGAACTTTCAGCAGTAATAAGCCTGATCATGTAATTTGGTCCAAGGTCGATATTTGGAGATCAGCCAAATAACACGACACAATTTTTTGTAGGGCACCCAGAGAGAAATTGTACTAAGGTAAAAGAAACCATGTTTTTTTAAAAAATAATCAGTAAGAACAGTAAAACATTAAATATAGTAACCAATATTTATTAAACATGGACTATAGATAAGTTGAACAAAAAGTGTTCAACTTATCTATAGTCCAGTCGTGGCGCTTGGTCGCAAAGTGTGACTGTAAACGCCATTGGTTGTGGGTTCGATCCCCACTCGAAAAAATGAAATAGTTATTTAAATTTATATTTCTATTTCTTTCTGATATTTTTTTATGCATAGTCCGAACTCAAATTCCAAAAATAAAATATAGTCTATAGTACGAACTAGGATATAATTAACAAACAAAGCTGCTGATAACTTATCTCACACTTTCAACAATTATTGTTGTAAAAAGCCTATTAAGTAACTTATAACCTACTGAACTACATGCTACGTAACATTTGGTGCGTGAAGTGTGAATGAAATGTGTATCAAATTCCTTTATTCACTAAATGTATACCGTATTCCTACTACTTAAAGTTGATATTAGCACTGAAAATACTTTAAAACTTTTAACACGAATATAGTCTCGTTCACGTATCTATCTTGAGGCACTTATAGTCGATTTGACTTTTAAAATATGGACTATTATATATTAGAATGCTAATATAATTGGGCATTATTATGTTCATCTGAGGCCGCTGGAGGCACAAACGAGTGGGTTCGATTTCCACTCTAGGAAATTAAATATTTAATATTAGTATCTTTATGGGAACAGAGTGTCTCAACACTAGGTTCCCTGGTTCCTTGTTCTATCTGTTGGATACAGTGTGAAACTAAAAAATATATAATTAAGTATATTCATTTGAAGAGTAATGTCAAAATTTTATTATTTCAAATGTATTTTATACCTAACTGTATATACACTGATAATGCATATAGGATTGCTATCTACGAGTATAAATTCATGTAATATTTTTATATTGCAAATTGTATATTGTAGATAATAATTTAATTAATCCTTAGTCAATAAAATAAAACAATTAAATAAAACAGTTCACGAACTCAAAAGTAAATTTTATACATATTCTTTCAAAACAAGAACTGATTCCAACACGAAACTAGTGTACTACTGCCGGGACCAGCCAAATACAAAGCGCACTGGAACGCAAAATGGAAATGTAAAATAAATTGAAAATATGCAAAAAAAATGTCAATGATAGTTGTTGAAATGTTTTGTCTACACTGAAATTCACAAACCCAATACAACTGGTCCACATTGCAGCTGACCAACATATTTTATAACATACAAAAAATCAGCTTTATGCTTTATCTCGCGTAGAGCAGAGTAGGCAGAGGGAACCTAGTGTTAAGATAATCAGTCCCCTTCTTTCTGGCGAATTTTTATTGCATTTTCAGGCATTGCATGTTAGTAGCGGCACTCAATTCCGGACTTTTGCCTTGGTGCTAGAGCGAAGAAAAAAAAATATTAAAAAATAATATCCTCCAATGAGGATCGAATCTATAGTCGTCACGTTGCGACCTACGCCACGGCGGTGATTTTATAGAGTAACTCATAGAATATGTAACCTTAATCAGCTAAGCGCTCTACTAAAATTAAATTCCTAGCAAGTGCAAGTTTAAGCGATGGCCTCGTTCGGATTCGAGCCTAATTTGCATACATTCCGATCCAGATATCAAGAGATTCTCAAGCTACAGTCGTATCATCTGGTTATCGATCAGATGCAAATTCGATAGGACCCTAGTTAATTCCAGTGCCCTAAGCATTAATATTGATATTTTAAAATAAAATTAATATATTAGATTATAATTTAATTTTTAAAATAATAAATGTTAAATATACTGAAACAAAAATTAAATAATTTAAATTGTTAAAATATTGAAATCATCTGTACTTTATACATACGTATTTGTGTTTTTATAATTTTCTAATAATAATAGTCAAAAGTATACATAGGTATTTTTACTATTCATGCACGAATTGCTTGGTTTTATTTTTTACTATTTTGCATTTTTTAAGTGAATTTATTATTAGAAACGCCCCCATCCACGTTACGTTTCAATAGGTTGCCATTATTCTCGTTATAGTGAATGCCTCCATAAAAACAAAACAAGTAAAAATAACGGCAATCATGTCCTATATATGTTCAGAAATATCCTCTTCCCTCATGAGATAGGCATACCAGAGATAAAAAAAATTGCAAGGTCGAAAGGAAATAGAATGAATTAAGCAAGTAGTTGCAGAAATTATACATTAATGAGACATTTCTGCTGATATAGAAGGAAAATAAAAATAAATAAAATATATTAATTAATTTTATATTCCCCGAATGAGGATTGGACCCACAACCGTTGCGCTTACAGTCTAAAACAATTTAAAAATGTTAAATTATGTTTATATTTAAACAAAATAATGTTTAAATATAAAATTATAGAGCTTGACTCTGATTTCAACAATGAACACAGTTAGTTAGTTCCGCGTTAATGAAATTAAACTACATCGAAATAAATTGTTCGCTTAAATTTGCGTTACGATAATTTACTGCACGAATTGCTTGGTTGGATATAACGTTTTAAAAGTTGCATTTTGCTATTTATATAAAATGTATATTATAAAAGCAATTTTTCATTTAAAATCATAATAAAATTAAATCAGCTTCACGCTGTATCCCGCGCACAGTAGGATAAGCAGAGGGAACCTAGTGTTAAAACACTCCCTTCCCCACTTTCTGCCGATTTCTGGGGGCCTGTGTGCGTGTGCGGGCTCTGACTTCTGGCCATAACTAGATATACATAATTACGTTATTTATCCAAAAATGTTATAGGACTTAGTAACATATTTATATACTGTTTACATACATACTAACTTAACTCTGAAACTATACTTAAATGTTTTTATTTTTAAGTATTTAAAAATTCATCGATTGCTGCATTACAATACCAATAGTAGAACGGGAGTTATGTCTGTCTAATAAAAATATTTTAATTAAATCTTTTCTTATTCTACCACGAAATCGTAATTTTATAAGTTCATTTTAATCGGAACTGCCATTTGAAGAAGCTTTTTCATATTTACACAAGTCTGACCGTTGCTTTGTGCCATGTTTACTCCTAAAACAAACTGGGCTTCAGTCCAGCGACAAAGTCGTAAGTGGAAATGTTAAAGCAATTGAACAGGAAATGTTTCGTTTCGTGTGCTATTAAAATTTTCTTAATTAAGGTATTTCCGGAAAACCACAGGAAATACAGTTAGTACTTTAGTTATAAGGAAGTGAAGACAAATATGTGTGTATTTAAATTGATATATAATATGTGGGATATTTAAACATATCTATCGATTTATATCTCTATACACTTTTCATTCACTTCAAGATGCGGCTTACACCGTTAACTTAACACTATGTGTAACCACAGCTTTGAAAGTAGGAAAATCAATTTTAACTTTATGTAATACTATTCGTCCTAACGTCGCTTCGCCCGCTTGGACAGCACAATTATTTATTTTCTCGTCTCAATTACTTTCTTGCTCCAATAACACTATAATTTTAAAGGCAATACCCACACATTGTTAGCATTCCGATTTTATTATAAGTATATATTAAAGAATTTACTTATTTTTATTATATTTTAAGATTTTTATATAATCGGGTGACATATCCTGTGACTGAACCATATTATTGTTTTAACGTTCTCCCTCGTAATGAAAATGTCACCGCAAAGAAGAAAATATATTTCATGACAAATGAAAAAAGGGCATCTAATATAGAAACTCTAATAGAAACAACACATACACTCCCAGTTGTTTACACAGCGATCTGCTGAAACTTGTTCCGTAATTAGCATTAAGCCTGAAGCCTCGTCCGGCCACTAATATGAACTGTGTAAGCATGGAGTAGACCAAACTTTGTAGACAGGTACTTAGGACTAAGCAGGATGTAGTAGGCACTTCAGTGTTTCTGTTTAACGAGACTTGTTAAATTTGTGGATACTTACATGAAGTGTTTTTTTAAATGTCAAAAATAACAAATAAAATATTTTTTAGAGAATTTTTCGTTACAGTGTTATTTCAGTCCATTCTTAATTGTCGCGCATTTATCACTTTTTGATTTTCTTAATTTATCAAAAATAATTATATTTAATATCTTAAATCCTCAATAATTAATGCACTACTTGTGATGAAACAAACATGGTATTCTCTGACTTACGACATTCCCGCAGTACCTAACATACTGGAACTCTATGTACACTGTACATACATTGCTACAAAACTGCGCTACTCGATTAGATACAATCTGTGACGTCTCATACATCTACCAATTTCCCAGAGTACATAGCTCATCAAGCTGAAACAACATTGCCGAAATATATTTAGTTCTTCTAAAAAATGCGTGATCCATGCTTTTCCAAGCAAAGATTTTAATTAGTAAGAACATAGTGATTGGTCACTACGAGAATAAAAACATGGCAGATGCTAGACAACGAAAACAGTTTTCAACTGTACAATAAAAACAATATACAAACGACAACGATGAAACGTAAATTTTAAACGTAACCAGATTACTTTGTTTTTAAAAGGATCAGTCGCATCACGAAATATTTTCTTAATTTTGACTAAGAAACTTAATATAGCTCCAGTTGCTTAAATTACCCACGTTAATGAAATTAGCTGCAATCAGAGCTTAGCAACATCACTATATTTTCTTAGCAATATGGAGGTGCTGCTGTTATTTTCTGAAAACACTGAATTATCTTTGTTTAAAATTAAACCAATATTTTGATTGTTCACATATTATTTTTTTATCATTAGCTATAAAAAAAAACCAATCTATGATTTTGGACAAACTTTATTGTTATCAAATAATCGCTATAGCTCATTTGGAGCGTTGATATCATTCCTAATATGCGATTTGGTCCTAAAATATTCGAAAGGATTTTTGGTACATAAGAATTTGGTCCTCCGTTAAGGATAGATTCTTCACATTCACAAACATGAGCCTCGAGAAAGGTTCCCAATATCTAGAGGACAGGATGAATAAACAACAGACGTTGCCGTCACTCGGGGAGCCGGGGACGGCCCGACGCGCCGGGCATACCTAAACATTCAATATTCACAGGTAGACAATGTATTTGCATGTCATACCTATCTATATGCTTTTTGATGTATCAGATCATACGATATCTTATTTTTGTGTCTTTTTAGTAGTTCTTCACACCATTTGCTTAAACTGTTGTTGATAATATTTATTCCTCTTTATGTGATTTTAGTAAAAACTACTGTTTTTCTTTAATATATTGTGCATTGCATTTGATTCGCACTCGAGGAAATGAAATATATACGGAAATGTCTTAATGAGAACGGAGTGTCTCGACACTAGGTCCTCAGGTTCCCGGACCGGATACAGTCTGAAGGTAAAAAAAGGTTATGATTAAAAATGTACTTACTTTAATTAAAACACACATATATGCAAACGTTTAACAGTTACAATGAAAACTATACTTCCGATTAAGACAACCCTCGCAGCGCACGCTGCAGACGGGGACCTGCGATAACTATACTGAACAACTCGAACTCTGCTAATTGGATTAATGCATATGAAGGTAATCATATGATAAGGGGAACTTTCCAAAACTTAATACTTGTGAAGTACCTTGTCTCTGCATAACCAGGCATTTAGAGAAAACTTTGAGGAGTGCTGATCTTCACAACAATAATACACCTAATATAAATAATATTTAAATGATGTTACTTTAAAGTGTTATGTATTGTGCTTTCTGATTATATAATGTATAAGCCTCGCTTATTTAAAAGATAATTAAAAATATGCATACTCGTAACGTAAACTGATTAAACTTCAGTCTGTGGAGCTCTGACTTCTCACAAAGCAAAACTTCACATAGTTCAGTCATCGTGCTCTTAAAGCGCTTAACATTTAGAGCGAGCTAATCATGGCCACGAAAATCGGGGGATATTGTAGATTTATCTATATAAATATTTAATAAAATATTGTATTATATTGAAACTTAATTTTCATAATAAAACATAATTTTTTGGTTTATACTGTTATGTTTACAAGATACGACATTTCAGCTTTATAATGTATTTTTTTTTAGATTTCTACGTTATCAAAACAAACCATTTAGATTACCAAAATATAGTTTTCGCTTTTTACCTACAGTTTCTAATACATTTTTAACAAATTTGTTGACAGTTTTGGCATAGTATAAATATATAATGTAAATAGGACATCAAGTTGTATTTAATGATGAGGATGGTCGGGGCGCAGTAGGGACACAAACGCGACAGGTTGTGGGATCCTCATTCGAGGAAATGAAATACTTAATATTTCCATTTCCGGCGTTAAGTTCCCCTCTCAACACGCAATGTCGCCAGAATTCAGCGAAAAAGTGGAAAATGGAAGTGTCTTAATGGCAACGTAGTGTCTAACACTAGGTTTCTTCTTCTGTACCTACGTGATACAGCGTGAAACTAGAAAGAATTGAATTTGAAAATTGAATTGAATGTTACGAAATGGTGATGACATATGAATAATGTATATACCAGAGAGTCAGCAGACTTCAGTTTTAATGGCCTTATAAATCTGAACTAGGAATGCAAATTGTAGTTTGTACCGATGCCTAAGAGCGAATTAGATGGTTAGGGCAATGACTGTGTTCACTGCGCCATATTTGTGCCTAAAGGACTGACGTGTACAACCTAGAACTTTAACTTAAATTTATTTTCTTTTCTCAGCTTCACGCTGTATCCCGCACACAGAGGGTAGGCAGGGTAACATAGTGTTAAGACACCCCGTTCCCCATTTTCCGATGAATTGTCGGTCAAAATTTTTTTGTCAAATAAACCCTTTATCGAGACACTTCTTTCTCCGTTTTCCGCTCGAAGTCGTGAACGTGCGTGACAAACTCAATGCGGCCCGTCGTCTTGGAATCACGCTGTAACCCATATGTAGCAACCTAGCGTTAACCTACTACAGCCAAGTCATATTCTTTTTTCACCGAGAAACCAGCAATTTTATCACCAGCAATTAACTAAGTCTCTAACTAAGACAATTAAATAAGTCTTCTCGAGTGGTATTAGAACTGACACCATTAACCATTAGATTTACACAAACCACATGCAAATGGGATACTGCCACATTCAAAATCTGACAATACCAATATTTAAGTATCGCAAGCAAAGCTTTAAACGAAAAGCATACTGAAATTAAAATACTTTAAATTTTATTGCTTTTTGAAACGTAAAATAGATATTGAGTTAGGTATACTTAATAAATTGTTTCCAGTCTTTAAAATTCACTTTGACCTTGAGTATTAATTAATGAAAACGGGCAGATTGCGGTATTTTCTGTTTCGTCTCGAATAAATCATTGATATTATAAAATAATGTATTATTTCTTATTTGCAACTGTAGCTGCCGCCTGCGGGGTCGAAACTCAGTCTGATATAATAATAACAATTAACAAACGATTCTGGTCTAGTTGTAAAAAGATGACGTTGAATTACGCTATCCAAAACGCATTCGAAAATAAATGGAAAGTGATTTAATATATACCATATTTATATATTACTTATAACAATACACTCAACACGCAAATGCCTCAAGAATTCGGCGGAAAATGGGAAACGGAGTGTCTTAACACTACGTTCCCTCCGCCTACCCTGCTGTGTGCGAGATACAACGTGAAACTTACCCATAACAATCTATTCACAGAAAATACTCAAATTGTATAATGTAAATAAAAAGTATATTTTTATTTGGTTAACAATTTTAGGAAAATAGGTAAATATAGGTAGGTATATTTGATAACCGTCAACCTTGATATTGCCAAGTTCTGGACTTGCCACGATTGCTAATGGTAAACCCATTTGTGCGGAGTGAAACCAGAATCTGTACTCTCGACACTCTAATAAAATTTCTCTGATCTTTTTTACGAACGACGTGATATGCTTTGAAATAGTAAAATTTGATATTGGATCGACACTAGTCACAAGTCGAGAGACAAAATCTGCCTTCCCTTCATATACTTTTTGTAAATATATTTTTAAAACAAACAAAGCTTAAAGTCAAGGCCGTCGTGGCGCAGCGGCACAAGGGTGTGACTGAAACGCGACGGTTATGCGTTCGATCCCCACTCGAGGAAGTGAAATATTTATTTACGTTTATATTACCATTTCTTCGCTCTGGTGTCTGGTGTCGAGGCAAAGCGAGCGTTGAGTTCTGCCACTCAACAGGCAAAGCCTCCAGAATTCGGCAGAAAGTTGGGAACGGTGTGACTTAACACGAGGTTCCCTCTGCCTACCCTGCTGTGTGCGGGATACAGCGTGATAAAAAATATATAAAGCTTAAGCCTAAGTGAAGGTGTAACTTACGCTGAGCAACATTAGACCATTATAGTTAATCTGCTAAACGTTTCGTTAAGCTGACAAGACAGATTTCTTTCAGCTCTATTAAATTACATTCTTCCGAAGTCGGCGGCCTGCTAATAAGCATTCAAGCGGTCCTAATGAAGCCGCAGTCGGAAGAGAGTTATCGATTTTCAGTGGCTGTAATAAAGGTATATTCATCACAAAATGCTTGGAATTCCGAAAGAAGCCCCACTAACGCAGTCTCTTTGTCTGCCCGCCCTCAATTAATACCGGGCAGCATCGGGACCTCTCACAACTCACCTGTATAGCTCGGCTTCCTCGATTTACATTTCATTTGCTTTTGAACGAACTTCGCAAAATATGGCTCATATCACGCAAACATTTCTACGTTCGTTATACTATTTTCAAGAGCTGCCCGTTTCTCTGGCTACGCTTAAATTCAATTCACTCGAATGGTTGAAGAGGTTATATTTATTTAGAAATGTACTGTGCAGTGCAGGTCGCTAGAGTTACAGTGATTCAGTATATTTCATTAGAACGCGCACTCGCTATTGCCTTTCAATGCTTCGGAAAGAACTTATAGTGCTTTAGAAAAATAAGTTTTCTTCAACCAATTTGCAATTTACCTTTTTTCGATTCATTTCCCCTTTTTCGAACTAGAAACTTGCCAGACTGTATTCTACTTCGGTTCGCTCTTATGCTTTCATATTTACCTTTCTTTAAATTGAAATGTTAAAGAAAGTTTAGTTAAATAATTACATATTCCTATATGAATAAATAAAAAAGACATCTTTTTAAGATATATATTATCTTTGAAACCCGAAATATATATTTTTTTATACATAGTTAGTATACATCATTGTTTTGGATTTTATTTTTGTTTTGTGGGAATAAAATAAATATAAATCGGAATATAAGACGTTCGTTTTCCAAAAGCACGTCCCTACACGCTGACGCCGCACACGTCCACTAACAAATGGTGCAAAAATTGTACACTTTATTTGAGAATATTGAAAGCCTATTCCACATAGCTTATTAAGTTTTATTAATGGAGTTTTACATTATACTAAAACATAAAAGCAATGTATCATGGACTTCATTCTTGTATTATAATAAAAACAGTCTTATATAATGTTCATTACAACATTATGGTAAGGATATGGTAAACAAACATATGAATTCAAGAGCATCGTCAAACATTGACGTAAGTGCTATAGTAAAAACATAAAATACATCGTTTTTTAACTACTTATAAGTGTACAAATTTATTTAATAAAAATTATAATAAAAATCATAATATGATTTGAACTTCTCTTCTCTTTACGACTGTTTATTAGACTTAGTTTTCGTTATATTATAAAGAAGCAATTTCAAAAGCAGCGCATAATATCTAGACAAAGTAAAGCAAAGCGACCTGAACGCTACCTGCCAGTTACCAATTTATATTCCATAGGACTCCAATAAGCTCCCTTTCCACTAATCTAGACTTCCACTGCCGTATAAATCTTAGGACACCCAAGGGGCGTCTCACAGTAAATATATGGCTCTTGATTTTCCAATTAGGTAAAGTTGGCCTCATATTTCCGTGGACGGAATAAATTCCAACTTTACGGCTACATAAGAAATATCGTACGAGCTTCCAGTAAAGGTGGAATAATGAATCCGGTGCTTTACTAAATTAGCTTTATTGTCTTAATTTTGAAAGTCTTTAAAATTATAACTGTAATTAACGTTGCGGGATTGAGGTAACTAATTAACTAGTTACTCATTTTGATCAAAATTATATATTTTCAGAAATTTATAAAGATTAAACGTTTATAAAAGTATGAAAACTTAAGTTACAGTTATAAATACAAGAGATTAAATATATGTAAGGTATATTCTCAGTATTATTACAAGGACTCTGGACATTCGCTGGTATAAAATAAATTTATGTTATCAAGAGTAACTTGTAGTTTCTTTTTCATACAAAAACATCGTAAAACCAAAAAGCACTCCACTTTCTAGTTTTACGACGCTTTCATTCTAGTAAAAACCCTGCTAAGTTTTATAGTAACTTGGTATATTTATTTTAAGTTTGAAAGATGAAGCCGTCGTGGCGTAGCCGCATATGGTTTGACTGGAAACGCGACGGTTATATGTTCGATTCCAATTCAAGGGAATGAATTAGTATCAATTTCTCGCTCTGATAGCAAGACAAAGCGCGGCGTTGAGTTCCGTCACTCAACAAGCAATGTCTCAGAAATTGGGCGGAATGTTTCTATCAGAGTGTCTTAATAATAGATTTCTTCTGTCTACCCTAAAAAGTGTTAAAGAAATAGTTGAATTTATATTTTATAATAATATTACATTTATATAAACATAAATGTACTTACAATAAAATATTCACAAAGTAAGCAAATTTACATAGTTTTACGAATAAATCCAGGGATTTTTTTATTTTAAACCTTGAATAATGAATATATTGTTATGTAAAATGTTTATTTATAAACATAATATTCAATCTCACAAAACAAATTACCATCGTTAAATATTCTCAATACAAAAGCTATCAAGAGAACATCCATCACCGGATATATCAGAAACTGATCGTTTTGGAAATTTTAATTAAACCCACAAAGGCTGTGCTTAACGGTCATTTCATGCAAATTTTAGCTACCTGCGAACGCCATCAATGGAGCCATTAATATACCGCTCTTCTCCATTTCCTGAAACATTATATCCTTCCTTGCGCGGGAATTTATTTATTGGTTCATTTGCTAGTTTGGTAAGTATACGGCGCAGATAACGCGATGCTTGTAGGTTCGATCCCCACTCGGGGGAATGAATTATTACTTATCACTATTCCGTCGCTCTGGCACCAAGGCAAAAAGCCCGCCTTTGAGTTCTGCCACTTAACACGAAATATCCCGAAAAAATCGGCGGAAAGTGTCTTAACACTAGGTTCCCTCTGCCTACCATGATATGTGCGGGATACAGCGTGAAGCTTAATTTTTTTAACATAATAACTATTCAACACAGGATTAGGCTATGTTAGGCTGTATTGATCAACAGAAGTACACCATACATTTGCATTCCCGCAAATCTGCATGATTACTACAATGATTCATTTAATTAATACCTTCCATTAAATAGAATTCAGCATTTCGATCAACTAAAGCCACGCGGCATTTCAGTTTAAACCTTCGATTATATATTCAATTTAGCAATTAGTTTACAATTTCAATCGGCAACCATTAATTTATGTAAGCTTTGATAAAATGTACACCGCGTCTAAATTTTCAAATTACCTAATTATTACTACGATACTTAATTATATGTATGCGACGAACACATTGTGATTATAATTACTGTTATCAAATCCGCTTCACGCTGTATCCCGCACACAACATGGTAGGCAAAGGGAACCTAGTGTTAAAATACTTCGTACCTCATTTTCCGCAGAATTTTGGAGGCATTGCGTGTGGAACGGCGGAACTCAACTCCACGCTTTGCCTAGACACCAGAGCGAAGAAATTTCTTCGAGTGGAGGTCGAAATCCACAACCAGTTGCGTTTACAGTCACCCGCGTCACGACTAGCTTCATAATTACTGCTATGTGATTTAAAAATGGTTAATCGATAAAACTACCGCACCGTTCACTGACGTGTTTTTTCCAAAGACTAATTTAAATATGTATTTGTTTACAGGGCTATCACCATTTGTGCGGCACTGGCAGCCGGCGAGCTACGAGCCGGTAACGCGGCCCAGGCGGCGCAGATCCACGCAGACGCCTCCGCCAGCCCCCTTGCGCCTCTCCTTCACAGCACACAACAGGTAAATTATTAATATATTAAATTATATATATAGGGCACAGTAGTTCAGCAGTTCAATATATTTCAATATCTTCCTTTATAATTCTATGATGTTAAAATCATATTATAAACAAAAAATATAGTTACGACAGAGTATAGTTAAATAGATTAGAGGTATAATAGGGTAGTTACATATATGGTCTTAATATTTTATTTAACATGATTTTTTTAAAATATATATTTTGTTAAATACGCTGGCGATGGCTTATAAATTAGGGTACATAAGGCAATTTTAGTATACAAATATATATAAATACATATATAACTATCAAAATTTATAAAACACACCAGTAAAAAAATTGTGTGATAACTTTATGAGCTGTAAAAAAATAACAAAGCAACCCCACACAAATATTTTTTACGAGCATGTTCCAAATCCGACTCCATCTCTATCGTCCTATTAGCTAATCCGTTTTATCTCGCGTCCACAATAAAACTGTATGCAAAAAATGTTTACAGCCTACACTATGTCGTTTAAGATTTTCAAATGTTAAAAAATGAAGTAGTGTTGGTAGTTTTTTGCTAATGTACGGTTATCATTTCTACAACATGAATGTCATAGAGAAAAAATACAGAACAACAGAACCAATATTATATTTACAATATTCAAAAAAATATCTTAGAGGCATATCCCAAAAATATTTTATATAAGTATTTATTTATTTTATATAGTTTAGAAATTACGCATTCCCACTTCCCACTTCCCGGGTAAACCGCGAACCGTGGTACGCATTACCACGATAAAATTGTAACGCGAATATACACTCGCAACACTAATGAACTGCTTTGATGAACAGTGAATGGAATTCGGAATTTTTCTGTTATTTTATTACAAACAAATTAAGCGTTGGCGATGACGCCATTGAGAGACATAATTAAATTAATTTTAGTTGTTCTTCTCAGACTGCATTACATTACCAAAAATAAATGGATATCTAGTAAAATTAATAGATATTAATAAATAGATACAAATTAGTGTATACCTCAATTATTCAGATATCAGAAGCGATATTAACAGACAGATGGATAATTAGAAATTAATAACAATTACAGAATGTAGGCTACAAAGCAAAGCTTACGTTTTACGCATGAGTAATGAGGGGATCGGGACCAATTATATGAACGTTAACTAGCGTTGATCCTATGTGTACGAAAACGTTCACGCACTTGTTCACTCAACTTTATTACATATTTTGTATTGCACGTACTTACACTAACATAAATATGCTGTACAAAAATATATAGATACCTACAAGCTTTTACCCGCGGCTTCGCCCACGAGGACCAATAAAAATAACTAGTTTAAGTGCTTGAGGTCCATAGGTACAATGGGTTACGTCGAAATGAAAACCACAATATAATGGGTACGCTTCCTCGATAGATAGTTTCGTCGACAAATCGACAATAATAATGATTTGATTCACACCAGGAGTTCTAAAATATATTTATTTTTAAAGTAAAAGTACAACAAAACATCGTTGCAGCGACGGCAAAGATTTATTTTAATTATATTTTTCATCATTGCAAGCTCCAGCCACCATACCATTTTAAAATATAATGTCACTTTGACAAACTTGGAAAAACACACAGATAGTATATTTATTTTTGTAACTTTTAACAGTCATACTAAAATACAAGTTAAAAATAAACAAATACAAATTCAACAGACAATGTTAACTCCCCTACCTACATACATGCAAAAATGCCAGCAACCGGAAAATGCCGAAGTGGTAAACATAAATAAAAGGGAGCCGTGGACAGGGAAACGTACAAAAACAATAATTACTTTTTTACTTGTCGTCGAGCAGACTCGCCATGTCTGAGCAAATCGAAGATATCCAGACTAATCCATTTGTAAAGGTAGCCACTGCGGCGACCCTCCATTCCCTTAATTAAAACGTTCCGAATCGAACCAATGGCGATGTTTCATGCCCTTTATACCGTGCATTGAAAATAGATCGTTTAAAGTACTTTTTTATCTTTTTTCTACAGGTTATCAATTCGTCGTTTTTTGGGTCGACACTGAGCGGAAGTGCTACATATATATGTTGTTTAAAAATTGTGGTATATCTATTTTAATTAAAAAATTATTTGACGTTCATATTATGAACTTTACTATAAAACTATTTGTAAAAACGTATAAAATGTGAACGTAGCGGGTTTAGTAATTAGCATCTCTATAGGAAGAGTTTTTAAATGCCGCTGCCCGAAGATTACAAAATAGGATGCAGAATATAATGAATGATGACTAAAGATAATGATCCACAGCCATAATAGAGCTGAGGAAGCCAACAATTCCTTACGATCGGAGCAGCCTAACTAGGTCAATAAAGTAGCTCTTTATATCAATCTTGAATATAATCATAGACATTTGTATCTAACTCTGTATACTATACCTACATGTTTCTTCTTTCTCTCTATTGTAAATTAAAAAAAAATAAAAAAAATGTTGCTAAATTAGTATACAAGTACCTACCTATCTCAAATTGAAGTGAAAATTCAAAATACTCTTTATTTAAAAAAAATTTTGCAAGCCCTTTCAAATCATTTAATGAGCATAAATCTACAACCTCCATTACAATTAATCACTGTTTTCTGTCCCTCTCAAATTTTGAAAATATAAATAAAATAAATCCATAAAAAAATAAAGAAATAGATCGGGGACTTTTATTTACAACTGGCACCTCTCCATTACTGAGTAGGTCACCAAGTTATAAATGAATAACGAATTCAAACATCCCAAAACATTTTTATCGAAATTATAGTAGAACTCGTAAACGCAATAGAATTACCATTAGCCATTACCAATTATTTCTTTTATTTCTCGTAATCTGTCTTGACAAAAACTGTCGTCTTATCGTCGTTGACAAAAAGGTAGGGCGGTCGCGTCTGTCCACGTATTTGACCACGCCCCGTATATTGTTTATCGACGTCTTACGTGACAATAGCTGACTTATTATGTCATCGAATCGCGTATGTTACACATTAAATGCCTTTTATAGAAAGTTTTTCGTTTTTTTATACTTTATTCCATATAGATATCTAACACCTTTATACAATTAAAAAGTGAATAGAGGCTTATAGGTTTGTTCCTCATTATAATGGCTTCCACTAAATACATAGGCACTGAATATATAATTGGAAAAAAAAGTATTTCTAAATTAATTAAATTCGCTAGTTGTTATCTAAAATAAATCGCACGGCGATGCCGGCATACGACGTAAAATTAAATTAAAAATCGCAAACAGATATATAGAATAAAACGAAATACAACAGTCATTAACATACAAATAATGATTCATAATTTTCCATCCAAATATACTCTACAGAATAGTTAATAGGTCTACGCATACGAACCACATAATCCATTTAACAAACAGCAAATCTAATAACAGACATTACGTTACGTTCCACAGTATTTTCAGTCCATTGATTGTAACATTGTGAACCTTCCATCATTTGTAAATGCTTAAACAGTTCATGGAAGTTACGCAATGACGTAAAAACATCGGGACCATTAATAGCAAAGCTATTAGGGCAGTAAAACAACTGTGTTGCATTAGGTATAGGGAGTCACGTCTACGGCCATGGATTAGCCATTCTTCCGACCAATTGGGCTGAGTGCAGTATTTTAAGCTTTCTGCTTATATTGTTTCTATGACAGATTACTGAAAGTTTAACACACATACTTAATTTACAAATATACTTTTGCACTCTTACATATGTCGAGGCAAAGCGCGGCGTTGAGTTCTGCCACTCAATACGCAATGCCTCCAGAATTCGGCAGAAAGTGGTTAACGGAGTGTCTTAACACTAGGTTCCCTCTGCCTACCCTGCTGTGTGCGGGGTACAGCGTGAAGCTGATTAAAGAAATATTTTCTCACATGATCAGGTTCACTGGCCGTATAACGTTAAGTCCTCTTTATATATATATGTAGGAGATTGCTCGCAAATGACTCTTATTGGACCTGTGGGCTCCATTGTGGGTTAATGCAAGCAGGAATAACGAAGAAGATTCGTGACACTCGTCACTAGTCCTTCCTTTCTCAAAAACATTAGAAAACTAAATCATTCCACAATCGTCAAAACATCAGAAGGCCAAATCATTCGACGATCGCCAACTTCCTCCTTATTTTAAAATCGAACTTCACCCTTACACGTCACGACTCTACTCAAGGCATAAGCCTCCGCGTTATTGGTCAAATTACTTCACTGGTGTAATAAAAGTCAAGTTGGAGTTTTATAAACCAATCGTAAGTCAGCCAATAGTAATTCTACAATAATCAACTATTAGTGTCTTTTCGATCATTTCCTCCGAAGCTATACAAATGTGTTGACACATTGTCTTTTGTACATGAACACAGCCAGTAATATTATAAACAGGGGCTACAGATAATAATATTAAAGCTAAGCATTAAACATCTAAGATAATATAATATCTGTTCTAATCTCTATTTAATATATATATATATATATATATATATATATATATATTGTTGTAAATAATATAATATAATTTGTTGTCTAATATCACAATTTATAATTAATTTACATTGACATAATCTTATACTTAAAGCACTTTGAATGTGTATTTCTGTTTAAGTCCGAGAGGTCGCACGCTGCGGAAATTCTTAACAATATCAGACCTGGAACTTGTACGCCGAAGATTAATCTCAGAGATCTACAGCGAACTTTTTGTGACAAATTGTAAAAATATTTCCCAAGGATAACAGAGTTTATGGAAAGCGAAAATGGCAAAAAGTTGTCCAGAGTTTTGGTGTCAGTTATATAATAAAAGTCCCCAGCCATATGACGCACTGTGTTCACAAAATGTTTAATAATCACAAGAAATCTGCTAGAAGTATCCGCATTTGGACAGGACGACGACATGAATGATTCACAAAATTATTTTTTATATTTCACATACCCGAAAACATTCCTGTAATCAAGTAAAATATTTATAGGTACTTGGAATGGTGATTATTTAACTCTAGATTTTTAAAAAGAAAATTTTATTTAAATTTCAAATTTTACTATGGCAGCTCTCTTATGAAGAGCCCTCATATTGCCTCTTTAAAAGTCAGGATAACGCGTCCAGGGACGGACTGAAGCTCGTCTTGTTACTAGAAATGAATAATGGCTTCAGGAAATTGCGTTCCCTAATAACTTCTTTTCCGAGTTTTCAGTGAAGTCCAAATGAGGATGGACGGACGGCGCATGCTGCCCGGCTCCCTAATATAAAACTTAGTAATTTATGCTGTCATTTTGTTTTGATTTAAACAAGCGTATTAATCATTGTCGGGATGATAGACGCTAATGTAAAGATAGGACGCGGCTCGTTTGTGAACATAGTGCCTACTAACTTGTATAAAATTGCACTTAAGTATCAAAGGGCGTCCATTAATTTTCATTATATCCGTGTCACGAAATAAAATAAATTACTTATTTTTCTTTTGTTCAACTAAAGTGTTGTTCTAATTTATTATAATATTGCTTTAATTTACGTTATTTTTTATAATATAATGGTAACAGAATTCGGCAGAAAGTGAGTAACGGAGTGTCTTAACACTGCTGTGTGTGGGATTATTTATTTTGATTATTAACTTTATTTAAACTTATTTATACTTTATCTTACTTAGAGGAAATCAGGTAAAAATATGGTAAATAATTAACCAGAGTAGTTTAATAAGAAAGGCAAAGTAAATTTGTGATATTAATCTTGTTACTGGTCTCAGTCTAAACTTCCTAGATAAATTTAACTTATTAATATTTAACAAACCGTAGGCAAATACCTCAATACGGAAGTGAATTCAGGTAATTAGTACGGAAATTGAGTCAGGAATTTCGTTAGTGAATAATTATACTAACAATGGATTCTGATATTCTAATTAACGTTCGTTAAACATATGTATGGATGAACTTAGAACATTTATTGGTTTCAATGTTACTTGTTCTTGTTATTAGCGTGCTTTATAAGTGTAATTTAATAGTCATATGAATTCATAGTATTTTTTGGGCTTTCGTACCTCAAAATGTAAAAACTGTCAAGACCATTTTTCTTCAAGATTTTTTGAACCGGATCAAGACTTACAGTCATCAGCAGCACATAAAAAAAATAAGCTTCTAAGTCAACGTAATTAATGCATCGTTTTACTGCATTTTGTTAAAAAATCGCCGCGTAATCGAAATCTGTAGGGCACTTTCCGTGGTCTTAAAACTGTAAAATTTGAGATTGAGAGTAACTTTAGAGCACTTAAGTGTAACTTTACAAATAAAGGACGAAATCCGAAAAAAGGAATTTTATAGGAATATCATAACAATTTATGTTAGCAGTTCATTTGGTACAAGATGAATTGAGACAAGCCTGTGTATGAAATGCGATGGTTGTGGGTTCGATCCCCACTCAGGAAATGAATTGTTATTTTTAAATATTTTCATTCCTTTGCTCTAGTATTAAACCTAAGGCGACTAATTCCGCTACCCAACACGTAAGAGCTCGAAAATTCGGCGAAAAGTAGAGAGCGGAATATTTTAACACAGAGTAAGAAAAAACTTATTTTTTTAAATCTTAAAAGTTAGTCTATTAAAGAACAAATCGATTACTGTCCAATTATATTTTCAAACAATCAGGGTGGGTACCCATTAAAATATACATACGAAAATGTATAACCAAAAAGATACTATATATGTATATCTATATCTATATTCAACTATGTTTTCATTACTATCATTAGTATAATAGCTTCATTTCCGCCTTATACAAAAGAATCCTAATTCAATGTGGGTTACACTAAGACAGTGATTTTCCCCGGCCTTGGCAAGAAGAAATTGAAAGGAAAATCTGTTTACCCGTCGTATATTCCTACCGATATTCGGGAAATTAGTTTTATTGATATTTACCCTATTTTCTCTCCCACATTTTTACGCAACGCAAAACTTTTATAGAATTTCACGAGTAATCTAACTTTGTCCTTATACTAAAAGTATTTTGTGGTTCTATTTTTGTTCATTGATTAAATCTTGTTAAATTTCATTGAATATATATACAGGGTGGAATTGTCAGCACCACTTTAAATGAAACCACAGCTTTAACTACTCTATAAAAGCCTAATATAATTCGGAAAAAAAAAATTCCCAAAAATAAAAAAGTTATTTTTCCAAACAAAACAAATAATAAAATTAACTTTTTAAAATAAAACGCCATTTGTAATGTATAACATAGGCACGCACACACTTACCTGTCAGAGCGGCAACGTCGCACGCGTATGTGTGCGTCACACGAAATACAGGTATGGATAAAAATCGTGAAATGAAAAAAAAATCAAGGTA